>OY728128.1:1736992129-1737364629 GCA_963277665.1 Viscum album
TTTTCTACTTCAAATTGTTTTGTTGTAAAGTATTAATTTTGAATAATAAAGATAATTTACATAAATTCACACCCAAATATAATGAAGGAATTTTCTTAGGCTACTACACAACTTCTAAGTCTTATAAGGTTTTTAATAAAAATACTTGTACTGTTGAAGAAATAGTACATGTTAAATTTGATGAAATTGATCCTTTTGTTTTTAAAAAACCTCAACCTATATCCTCAGATGTGTTTTCAAAAACTGATTATCAACCCTTGATAGAAGATCTTTCTGATAAGGAAAATTCTTAAGAAAATGTTTCTGAAGCATTTACCCCAAAATATTTTCTACCATATGTTGATGAATAGGTTTTACAAAACCCAAATCAGTTGTTTCTTTAGAATCATCCCAGTGATAGTATCATTGGTGATGTAAATTGACATATAATAACTAAAAGTTCCTTAAGAAATAAAGTAGAACATCTAGCATTACTTTATCAATTAGAACCAAAAAGCACTAACGAAGCTTTAGGTGATGATGATTGGATTAAAACCATGCAAGATGAGATAGATTAATTCAAAAGGAATAAAGTCTTGACGTTGGTTGAAAGACCTAAGGAAACTTCTATTATTGCAGTAAAATGGGTCTTCGTAAGTAAGTGTGATGAAAATGGAATAATAGTAAGAAATAAGGGTAGATTAGTTTCTAAAGTCTATAATCAACAAGATGAAATAGACTATGAAGAAACTTATGCCCCAGTAGTTAGACTTGAATATATTCGTATTTTACTTTCCTTTGCAGCATTCTTCAACTTTAAACTATTTAAAATGGATGTTAAATGTGCTTTCCTTAATGGATATGTTCAAGAGGAAGTTTTTGTTTAACAACCTCCTGGTTTAGAAGACACAAAACATCCTAAACATGTTTTCAAACTTACCAAAGCTTTATATAGACTTAAAAAATCCCCTAGATCCTCGTATGATAGACTTATCGGATTTTTGTTATAAAACAATTATATTAAGAGAAATGTTGATCCAACCTTCTTTATAAAGAAAGATAAAGAAAATGTTTTGATTTTTTAAATATATGTTGATGACATTATATTTGGTTCAACTTGGAAATATTTAACTAATTCGTTTGCTAATATAATAAAATCTGAGTTTGAAATGAGTATGATGGGTGAGTTAAAATTTTTCCTAGGGTTTCAAATTTCTAAAAAATTAAAAGGAACTTATATATCTCAACATAAGTATATTAAAGATCTTATTAAAAAGTATGGATGTGACAACACTAAGAGTATTAGCACTCCCATTGGTACCTCAAATTCTCTTGATCTTGATGAAGCTGGGAAACTAGTAGATCAAACATTATTTAGAGGTATGATATGAAGTTTACTATACTTGAAAGCTAGTCATCCAGACTTAATGTTTTTAGTATGCTTATGTGAAATATGTAAATCCAATCCTAAGGAATCTCATTTAAAGGCAGTGAAAAGAATTTTTCACTATTTAAAGGAAACCATATATTTAGGACTCATTTATACTTTTGGAAATGATTTTTTTTATGTTTTTCAGATGATGATTTTGGTGGATGTAGAATGGATAGGAAAAGCACATCTGGAACTTGTCATTTATTTGGAGATTCATTAGTTTCTTGGTCATACAAAAAGAAACACTCAGTATTACTTTCCATTGCTGAAGCTGAATATATAGCAGCAAGAATTTATTGTGCTCAACTGTTGTGGATAAAACACACACTCACAGACTATGGTATGAGTTTTACCAAAACATAGATATTGTGTTATAATACTAGTGACATTGTCTTATGTAAAAACCCTTCACATCACTCTCGTAAAAAACACATAGATATTAGACATCCCTTTCTTAGGGATCACACACAAAAAGGAGATATCATTATTCAATTTACTATAATTCAAGATCAACTAGATGATATTTTCACAAAATATTTACCCTCTAATAGATTTGAATACATTAAACAGAAGTTAGGAATGATAATCATAAGGTAATCTTACATATTAACTTATGGATGAAACCTATCTTCTTACATTAAGAAACTCCTTTTCATATGGGGAGTATATTTTCATTTTAGTCAATTTATTTTCATAATCAAAATTTTCATAATCAAATTTTTTGTAACAAAAATTTTTGTAATAGAAATTTTTGTACTCAAAATTTCCGTAATCAAAATTTTTGTAATCAAAATTTTCGTAATAAAAAATTTTATAATCAGATTTTTTATAATCAAAATTTATGCAATAAAAAAATTTCGTAATCAAATTTTTTGTTATCATAATTTTCATAATCACAATTTTTGTAATCAAGAATTTTTGTAATCAAAATTTTCGTAATCAAAAAATTTCTTCATCAAAATTTTCTTAACGCCTATATAATTACCCTCTTATGTTTGTCCCACATCGATTTTTCAAATCTTTGGCATGCTAAAACCCTACTGCACTACTTAATGTCCATTCCGATTTTCTAGGTTTTCTCAATTCTGAATGCCTGTGCAAGATTCTCCTCATAAATAAATGTCATCTGTAAAGGAAATATCTGAATGGTAGATATACAGAGAGAGGTTAGTCAATCCGAATTTCTTTTCTAAGTATGATTATATTATTCCAAATAATATCAAGATGAATGGATGGGAGAGCCTATGTGTATCAAAACTGAAGGCACGAGATCTGGTTTATCCAGAGTTGTTGATTGAATTCAATGAATCGGTAAGTTTCTTCAATGAAGGATGAAGAGATAAGTTTTCCTTCAAGAGTTATAGAAAGACCTACTCCCTTTTCTGTACTAAGGCTGCAAGTTTAATTGGAATCCCATATGATGGTGAAGTTGAATTTTTCACCCATAAATTACTAGATGTATCAGGTTCGTTTGAGAATAAAAAGGCTTTAGATTTTCTTGGCTTGAAATAATTGAAGACTCTGAAGATTATTCATCTATCCAAAAACCTCTATATTATTGAGTTATGGGTTCAAGGTTTTATCATTCCAAGAAAAGGGGATAAGGATACCCTAAAGAAAAGTGACAAATATATTATGGATTTCCTAGTGAACCTCAGGAAGATAAATTTGGTGAAGTATGTCATGATCACAATTGAGAATATCAAGAAGAGAAATTTAAATTCTTAAATCATCATGTTTCTGACTATTCTATTGTAGATTATAGTTCTTTGTATCGAGTCATTCAAAATCTCTTGTAGTTCTAAGAAAAGGAATTTCAAAGTAATGTTGTTGAGTGATGATACTCTCAGAAAGATGAAGGTTGGATTCAATAGTAAATCTGGAGATTTCTGTGATTTGTATGAATCAGAAATTGATGCTCTTTCAATGAAACCAAAAGTGGTTGAGACTTCCAAGAAGGGTGGCAAGAAGAGGAAGGCAAAGATGTAACAACATGGTATTGGTGACAACACAACCACCCTGCCTTAACATGGCCGTCAGGTCCTCTCCCACCAGGTACCACCAATTGCCCCACAGACACATGAGGCCCACCCCAGGGTCCACCTACATACCTGAATAGGTCATCTGACTAATAATTGCCCCCACAGGCCAACACTTTTCCTTTCCAGCGTGCTTTGTCCTCACTCACACACACCCTGGGAAACATCCTAGAAGGTCACCCATCCTAATCACTACTCTAAGCCAAGCATACTTAACTATATAGTTTTAATCAGAAAGGCTCCTGAAATGGAAGGTGCGCCTTGTTGACATGAGTCATATCAATTAGTCATTTAACACATTATCATTTGGGGGTGTTATAATCACCCCCCCTTTAGAGCACAACATCTTCGTTGTGGGCTCTACATCTCAACCCAGGTTGTGCATCACACTTAAGGATGGGTACCACCTCTGATACCAACTATAAGGACCCAGCCTTATTACATACATAATATTGAATTTAGTCAAGAAAACACTTCCTTTTACATTGAGGATCTTTTCAATTTTAGAGATTTAGAGAATTAGGAAAATACATTCATAATATTACACATTATTATAGAGTGGATACCATAAAAATAGTTTCCATTTTTTTCAAAATATAAAACATTAAAAATTAAAACAAGACTCCTTGGAAATTATTAAATATTTAACATGGATTCCATCCTTGTATTACACATCCATTAACTTGTGAAAAATCATTTAAAAACATGGGATGATCACAAAAGCTCAGTAAGGGATGGAAAAGAAGGAAAGATCACATTAGTCCAAGAATAATCATAACATGTGAAAGCATTTTCAAAAGGCATTCTTGTCACCCATGTATGCTTACTTTGTGTAACATGAGATTTACACAAGATACACACAAAACATGAGATTTTAAATATAATCATAAAGGTATCTTGTGGAATTACTTACATTATCTTGTAACCATTCTTGGCTACCTTATAATTTGTAACCCTCACGGCTACCTTACTTTGTGTAACCATCACAGTTACACTTGGAGTAACCATACGGCCGACCTCCAACTTACTCATACCCAATGCATTGAAGGGAGATATAGGTCCCACCCTTTTCACAAATAATTCTCAAGAACCAAAACATAATCATACAACATGAATAATTCAATAAAAACATTACTTTGGAATTTTGTAAAAGAAAATTTAAAAAGAGGATTTTTAAAGAAAATCCCCTTATAAATATCATACATTTGAAGAGAGACTTAATAGAGTGGATGGAGTATGTATATATACTGTAAATAAACATAATAAAAAATAATATAAACAGAACCCATCACACAAATAATTTAAATATCACATAAATAATGAAGTAGAAGGTTAACCCAAATAATGGAAATCGGGTTAAGAATTCTCTTACCTCAGGTTTGTATTGATTAAAACTTGTTTAAACATCCTGTATAATGGTTAAAAGAGTGTTTATTAGTATTTTACAAAAACATTTTCATGTTTATAACATCTTATATTATCATTTCATAACATAATTTCAACCTTTAATTGTTAGTATTTTTCTCCTTGCACTGTTTTTGGGTGAGTTCTTAACATGATTTCCATGATTGGTTCATAATGGATGTTCTTGTCGATCGGAATTGAAATTATAGAATTGGAATTGAAAGGTATTTATGTACTTCCAGTATAATAATTTATACCATTTATCATTTTGATGTTTAATATGAGGATGATTCATAAGTTAAAACATTAATGATGTTCATTTAGATCATTTTAGTGGTTCTTTGATAATGACAACCTCGTTTTGTTTTATAAATTAGAACCATGAGTAAAAAATAATTCCAGAACCATGGGTGAGTCATAACACATGTATTATAACCTGGTTCAACCATATAAATGGTTTCATGACCAGACTTGAAAGAATTAATGGAAATTGAAATCACATCATCTGTGATGTCGGTAATTCGACACATAATGGGCAATGTTATAATGTAACAACTAGGTCCTGGTGATAGCACAACCACCCCACCTTAAAATGGTCGTCGTGTCGTGGCGCACCAAGTAACACCAGTTTCCCCGCAGACACATGAGGCCCACCCCAGGGTCCACCCACATGCCTGAACGGGTCATCTGACAAATAATTGTCCCCACATGCCAACACTTTTCCTTTCCAGTGTGTTTTGTCCTCACTCACACACACCCTAGGAAAATTCCCAAAAGGTCACCCATCTTTATCACTACTCCAAGCCAAGAACGCTTAACTATAGAGTTCTAATCAGACAGGCTCCTGAAAAGGAAGGTGCACCTTGTTGACATGAGTCATATCATTTAGTCATGTAACCCTTTATCATTTGGGGGCATTGCAATCACCCCCCCCCCCCCCTTTAGAGAACAACGTCCTCATTGTGGGATCTACATCTCAACCCAGGTTGTGCATCGCACTTAAGTTTGGGTACCACCTCTGATACCAAATGTAACAACTAGGTCCTGGTGACAGCACAACTACCCCACTTTAACATGGTCGTCGGGTCATGGCCCACCAGGTACCACCAGTTGCCCCGCAGACACATGGGGCCCACCCCAAGGTCCACCCACATTCCTAAAAGGGACATATGACTAATAATTGTCCCCACAGGCCAAAACTTGTCTTTTCTAGTGTGCTTTGACCTCACTCACACACACCTTGGGAAACTTCCCAGAAGGTCACCCATCCAGGTCACTACTCTCCAAGCCAAGAACGCTTAACCTTAGAGTTCTAATCAGACAGGCTCTCGAAAAGGAAGGTGCACCTTGTGGACATGAGTCATATTATTTAGTCATTTGACCCTTTATCATTTGGGGGCATTACAAAAGTAACCCGAAGAGAAAGAAAAATCTCTTGTTGTTTAGGAAACTCAATCTGCACCTCCAAAACCAAAGAAGAAAAAGACTTATCCTGATGAATTGGTTGCTAATTGGGGAGAAGACAAAAAGAATAAGAAGGAAGGGGAGATTAATTTTGTCATGGACCCTACTGAGGAAAAATATTTTAAGTTGAAGGCTGCTGAAAATCTTGAGAAGCAAGAAAAAGAAAAGAAGCAGGGGAAGAAAATGTCTGATTCTGAGTTAGTTCAATCCCTTCTTAAGGCTGCTGAGAAAGCCTCTAAACAAATTCAAGTACCGGAATAATTTTTGAAAGAATCACTTCCAATGACTCCAGGAAAGAAGATGGTGATTCTAGAACTAAAATGATAAGAATATATAGTTCAAGAGGAAGAAGTGGAAGAATAATAATAAGGAAGTGGTGATACATATGACTTGATAAGACAAGTAGATGAATATCATGAAAACGAGAGTTCGTTTCAGAAACTATCAATCCGAACTTCTGAAGTGGAATATTCAAAACTTATACACCATGAAAAGAAGAAAAGGGTCAGGAATTAGTGAATAAACTATTTGAAGAAGGGAGTAGCAACCATGAATTTGTTCATCCAGAATATCTTGTGGTAGGTGCCGAGAAAGAAAATATTGAGAAAGACAAGATTGTTCAATTATAAGATAGTGTGCATAAATCACCCAAATCAGAAGAGATAATGCCGAGAGATGATAAGGGAAAGTGGATGTTGGTTAATACACCTAGTAAATATATAGTGAAAAAGAAATATGTTGGTGGTTCGTTGAAAAGAAAATATTAAGAGATAGAAAAATAATTCTCCCCAACCAATCAGTCTGATTCATAATCATCCTCTCTTGGACATGATTTTATTGTTCAATATCTAAAAAAGTCAGTTGATACCATTCCCTTATTTTCAAGTATAGACACGAGGTTCCAAATTCTTCAGCATTCGTTTAATCAGAAATCATATTCACTTACCATGCTTATGGATAAGTTTGTCAGGCTTGAGTTTTCATTGGATATGAATCTCAAAAAATATCATGTAAGGACATAACTAAGTGGTCAAGGAAAACAATTGAAGAGATGAGAATAATTTATGATTTCCACGAAAGTGTAAAGGATTATTTTGACACTGAATATGGTAAGTTTAATGATCTTACTAAGAGTTTTGAGGAAAATCTAAGTCTTGAAAAGACAACTCGGAAGCAGGAAGTAAATGATCTGAATGGGAAGCTAAATTCAGTGGCTATGAATTGGAAGAGGTAAAGGGATCTAAGAATAGAATTTGAAGAAAATATTACTAAGTAGGAATATATTTTGAAGGCTCAGGAAGATATTCTTAAGGCTTATGAGGAAAAGATGAAAGACTTGGAGAAGAAAAATGAAGATCCAGATCAACTGCTCAAGCGTGTGGAAGAAGATCACAAGGAAATAAATAAGTTGAAAACCATTGTAAAGAAGCTAATGAAAAAGGAGAAATAAGGATAATTTTTCTCCAATCCGATCTTTTGTTGTATTTACTTCATTATATAAATTTTTCCCATCATAATGAAATTTTGGTTTATCATCATGTGTTTTTTTTGTATAGTACTAGTTTTTCAGGTACCATTTTCTTTTCCATTTTCTTTATTACTTTTTGAAAATCACAAAGGGGAGAAAGGAATGATAAAAAAGAATAATAAATAAAGAAGTGAATTCTCTAAGTAAGGGGGAGTCTATCTAAGGGGGAGCTCTATCAAAGAATATTTTCTTATTCAGAAAAAAGAAAAATCTTTTTAAGGAAGTCAAGAATACGGTCCTTAGGGATTTCAAAACCTGAGGGGGAGTTAGTCGTATTCACCATGATTCATAAGTGAAGGGAGATAAGTTTTTATTTTCAAGCCCATAAAAAACTCTAAGTCCTTATATTATTTTTTGTAAGGATGTTTGTGCTTTCAAAAAAGGGGGAGATTGTTGAGTCAATAAGGTATCCTTTTGACTTTTCCAATCCTCTATGTTTTGAAAATCACAAACACTCTATCTTAAAGAAAATTATATTTTCCTTATAAATTATCTTAATAACGAAAATTTTCCTTCCCCAAGGAAATTTATTCTTACCTTTTTTTTAATTATTTATTTTATAGTTTTTCTAAATATGACTTATTTTATTCCTAAGTCTAAAATTTGGTTTCACATCTAATACCTCGGAATCCTATAAATCCTTGGTTGTGAAGTATTATGTTTTCAGACTCTGAATTCTCTAAAATTCAGACTCTGAATTCTCTGAAATTCAGATTCTGGATTCTCTAAAATACAGACTCTGAATTTTCTGAAATTTAGACTCTAAATTCTCTGAAATTCAGACTCCGAATTCTCTAAAATTCAGACTCAAAATTCTCTGAAATTAAGAATCTGATTTCTCTAAAATTCAGACACTGAATTCTCTAAAATTTGGACTCCTAATTCTTTGAAATTCAGGTTCTGAATTCTCTGAAATTCAGACTCTAATTTCCTCAGAATTCGGACTTTGAATTCCTTAAAATTCAGACTCTGGATTCCTTAGAATTTAGACTCTGAATTACTCAGAATTCGGACTCCAAATTCCTCATAATTCTGACTCCAAATTTTTCATAACTCAGACTCTGAATTCCTCAGAGATTAGACTTTTAATTCCTCATAATTTAGACTCCAAATTCCTCATAATTTAGACACCGAATTCATTAGAATTCAGACTCCAGAATCTATAGAATTCAAGTTCTGAATTCTTTGGAAAAAAGAATCCAAATATCCATGATTTATAGTCTCCAAATGATATTTTGGTTAGAATACGAACATTATTTTTTCTTAGACTCTGAAATTTTATATTTGGTTAAGAAACCTTATTTTTCTTACACCTGTTATAGGTATGAAATGATGTCGTATTTCTGTTTCTAACTAACTATTGTTTGAGTGACATGTATACTGGTCCCTCTGAAATTCAAAGAAAAATATGACAGTTGGAGGAGGGATCTAACCATTAGAGAAGTGCCTATAAATAAGATCTCATTTGAATGAGATCAAAAACTATTGATCACACTAGAGATCGCATGTTTTTGAAGTGATTTCTAGAGAGAGATAATCTTATGCATTGTGCGTACTGAACATCTTGTTCATCTTGCTTCATGCAACTCCAATTTTTTTTGTGTACAATCGAGGACTTCCGGGGATAGGAAGACAGAGGTTTCGACTACCTTAAAGTTTAAGTACTTCTATGGATAGGAAGATAGAGGTTTTGACTACCTTAAAGTTTAAGAGCATGCGAGGATAGAAAATTAGATTATGATATTCCTATCAAGGGATTACCTTGGTTTGGGTAAGATAGACTTTCTTGAAAGTATAAATCAAGGGACCTTTATCCAAGGTTGTTGGATACCCTACTCTTTGGGTTAAAAGATTTCATACTTGTTACTTGTTTTGTTTCAAGTTTATTTCCACTGTATTTTGATAAAGGAAGAAATTATAACCTTTTTATACTTTCTTATTCTATTGTATACTCTAATAAGTATGATTCTGTACACTTTAAGGTAGAATCTTTTCCTTGTAAACTTTCCGTAGGTTTTATTCTCAGAACCACATTTCTGGAACCTAGAAAGTTTGTAAAACTAAAAGAGATCTTGTGAATTTACCTTGTTTAACCTTATTAAACATAGTTTTCCTTAAAGTTAAAAATGAATGTTTTTAAACTTACAATTCACCCCCCCCCCCCCCCTATTTTATTTGAGCATGTATATTCATATTTTGATCCTACATAGGCCTCTTCAATCAAACATACCTCATTCATACCACATATATTTTCCATAAATCAAACTAATCAAGCCTTGGTTGCAACAATCTCCCCCTTTGGATTTTTTCGACAATGTCAAAGCATGCCTGAAGAATCCAATCCACAACATCATTCTTCTATCCTCCTTTTTCAATAAAATAAAAAGTGTCTTCATCTCTTTGGGAAATATAAATTCCATTTTATAACCCCCATTCATCAACATACTCCATGCACTAAATATGTTTATAGAAATTGTCACCATTAAAACCACTTCACAAATACTAGATTAAGAGATATATTCCCCATATTGAATTATTTCACCTATAGATACCATTGGAATGATATACAAGAATATGGTTGAAACCAAGACGTCCTTAAATATAGAATTTGACACCTGCTGCACTCTGTGACAAGAAAGATACCCACAAATCTTCATAAATCCAACATCTTTAGACTGATTCTAGCATATGAAATTAGATCTAAATTTTAGATGAAAAATTTAGTAATATTGGTTTATATTTTCATTCATGTAACTGTATTCATTATCTATTTATTAAGTTGACATATTTTCAACTTTTTTGGAAACTTTATCTTTGAAATTGCATTCATTTGCATAATGCATATCATGATTTGGCTTTGGCTTCCCCTGAACATCAAATTTCCACCATTTAAACACTAATTTCCATTATTTCAATATATTTTCAGTAATACCACATCAATGTTTCAAAAAACCTGTATCACAAGGCATCTCCTTTCTTACAAATTAGGCTAAACAACCTGTATGAGCAATGTTTTTCACTCCCCCTTAATGTTTTCATATCCTACCACCACATGGTGGAATGATTTTACCCTGAGAGGCACTTGATAATATTGTATTCTTCAAGCATCTTCCTGGTTATCTTTGAAAAACCACTCAGGTAGTAGCATTTTGTTAGTGTAATAAAAATTACATGAAATATTAAATAATGTTACTTCTTTATAAAGTTCTCCAATCACATCACTATGGTATTCCATAATCAGATAGGGCATAAAATCACTTTTAGAGTATTCCAATCATGTCTCATAATTGTTGGGGGTCAAGGTACTTGGCTTTGACACCTGTATCACTTCAAATAATCCATTGTATTCATTGTTTTATAATATTTTAGCATGAACATACATATTTTAGAATGTCTGTATGGATTCATCATAGTTTTCTCCAAAGCGATGGATGATAAAATATTGTTTAATAGATTTTTATTGCCAATGATTTCATAATCTCCTTTAACTTCTAATATTTATAGATGTATTTCAGCATGGAGAACAAAAAATATAGCAAATACAACAAAATTGCATCATTAAATCCCTAAGATAATAGATTTAACAATATAAGTGGACAGATTCTAGCTTGTGTCCTTCAAGGTGAAAGATTTAAAAAACCTCTTTTGCTTATATTATTCCTAAAATCATCAATGATTCTTTTTTTATGCACACATAGTGAAAATATCCATTGTATTGAATTTCCCCTAAATCAATGCACACACCAGTTTAAGAAATATAGAGTATGGGGAGAGGGGGTATCTCTAATATCTTCATTCTGTGAAATATAGTTAGTCATTGTAAACTAACCCCTTCCATTATTCATATATGTATTTTGTCTGATCTACAACACTTTGACACACCTCTTCATTACATGGATTGGAATTAACCCCTTTTGTAATGACCAACTCACTAGTAAATAATTCTTCCTTTGAAGCATGATATTTTCAGTTTTTATCCCTATTTCACCATGTAAGAGATGCTCTATCATTTCATCATAGTGTTATGGTTGAAATGGCATAGAAATTCCACTGTGGTAACATATTTATATATAGGGTTGTTAAATTACCCATGGATTTGTACTGGATACTTATTCAAGCCAGAACAAAACACTTCTTACTATTTTATGTTGTTTTAGGCTTCTCCCTCACTATATGAAGCTCTTCCTCTAGCTTAGTGAACCTAAACTCCTTCACCTTTATTAGTTCTTATAGATTATCAATGATAGAATTATTTTAATCATGAACTATCATCATCTTCTCTTCATGATTTTTTCTAAGGATAGCCATGGTGAATTCATTTTGTTTCTTAATTTTCATGCTTGCCTTTAATTATTGTTTCAGTTCTTCAATTACATTAATTTTCTCCATCTTCTTTCTCATCTTAGGGATAACTTTCCTCCAAATATTCTATGAGGATACAATTTCTTTTGTTGATTTCACCCACTTGTTCCATGTGTATCACATAATTTGGTTGTTTCATCTTCAATTATTGTTTTAGTTCTTCAATTACATTATTATACCCACTATTTTAAAGGTTATATCCATGGTTCTCAACCATGGGTATAGGTGATTTTACCAGTAGTTGAAATATAAAATAATATTTTACCGAGGTTGAGTATAAATTGCATGGATTAAATTTAATTAAGGTGGAGAGAATTTAATGCCCCTAAATTCTAAAGTAATATCATTTTATTCGATATCATGTATGACATGAAACATTATTCATTGATGGGAATATAATATCCTGAAACTTTATTGTTTATTTACTATTTTAAAAAAAATAACCCATGATATATCTTAAAATTCATGTGATAAAGAGTTAGCATGCATCACAAGCAACAATGAGTTTCTTCGATGACATATGTTGCATGCAATACCGAGTTTTACCAAACACCAATGTATTATTTTATTAATATAATAAGATATAACCTATACATTAAATTTTCAGTTATGAATAGTAATAAATAAATTCTGAAAACATATTATTTAAAAAATATAAAATTAATTCATTGGTTTCAAATTATTTATAAATGAATATAAGAACAAATTGAATATAAAGGGAATGTTTTTAAAGAAAATTATTTTTATGCTAATAAATATGTTTTATCCAAAAGAATTAAATTCATTATATTTACTGACTGATATGAATTTAATATATATTTTATATATTAAATAAAATATTTTTTATATAAACCAATAGATTTTAAAGGTATAAGATAAGAATAAATCTTATTTTATGCATAAAATGGTAATTTTCTAGAAAAGAAAAAATTACCACCTTTAAATGGAAAACCAATTTTGAATAAATATTTTGGAACTTTTATAAATTTTATATGTAAAAATAATCTTCATTTTTAAATAGAAATTTCAAAATATTATTTTTGTGAATTTTTGGTTTTTCTATGAAGTTTCATTTTTGATGAATAGTGAAAAATACTGAAATTTAATTTAAAACTAATTTTTTAGTAAATTTATTTATGAGCATGAATGATATTTTTTATTTATTTAAAATTTTAATTTGATAAATTTTATATAAATTAATCCAATTTAGGTCATTAGAATCAATTTCAATTTGAACTTGAATATAAACACATAGAAAACTTTTGAACATTTTACTTTAAAAATCGGCTTCATATGCACATCTACGTAATTAAATTTAAATTAATTTATATTTCATCTATGATTTAAATTTGGGAAAATTTATTACATATTTTTTATCAGAAAAATTTATAATTTATAAATAGGATAAATTAGGTTTTTACCAAAAATATTATTGAAAGTAATTAAAATTAATTTCAACAATTATGAGAGAACTTAGAAAAATAAGAGATTAAACCTTAAACATAAAATCCAAAACAACCTAGAAAATTTCCCTAAATTTATTTTATGTCCATATTAATAACCTATCATCCATTTCCCCTAATTTTATCTGTTAATTGATCCACTTTTCATAGGAAAATCATGGGTGGAATTACTTTTCAAAAAAGTTACATGAATGCCACAACTCTACTATAAAAAGACACACACACCTCCCTCTTCCTCACACCTATAAAGCCAATTTAGATCAACCAATATTTGAAAAAATATATCATAAAAATCCCTCATCTCATCCTAAAATCCTCCATTTGGGACGAAATCCATCCAAAGAAGAGTTACCCAAATAAGAGGTAACATCCTTCCTCAAGCTCTTTTATTTTATTTTCATTCTAAACACCATCAACTATTATTACTCCATAATTATATAATAACAAAATTATACTAAAACATTGAGATTTTATTATTCTAATTCATTTTCCTATACTTAAACACAATTTCATCTAATGGGTAACAAACTTACCATTTATTTTTACGATGAAGTACTACCTCACAAAATGATGTCGTACGTTGTTTCATTACCAGCTATCATGACTAGGAAATATGATGGAAACATTTCTTATAAATGATATATATATATATATATATAAATTAATGTATTTATGATTATTTAACTTTTATATAACACATACCCTTATGCTTACCATTTTGTGTAAATACAATAACATCGTTTTTGGAAGTGTGGACTATTGTCCCCTCAAAGCGATGTGATTCCTTTACACTATACATGGAATATATAAAGGATGGTTTTATTGAACCTATAAGACATGTATTAAATAAATATTAAAATGTAATTATAATAAAAATATATATCATTTACTTTTAATTCTTTTAAATTTCAAAAAAAAAGAATGTAGCATGCAAGAGTACGTATGGCTTACCGTCTCAATGAACAGTGCATTTCATTTATTATCTCCAAATATTATGGATTATTATAAATACATATATAATGGATATATAATATATTTATATCATGATTTAAATTCATTATTTGATGAAAAGAGTATAGGAAAAAATTAACAAGTCAAAACTTACTTTAGAAACTAGGAAATTAATACCTGAAATAGTGAAAATAATGAAAGATGATTGGCAAACGTGTAATAAGATATTATAAATAGTTAATATGAAATATTATAGATATAAATATTTCTCTATTATAAATTATTAAAAAATTTAAAAGTATTATATAGTATGATAAAATGACATTCACACTAAAGGAAACATAAGGTAAGGGGTCATCATCTCACTTTTTACATCAGGGAGATAAATCTCATCTTTACTACTAACTTCTTTGTGTAGTGAATATACTTACACTTTTGATATATTATATGATAAATAATTTTATAGTGATTGTAATGAAATTATTTCATTAATTTTAAGATTCTAATGTTTTAAATTGGTATAGGACACTTGGGAATGTTTAAAGATTATTTTCCTCGAGAGTGATTTTAAAGATATTTCAATAGTGATTTCATTATTTCAGACATATATTATTTTTGTGCAAATAATTTCTTACATATGGTGTAAATAAATTCACTTTGAAATATAATGTCATGTTTCATGCATTCTATATTATATTTTCAGTTTTAATTTGATTTATTTTATCTAAGGGGATTTGAATTAATCGTTAAAAATAAGAAAATAATTTCATTGCCTAATTTCTTTATTTGGGTTATATCAGTTCCTCATCATTCGTTAATATTATAATATTATTTATGAAATCATTTTTACTATAATTTATTTATTTCCACTTATTTTATATGTATTTTCATTTGACATTCATAATCCATTTATTTTAAGTGTCTAACATCAATGTTATAGTATTTTCATGGGTTTACATAACAATCTCATTTTACCCAGGATTGATTACACTTGAATTTACATTCAAAGAATTTATATGATCACTATCTTTAAATACCTTCTATTTTCATCTCCAATGGTTATTCATGACCTTTTCAATTAATAGTACCTTTTTTTCACTCTTTTGTACTCAAAATGTTTTAGAAAATGTTTTTTAGAAAACCTGGCCTTATTTATGTCTTTAGTAGAAGAACCTATTTTATTCAAAAAAAACCCTATTTTCTAAAAGGTTTTGAAAAATGATTTTAACCATTACCAAAATGATTAATTAAATAAACGTTTACTCTTTTTGACTTTTACTAATGTCTTCACATGAATATTATTGTCACTTTTCGAACAAGTCATTTTTCTAACCTTTTTCCATGAAAAAGGAATGTGCCTTTTTCCTCACACGACATGTACATATATACCCGTCATCATTCCTTAAAATCAAATTTTTCAAGTTTTAAAGGTTAATTTTTAATGATTTTTTTAAAAGTAGAATTAAGGAAAATAATTTTTAAATTTTTTTTCAAAATAAAAATGATATTTTCCTCAACAATTTCCTACAAGTTATTCTTTTAATTCATCAACAACAAGAACCTATTATTTTACTCCACTTGGTATTTTTTTTGATACCATCATTATTCTTCCTCTGGATGGTTTTTTATTGATTTCTCCAAGGATATTAATGAAATTCACCTCCATGATTCCTTTGTTAGTCCCCTTTTAAATATTAAATTTCCTCTGATCATTTGACATTAAATTTCCCCTAATTAGAAAAATCATTTATCATGGATATGTTTATTACCTAAACCTTACATAATTTCTACATATGGTGTTTACATTGATAGGTTATATCATGAATCTAATTATTCTCATGATATTCTATGTTTTGTTTATTTCATAGGTAATTATGATTCAAATATTTCAAAGTGTTATGGGACACTTTGGAATGATTAAGGATTATTTTACTCAAAAACATTTAATGATCCTTCACTGATATATCCATTAACCAACATCAACACCCTTAGTGTTGGTTATCATCCGCTAAGGAATTATTGATAAATCCATATTCTTATTTCAATATAGATATTTGATATTTAATAGTGTTTATTAATTAAATCAATTACTTGATGTGGGGAATACATGGGAAAAGTAGTGATGGGAGGGGCCCCGAAAATATATAGCATATTGATGCATTGATAGGGTCTCATGATACAAATTAGTTTCAAAAATTAAATTGTTTTCTACCTATAATATTATACTATTGGGATGATAGAACTTGATGGTACATATTTTCATGTGTGTTAGACATGATTTCCATTAATTAAGCATTAATTTCATTTTGATTAACTTGTTATTTATCCATGAGACATTTCTTTAACATATCTATGGATGGATTTAATTCACATTTATTTGATATAATGGCATGTGTTTTAGTAATTAACTTGCCATATTATTTTTCAATTCACTTTATTTTTTACTTTGAATGTGTGTTCTATTATTACCATTCAATATCAATCATCCTCATTGATTCGTTATTATATTCTCTATACTTGACCCTTGCTGATCATTTGAGATAACTCTTATTTTTTCCCTTCCCCAAGAATCCATAGAGTGTACTAAGAAGGATATTCAAAGATACAGTTTATGAAAAAAAATTATTATCCAAGAAAGAAAGAAAAGTATGTTGTAATTAGTGTATTTATTTATAATACAAGACTCATGTATGTATCCGGTTTACCAAAAATACTAAATTAATTAATCCTTGTGGATTTTTTTCCTTGTAATCATTATAATGTAATAGTAGTAGACCCCAGATGCAAATTTATTGGGGTCGATTCACTATAGCTAAGGGTAGAGTACATCATGGATAATTAAATGATTGGGAAAAATGGGTGAGAATATAAGAGTTTTATAGAGACACATTCCAAATAGCCTAACATCCTTCATGTAAGGTTACTGTAATATAGACACCATCCAAATAAAGTAAAGGATAATTAATGGGAACAAATATGGGAATGAAAATTCATTAGATATAATGTTACATTATTATTATCTTTATATAAATTAATATTTCATTGTTAGCTTCATTTCAATTTTCTCAATGGTGATGTTATAATGACAACACAGATCATAGAATTATATGATATGTAGAGAGAATATAATAATGAGTTGTATAGTGGATAGTTTTCTATAGTTGGTATGGATTTTGAAGCCACGCCTATCATGACTAAATTCCCAATAGCATATTATCAAGAAATGAATGCTTTTTGGATGAGTAATGAGTTCAAGTTATTAATTATATTTGACGTTTTTTAATTAAAATTAACATGATTTCATTAATAATTATTTTTGTATTATTGAAAATTATTTTTTATGAAGCATAGGGAGGAAATAAAAAAACAAGGATGCTACGAAATACATCCACAATTTAGGGTGGACTTTGATAAAAACCCATAGAGGAAGTAGGAATGACACTCGTTTATAAATTTTCCTTCTTATTTCATTCTATTTATAATATGGATAGATACATGATCATGTATTATTTAGTTTATTATTCAAATTATTTAGTGTGTACTGAAATTTTAGGATTAGTATTGTTAAGTTAGTGAGCTTGTCACGAAATCTATTATTTCATTGTATTATTATGAATCAACATAAATAATTAAAATAAAACTAATATCATTTTTATTCCTCATAAATGGCTAGTGAAACATCTAACTTAGTCATTTCTATCATTTCCCATATCTACCACTAGCGGTACCCCTTAGTTTGTATACTGATCAAAAGTGAGGGTCTTTACACATCAAAGAGATACCTTATAGTTACCCACACTACAACAGGTATTCCAAAAAAACCATGAATGACACATGATAGAGTTTGGAGGTTATCATAGACCTCAAAATTAAATTTATTACCTACACTAGTATAATAGTGCAAGATAGATCCATAGAGAAGGGAAGTAAATTTCCTAAGGGATTCAAACAAGCCCACTATTTTCAATAGTGGGTGGAATTTCTTTTAGGTTTTTACTTCCTTTTTTTATATTTTTTATTATAATGTCAAAATAAGATGAAACACATTTTCAAAACTTTATATTTACTAAAATTTATGTGAAATAGTTAAAAGATAAAGATAAATAAAAAATGAAATACATTGGAAAAAGAGTTCTAAAATTTGATCACAAAGTGAGCTATGGAAATTTGAAATCTACAAGTTAAAAGTATGTTTCATTCTTTGATTTTATTCACTCCTCTAAATTAATGGTTAATTCTTTATTTCCATAAGATTTAACAAGCTATATTGAAATTTTTGAAGTCTTCCACTTTAAGAAACTTCGATTAGAAAATTGATTAAAATAATACCAACAAAAAACTATCTCTCCAAAAGTGTTTGATGTTTATGAATTTTAAAGACCTGATGAAATGATTCCATGATCAATCTCACCAAAAGATCACGTATTTGAAATTAAACTTGGGAAAGGTGAAAATTTAATAAAATATTTGAGAACCATGTTCAATCTCACCCATAGAATCTGAATTTTTTTAAAAGAAATTTAAACGAATAAGAATAAAAGGTAAACCATTAGGAATCTAAAACCCCCAAACATGATAAATTAAACTAAGATCATTAACATATTCAAGAGATAACAATTACCGAATATGAAATTGGGCAAGAAATTATCCATAAAAAATGATGACTAATCACTATTGCTCTGTTCCTGTAACTCCAATTCTCCTATATTATGGGTCTCATCTCTCGGGAGTGTCTTCAATGGTGTATCGTAGAGTGAATGAATGTTTAGTGTTGATGCTATGTTTTTAACGCCTCGGTTATCTACTGGAAATCACCGCTTGTTTACATTGACTATGGTTATTCCTTCATTATTTCACCACACACTTGCGTTTTTTCATGCATCACACGTCAATTTAGAATATCACTTATAACTAACTCTTCTAGTTAGTTGAAATGCACCTTGATGCACTCTGGGTAGATGCACATATCTTCAAAAGAGAAAAGTTAAAAATAAAAGATTAAAAACAACTTACTTCTTTAATTAGTTTTTATAATTATTTAAATAATTGTTACCTAACTAATTACTATTATTTATAGTTTATTTGTAATTATTAAAAATTATTTTATTTTATTTATTTTATTTTATTTAATAATTAAATTAAAATAATTTTTAAATATTAAAATTTTAAGATTATTAAAGTTAAAAAAAATCATCTTAATAACAGATAATTAATAACATTATTATTTTACGATTAAGAATTTTCATTTTACTATGTTAATTTATTTATTTTATACAATTTAATTATTAATGCTTATTACAATTCAAAGGTCTATAATTATTTTTTAAAATTATAGTTTTTTAATTTAAATTTATTTGATTTAATAACTTAATTTTAGTAATCAGTTTTATTTGTACATTATTATTATTATTAATATAGTTTTTAATATATACTTATCAATTTATTTATTTTTATATTTTTATATTATTTTCTTATTAAAGAAAGTTGTTATTGTTTATTTATTTATCTATATTGTCATTTATTAATGGTTTAATTTTATTTAAAATATTGATGAATTATTATTAATTAACTTACTTATTTTGTTGGGATTAATTACTTAAGCCCTTAATAAACCAAGATCCACTATTCAGTTTTAATGGAGATCAATTTGGTAAGTTTAATTAACAGATTAGTTATTGTCGTAATGAATCAAGAAATATAAACATTTAATGCAAGAATATAAAGTGGACAGTAGATATAACGTGCTTTGACCCCAAGGGGACCTACATGCATGACGAGAACACCACCAGGGCAACCAATTTATTAAGAAAGCAAGAAAAGGAAACAAGCAGCAATTACATATGCGAATACAGAAATTAAAGGACCATAGAAACTATCCGAGGAGTTCGGGATTGCTAAACTAGGTGGCAGTGATCAATCCTGTCACGTAGAGTTAGACCCATCCACTCCTGGATGGTCTCATGCACGTACACGAGTAGGATGCAGCCGCATACATTTTGAATAAAAGATAAATCGTTATAGAACTAAGATCTACAAACCAAAACTGGGTCATGATTATAAAAGTATATAAAGCATATTACCACTTGAAGTGTAGTCATCAAAATACCCAAAGTCGAGATGATTCCCATTGAATCTCCACTAGAGAAGAACTCTGGTTGCAAGAGGTGGCACGTACAATGGCTACGGGGAGTGTGGGTGCCCGAAAGATCCTAGAACGGTCATTCTTCTACTTCGCAGAACCAGTGCAGAGTAACGCTCGTCGGGAGCTACCTTGGAACCAAAGAGAAAACACCAACTCAAGAATACCCATCCATGGAGAAAGAGAACAAAAGGACGCAATCAATGCACATCAGAGAGAAATCAGACGGTTCAGTCGGAGGCATGGGATGAAGGCCGCATGGACGCCCAGGATCAAAGAGGCCATTCACATAACTGCAATGAATACAACACACAGGAAGGATGGAATGACGTGATTGGTCGGGCAGCATGAAGAGTGGACTGAGGCTGTGCGAGGAAACACACCAAGGGATCACCATCATCGTTGGATCAACAACAATCAACGGTTCAAAACAGACCCTATAATAGGTAAGGAAAACGCACAAACCGTGTTCTAAAAATGAACCGGGAATGGTAAAGATAAACCAAGAAAGGGGAAATACCCACGTAAAAGTGCCATGAAACCATGTAGGAGAACAAAATAATGAATGAAACAATCTTAATTAATTTCATTGCAATAGGATGCATGCATATTCAAAAAATCTCCACCTTTCAATAAAATAAAATACAATGATGATGATCTCGCAACCTTGATTATAGAATTGGGATTAATTCATAATCTTAAGATAATGCAGGAATTTGGATAACAGAATGGCCTTAGTCAAACTATCGGATGGGTTATCTCCAGTGGGTATCTTTGTGACACTCACCTTCCCAGATTCTATAATATCTCTAAAAAATGTAATCTAATGTCAATGTGCATAGATCTACAATGTAATACATAGTTTTTAGATAATTGTAAAGAAGAATGGTTATCTCAGTGTACAATTATACTATTAGTAGATAACAATAATTATGAAATCAAACCTTTTAGCCAAATAGCTTCCTTAATTGCCTTTGTCAGGGAAATATACTCCACCTCAGTGGTGGGTAGTGCAACCACTAATTTCATGATGCATTTCCAGAAGATCGGTCCTCCATATTCAGGAATGACATAACCAGTGATGGACTTAAAAGTATCAATGTTTGTAGCATAATCAGAATTGACAAAGCCAACTATATCATCATTAAAACTATCATTCAACCCATATCTAATGCACAGTTTATCAGACATTGAAATGTACCTTAACAACCATTTTAAGGCATTCCAATGAGCCTTACCAGGTTTCCCCATGAACCTACTTAGGGTAAAAACAACAAATTCTATATCTGGTCTAGATCAGATCATGGAATACACAAAATTTGCATATAGAATCTTATTCATAAAGGCTATTTCTTGTTCATTCCTATGGGATTGATTCAAAGACAGTTTAAAGTGTTGTCCTAAGGGAATATTAATAGGTTTAACATGCTCAAATAGGTATTTGGTTAATACCTTTCTAAAATAAGCGAATTGGGATAGGTACAGGGTTCTAGCCTTCCTATCCTTAATTATGTCCATAACAAGGATTTGATTTGCATGGCCTAAGTATTTAATTTCAAAAGCATTGTTAAGCTGGTGCTTAACCAAATTTATGATCTTTATGTTTTTACAGATTCATAACATGTCATCAACATATAATAAAAGATAAACAAACTCATGCTTGACAGTTTTAAAATAAACACATACATCAAATCTGCTTCTTGAAAATTGATTCTCAATCATAAAAGAATCAAACCTTTTATACCATTGTCTTGAAGACTGTTTAAGCCCATACAAAGACTCACGTAAAAGACAAACATGGTTAGGCTTGAATGGTTTTGAAAATCCTTCAGGAGGAGTCATATAAATGGTTTCATCAAGATTTCCATGTAAAAAAAGTAGTTTTTACATCAATTTGCTCAACATGAAAATCAAGTTTGGCAGTAAATGCAAGTAGAATTCTGATGGATGAGTGCTTAACAACAGGAGAGAAAATTTCACTATAATTAATTCCTTTACATTGCAGAAAACCTTTATCAACCATATGGTCTTTGAATTTAATTTTAGGCTCTCCTACATTGTTTTATTTCTTCTTATAAATCCATCTTGAACCTATAAATTTCTGGTTATTGGGTCTGGGAACAACAACCCAGGTGTTGTTCTTAATATGGGAATTCATTTCCTCTTGCATTGCTGTCAACAAGTTACTGGCTTATTTTGACTTAATAGCTTGATTATAAGTTTGAGGCTCATCATTAAACAGGTCTTGAGCTATGTAAAAGGTATAGGAATCAATGTATGCCTGGTTAAAATGAGATAGAGGTCTAATAACCCTCCATTATTTATCTCTAGTAAGCTGATAGATACTCAGGTCATCAGGTTCTTCCCTCTCAGGTTCTGATTCCGAACTAGAATCTAATTCAGACTAGGCTTGGGGAACTGAAGGAGCAGGACCAACACTGTACTAGGTTTGGTCACCGGATCTTAAAGGAACTTCAACACCTAAAGGTGTTAGGACTTATGAGGGTCCGACAGCTTCATCAAAAGCTAAAACAGGTTCTGGTTCTTTCCCACTGGTCACAACAGATTCATGGAATCCCACATCACGGCTAATGATGCATTTCTGATAACCTGGATTGTCAACCCATAACCTATATCCCATAACACCCTCTGGGTATCCCAAGAATATGCACTTAATAACCCTAGGAGTTAGCTTATCATTTCGTGTATGAGAATAGGGTACATATCCAAATATCCTAAGGTGGGCTAGATTTGGGGGTGTGCCCTTCTAAAGTTCTTCATGAGTCTTAAAGGAGTTGGAAGAAGATAGACAGTGGTTAATGAGGTACACTACTGTTGCAGCAGCCTCATCCCAAAAGGACCTGGGGAGTTTTGAATGGGATAACATACACCTCACCCTCTCAAGAATAGTCATGTTCATCCTCTCTGTTAACCCATTCTGTTGTGGGGTTTCCACAATTGTCTGGTATCTTTTAATTCCTTCAGATTAACAATTTTGAATGAATTCATTAGACCGAAAATCTAAACCATTATCAGTTCTTAAGGTCGTAAGCTTCCTTTTACTTTCACTCTCTACTGCAGCTTTCCATTTCTTAAAAGTCTGAAAGGTATCATACTTGTGATTAAGTATATAAATCAACACTCTTCTAGAGAAATAATTAATAAAGGTCACAAAATATAAGCCTCCACTATGGGAGGTAACCCTAGAGGGACCCCATAAATCAGAATGTGCACATTCAAGAGGTTCTTTAGCCTTATAGATGGACCTACTCAAACTGAATCTCCTGGACTTCCAATATACACAGTCTTTACAAAATGGCAAACTGCTAGGGGTGGTATTTCTTAAAAGACCCTACTTCTAAAGCTCACTATGTCCCTTAATACTAACATGTCCTAGTCTCCTATGCCATAAGGTGGTGGAATCAACTTCTAAAGCTGAAGAGGTGTTCAACTGACTTCTATACACTTTACCATCTAACACATACAAGCCATTGCGAAGGGTTCCTTTCATTATTGTGAGGGATCCTTGAAAAACTCTAAGGCTTCTAGATCCAGACTTGAAGCCATACCCTTTCTGGTCAAGGGTTCTTAGGGATATTAGCTTCCTTTTTAATTGGGGTACCCACCTAACCTCCTCAAGAGTTTTAACAGACCCATCATGAAGCTCTAATGAAATTGAGCTTATTCCCATGATGTGAAAACTCCTGTTATTCCCTAGAAAGACCTCACCGACCTTACCTTCCCTTTACTCAGTAAAGAATTCCTTCTTAGGGAACATGTGGAATGAACATCTTGAATATAGGATCCATTCATCTAAGATGGCAGTGTCGGTGACATTTAACACATCAGCAATGTCAAAGTTTTGTTCAACTAATAGGGAATGGTCATTATTACTATCTTTATAGTCATCCTTCCTATTAGGACAATTTCTTTTAATATGCTCAGGCTGCTTGCATTGAAAACATTTGATTACCTTATTTTTAGAATTGCTTCTATATTTCTTGGATTGTCTCATATCCTTCCTCCTACCCCTTGACACACTACGACCTCTAGATTCACCTATGTCCCGAATATTTAAACCCTCAGCCTCAGCTTTCACACCACCCTTCTATTGAATGTCTTTAGAGAGAAAAACATATTTCACTTCTTCAAGAGTCTATGTGTCTTTCCCATACATCATAGAGTCTTTAACAGAGTTAAATGAATCATCTAATGATGTTAATAATATGATAGTTTGGTCTTCGTCATCCAGTTTAATGTCAATGTTGGCTAGGTCTAACAAGATCTTATTAAATTCATCAATGTGTATCCTGACTGCAGTTCCAGGGCACATTTTGAATGAATATAATCTCATCTTTTTATATAGTCTACCAATAAGATATTTAGTCATATAAAGGGATTCCAATTTAGACCATATACTAGTGGCAGAGGACTCGTATGCGATTTTTCTTAACACTTTGTCTCCTAAAGATAAAAGTATTAAACTTCGGGTTTTCATAAGGGTCTCCTCAGGGACATCTACAAAAGATGTAGCAGCCTACCCATCAGGGGTAGTAGTGGTGATTTTCTTCCAAGAGCCAGTATGGGCATCTATTAGATCATTGTGATCTAACAAGGTTGTCATCTTAATTCTCCAAAGATTAAAATCATTCTCACCATCAAAATTATCAATATCAAATGTAGTTGAACTCATGGCAACGGAACAATAGGCTCTGATACCACTTGTTGGGATTAATTACTTAAGCCCTTAATAAACCAAGATCCACTATTCGGTTTTAATGGAGATCAATTCGGTAAGTTTAATTAACAGATTAGTTATTGTCACAATGAATCAAGAAATATAAACATACAATGCAAGAATATAAAGTGGACAACAAGTATAATGTGCTTCGGCCCCAAGGGGACCTATGTGCACGTCGAGAACACCACCAAGGCTACCGATTTATTAAGAAAGCAAGAAAAGGAAACAAGCAGCAATTACAGACGTGAATGCAGAAATTAAAGGACCACAAAAACTATCTGAGGAGGTCGGGCCTGCTACACTAGATGGTAGTGATCAATCTTGTCACGTAGAGTCAGCCTCGTCCACTCCTGGATGAACTCACGAGTGCACACAAGTAGGATACAACCGTATACATTTTGAATAAAAGATAAATCATTACAGAACCATGATCTACAAACCAGAACTTGGTCACGATTATAAAAGAATGTAAAGCATGTTACCAATTGAAGCGTAGGCGTCAAAATACCCGGAGTCGAGACGATTCCCACTGAATCTCCACCAGAGAAGAACTCTGGTTGCTATAGGTGGCACATACAACGACTACAGGGAGTGCGGGTGCTCGGAAGATCCTGGAACAGTCCTTCTACTTCGCAGAATCGGAGCAAAGTAACGCTCGTTGGGAGCTGCCTTGGAACCAAAGAAAAAACACCAACTCAATCCTACCCATCTGTGGAGAAAGAGAACAAAAGGACGCAATCAATGCGCATTAGAGAGCAGTTAGACGGTTCAGTCGGAGGCACGGGATGAAGGCTGCATGGACGGCCATGATCAAAGAGGTCGTTCACATAACCGCAGTGAATACAGCGCACAAGACGGATGGCACGACGCGATTGGTCAGGCGGCATGAAGAGTGGATTGAGGTTGGGCGAGGAAACACACAACGGTTCACCATCGTCGTTGGATCAACAACAATCAACGGTTCAAAACGGACCCGCTAATAGGTAAGGAAAATGTACAAATCGGGTTCCATAAACGAACCAAGAATGGTAAAGCTAAATCGGGAACCCGAAAATACCCACGTAAAATTGAAGAACAAAATAATGAATGAATCAAACATAATTAATTTCATTGCAACATGAGGCGGGCATATTCAACATATTTAATTAAAGTTAATATTTATTCAACATGAGGCGGTAAAGCTTCCCTCCTCAAACGGTGGCTCGACTCCTCAGCCCGGCGGTGCACAGCTCGGCCTCAGAGACGCAGATCTATGGCAGATCGGCGTCAGTCTTAGATGGTGCTGGATCCTCCTCCCTCGAACTGTGGTGCAGTGGTTCCCACGGCGTCCTCGGCTCAGGAGGTGCTCTGGTAATCGACGCTCGGTGACGGCCAGTGGCAGACGTGCGCATATCTCTTCAGATCTGATCTCACTCGTCGGTCTTACGCTTCGTTCACTGATTCTGGTGCGAAGATCCTCACAGGGGGCAAGGGTTGCCTTGGGCATGCTCATCCAGTGGAGTCGGTGAGGGGATGTGCGGCGCTAATTTGGGAGAGGTGTCGAAGGACCGGTGGCACTGGGAGAGGTGTCTATGGCTTGATGGTGGCAGTGATGATGGTTAGAAGCAAGGAAACAGAGGCACCTTTAGGAGTGTTTTCGAGTCAACGTTCAGTCGCGGAAAGGGATGGGTAAAAGCTGCGAGGGACCAGTGACATGGAGTCACCGGTATCGGTGAAATAAGACGGGTGAATGTGATGGAGGGAGGATGGAACAGTGTAATAACATGTGTAATGAAGCAGCCGTGCCGGGAGTAACATTGGCTCCCAAAAAATTGAAAGTAAAAATAAATCACCTTCGAGGAGGTTTTTTTTTAATACGCGTAAAGAAAATATTTTGTTAAAAACCGTTGAGTTTAATATATTTTTAAAATTGGGTCTTAAAGGCGACATCTACGATGTCGCCTTTGACGTCGGGTGAAAGGCGGCACCCGCGATGCCGTCTTTCCACTAAAACCAAAAAAAAAATGAACTGATTTTTTTTATTTGTTTATATATATATATAAACAAAACAAAACAAAAACAAAAATAAAAATAAAATTTTCAGCAGAATTTATCCGCTATTTAAAATCCAGCAGTACTCCCATTACAACAGTCTGAATTCTGACAGAATATCTCACACATGGCTCCCTTTTATAAGAGAGCTTACCCCGGAAATCATTCTGCATTTCCGATATGAGATTCTCGTTCTCCTTTTCCTACGCAGAACATTCTGCATTTCCGATGTGAGATTCTGTTTTAAGTACGTGACTTTGAAACACTATAAAATATAAACTATAAAACCAATATAATTGAAACTTAAAATATGGATTAAACATATACAAAATAGTTGAAAACAAAAATAATTTCATAAAAAATGATGATAAAAAATAATTTATTGACTTTCAAAACTTCCTACTTGAAACATAAAAAGTTTCATGTACGTGACTTTGAAAGCCTATAAAATATAAACTATAAGAGCAATATAAATGAAACTTAATACATGGATTAAACATATAACAAATAGTTGAAAATAAAAATAATTTCATAAAAAATGTTGATGGAAAATAATTTATAAGTTTTTAAAGACACCTACACGAAACTTCAAAACGTTTCAAGCACATGACTTTGAAAGCCTATAAAATATAAACTATAAGACCGATAAAAATGAAACTTAAAACATAGATTAAACATATAAAAATAGTTGAAAATTAAAAAAATCGTAAAAAATGTTCATGAAAAATAATTTATGAGCTTTCAAAACCACTCACTTGAAACTTAAAAATGACTCTAGTATGTGACTTTGAAAGACTATAAAATATAAACAATAAGACATATATAATTTAAAGTTAAAACATGGATTAAACATATAATAAATTATTAAATTAATAAATATATATATTTAATAATTAATTAGTAATATTAATAATTAATTAGTAATAATAATAATTAATTAGTAATTATTAATAATTAATTAGTAATTATTAATAATTAATTATATAATAATTAACCAATTAATTAGTAATATAATGACTTTTAACAATAACAATTTAATAATTATAATGAAAAATTGTAATTTATAACTATATTACTAATTAACTAATTAACTATTATATAATTAATAATTATATTACCAATTAACTAATTAATTATTATATAATAATTTTTAATAAATAGTAATTAATAATTATAATGAATAACTAAAATTTATAATTATATTATTAATTAACTAATTATTAAAGGGTCTCATCTCTATCTTTCTCAAAAAATTAATTAATTAACTATTATATATTTACTAATTATATTACTAATTAACTAATTAATTATTATATAATTAATGGTTAATAATTACTAATTAACTAACTACCAATTATATAATTAATAATTATATTACTAAGTAACTAATTAATTATTAAATAATTAATAATTATATTACTAAGTAACTGATTAATTATTAAATAATTAATAATTATATTACTAATTAACTAATTATATTATTAATTAACTAATTATGTTACTAATTAACTAATTAATTATTACCTAATTAATTATTAATAATTACTAATTAACTAACTAATTATAATACAATTGATAGTTATATAATTGATAACTATATTATTAATTAACTAATTAATAATTAATAATTAATAGTTATAATGAATAATTATAAAGAATAATTATATTACTAATTAACTAATTAATTATTATATAATAAGTTTTAATAATTACTAATTAATAATTATAATGAATAATTATATTACAAATTAACTAATTAACTATTATATAATTAATAATTATATTACCAATTAAATAATTAATTATTATATAATAATTTTTAATAAATACTAATTAATAATTATAATGAATAATTATAATTTATAATTATATTACTAATTAACTAATTATAAAAAGGGTCTCGGCTCTAACTTTCTCAAAAAATTAACTAATTGACTATTATATATTTAATAATTATATTACTAATTAACTAATTAGTTATTATATAATTATTGTTTAATAATTACTAATTAACTAATTAAAAATTATATAATTAATTAATTATATTACTTATTAACTAATTAATTTTTAAATAATTAATAATTATATTACTAAGTAACTAATTAATTATTAAATAATTAATAATTATATTACTAATTAACTAATTATTTTATTAATTAATTGATTATATTTCTAATTAACTAATTAATTATTATATAATTAATTATTAACAATTACTAATTAACTAACTAATTATTATACAATTAATAGTTATATAACTAATAATTATATTAGTAATTAATAATTAATAATTAATAATTTTACTGAATAATTATAATGAATAATTATCAAGAATAATTATATTACTAATTAACAAATTAATTATTATATAATAATTTTTAATAATTACTAATTAATAATTATAATGAATAATTATATTACTAATTAACTAATTAACTATTATATAATTAGTAATTGTATTACCAATTAACTAATTACCTATTATATATTAATTTATAATAAATATTAATTAATAATTATAATGAATAATTATAATTTATAATTATAGTACTAATTAACTAATTATAAAAGGGTCTCGACTCTATCTTTCTCAAAAAATTAACAAATTAACTTTTATATAATTAATAATTAAATTACTAATTAACTAACTCGTTACTATATAATTAATGATTAATAATTACCAATTAACTAATTAAAATTTATATAATTAATAATTATATTACTAATGAACTAATTCATTATTATATAATTAATAATTATATTACTAAGTAACTAATTAATTATTAAATAATTAATAATTATATTACTTATTAACTAATTATATTACTAATTAACTAATTAATTATCAAATAATTAATTGTTAATAAATACTAATTAACTAACTAATTATTATATAATTAATAGTTCTATAATTAATAATTATATTATCAATTAACTAATTAATAATTAATAATTAATAATTAATAATTATAATAAGTAATTATAATTAATAATTATAATTAGTAATTATAATGAATAATTAGAATTAATAATTATAGTGAATAATGATAATTTATAATTATATTACTACTTAACTAATTAACTATTATATAATTAATAATTATATTACCAATAATCTAATTAATTATCATATAATAATTTTTAATAATTACTAATTATTAAGTATAATGAATAATTATAATTTATAATTATAATAATGATTAACTAATTAACAATTATATACTGAATAATTATATTACTAATTAATTGGTTAATTATTATATAATTAATTATTAATAACTACTAATTAATTATTATATAATTAATTATTAAAAATATTAATTTAATAATTTAATAATTTAATAATTTATTATATGTTTAATCCATGTTTTAACTTTAAATTATATCGGTCTTAAAGTTTATATTTTATAGTCTTTCAAAGCCACATACTAGAATCATTTTTAAGTTTCAAGTAGGTGGTTTTGAAAGTTTATAAATTATTTTCCATGAACATTTTTTTTAAAATTATTTTTATTTTCAACTATTTGTTATATGTTTAATCCATGTTTTAAGTTTTATTTATATCGGTTTTTTAGTTTATATTTTATAGGCTTTCAAAGTCACGTGCTTGAAACATTCTTAAGTTTCATATAGGTGTCTTTGAAAACTTATAAATTATTTTTCATCAACTTTTTTTATGAAATTCGTTTTATTTTCAACTATTTGTTATATGTTTAATCCATGCATTAAGTTTCATTTATATTGGCCTTGAAGTCTATATTTTATAGGCTATGAAAGTCACCTACTTGAAACTTTTTAAGTTTCAAGTAGGTGGTTTTGAAAGCCTATAAATTATTTTTTATCATCATTTTTTATGAAATTATTTTTATTTTCAACTATTTTTTATATGTTTAACTCCATGTTTTAAGCCTCGTTTATATTGATCTTATAGTTTATATTTTATAGTGTTTCAAAGTCACATACTTGAAACAGAATCCCACATCAGAAATGCAGAATGTTCTGCGCAGGAAAGAGAGAACCAGAATCCCACATTGGAAATGTCGAATGATTTCCAGGGTAAGATCTCTTATAAAAGGGAGCCATGGGTGAGAGTTTCTGTTAGAATTCAGACTGCTGTAATGGCAGTATTGTAGGATTTTAAATAGCAGATAAATTCTGCTGATTTTTTTATTTTTATTTTGTTTTGTTTTAATATATATATATATATAAACAAAACAAAACAAAATAAAAATAAAAAATTTTAAAACAAAAAAAATCGTAATTTTTTTAGTAGAAAGGAGGTAACGGGGTTTCCGCCTTTCGACTTAACCCGAAAGGCGGCAACGCCACTGCCACCTTTCGCCCGAAGCCTAAAGGCGGCAACTGCCCTGCCGCCTTTAGAGTTTATTTTTAAGAAATATTTTAACCTAGGTGTTTTTTATAAAATAATTTTTTTAAAAAAAATGTATTTAAAAAAAAATCTCACCATTGGACCACAACGGTGACTCGAAACATAACCGAAGAAACATCAAAATTATTAAATTAACTCAATTAGTAAAATGGAAATTTAAAAACTAAATTACATAATTATATACATATATATATAAATGAATTAATTAGGAAATTAAAATAATTTAGTACAACAACCATAAAGTGGGGGAAAATAATAAGTTAATTTTAAACAAATAAATTCATTTAAAAGTTTAAATTTAAAATAACTAGTACTTACCCGTGCATTCGCACGACAATACGTTCAATGATTACTTTCAAGAAGACAAAACTATACTTCAATATTAATAAAGAACTTCAATATTGTATATATTGAAAAAAAAATAGTGATACTTAATATTGAACTATAATCGGATAAAATATATAGAATTGAAAACATAAGAAAATAAGAAAAATAAAATAACAGAGAAAAAATGTAGGATAATTTTGAAAAAAATATTGGAGAACATATGATACTATATAAAGAAAACATAAGTATACCATCAATGTACAAAATAAACCATACAAATGCATGATATAGAATATAAGGAAAGCATATAGGAGAATATAGAAGGAAAGTAAAATTATTTGAAAACATATAAAACATATAAGAGAATATAGTGGACAACATTCAATTGAAAAGAAAAACAGCATTTTTGAAAAAAAATAAAATTTACATGTATGGAAACATAAAAGAAAGGAAAAGTAACTAGGTCACGTTGTATAAATAATACATAAGTATCCTACTTCAAATACATGAATAAAAAGAACAAATGTATAGTAATTAGAAAAGTACATTAAAAAACGAACATGAATGAAATTACATAAGTATTAATGTCACTGAGATATTATGACAAGTACATGAAAGAATTATTATTCCACAATACTATAGAAAACATAATATTGCAATGAACATGAATGAAAAGAACATTCAAATGGACATTTACACTTCAAAACATACATCATAAGTCTTTTTTTCACCGAGAAATAATGTCAAAGTGTATAAATATCCAACTTCAAATGCCTGAAAAACAATTATGCATATAAAAAAATGTTTACAATAAGAACACCTAAATTTGTAGAATAAATAAAAAATTATAACATAAAAGTATTAAATAGAAAGAAAAATTACAGAAGTCGAAATTAACCTTTTAAAGAATGAAATGAAAACCAGTGTGCTGCTACATGGATGTACTCATAGCCCAGCTGCACTCCCTATACTTTCCTCGTTAGCTGCTACATGGCTGAAAAAAATTTCTGCATAGAAAAAAATTCTTACAATAAGAACAACTGAATTTGTAGAATAAAAAAACGATAACATAAAAGTATTAAATTGAAAGAAAAACAAAAGAAATCGGAAAAACAGGTAAAGTGGACATTCCCACCCCCTGCCCTGATCCTCCATTCCCCTCCACTCCCCTCCAACCTACCCACCCCCTCCCCCCAGTCCTCATCCTCCCCTGCCCTCCCCTCATCCTCCCCTTTACTCCCCTCCCATCCCCTCCCCTCCCATCCCCTCCCCTCACCTTGAACCGGCCTAGCCCCTCCCCCTTGCCCTCATCCTCCCCTCCCCTCCAAGCTGCCCAACCCCCTCCCACCTATCCTTATCGTTCCCTCCCCTCCCCTCCCCTCCCCTCCCCTCCAACCTGCCCAGCCACTCCCCCCTGCCCCCATCCTCAATTTCACTCAATAAAAATAATCCATCATTGTAGAAACACAATAAAAATGATTATTTAGAGATTTCTATCAATTTTTACTAATAAAAACAATTTATTTTTTATCTAATTCCAAAAAAACACAGCTCGGAAATAAAAAAAAGAGGAAAATATAATGGAAAACATATGCTCATGATATCAAATAATGAACAATTATATACTGAATAATTATATACTGAATAATTATATTACTAATTAACAATTATGTATTGAATAATTATATTACTAATTAATTGGTTAATTGTTATATAATTAATTATTAATAATTACTAATTAATTATTATATAATTAATTATTAAAACCATTAATTTAATAATTTAATAATTTAATAATTTATTATATGTTTAATCTATGTTTTAACTTTAAATTATATCGGTCTTATAGTTTATATTTTATAGTCTTTCAAAGCCACATACTAGAATCATTTTTAAGTTTCAAGTAGGTAGTTTTGAAAGTTTATAAATTATTTTCCATGAACATTTTTTTAAAATATTTTTTTTTCAACTATTTGTTATATGTTTAATCCATATTTTAAGTTTTATTTAGATCGGTTTTTTAGTTTATATTTTATAGGCTTTTAAAGTCACGTGCTTGAAACATTTTTAAGTTTTATATAGAGGTCTTTGAAAACTTATAAATTATTTTTCATCAACTTTTTTATAAAATTCTTTTTATTTTCAACCATTTGTTATATGTTTAATACATGCATTATGTTTAATTTATATTGGCCTTGAAATCTATATTTTATAGGCTTTAAAAGGCACGTACTTGAAACTTTTTAAGTTTCAAGTAGGTGGTTTTGAAAGCCTATAAATTATTTTTTATCATAATTTTTTATGAAATTATTTTTATTTTCAACTATTTTTTATATGTTTAATTCCATATTTTAAGCCTCATTTATATTGATCTTATAGTTTATATTTTATAGTGTTTCAAAGTCACATATTTGAAACAGAATCCCATATCGGAAATGCAGAATGTTCTGCGCAGTAAAGAGAGAAATAGAATCCCACATTGGAAATGCTGAATGATTTCTAGGGTAAGCTCTCTTATAAAAGGGAGCCCTGGGTGAGAATTTCTGTCAGAATTCAGACTACTGTAATGGCAGTATTGCTAGATTTTAAATAGCAGATAAATTCTGCTGATTTTTTTATTTTTATTCTGTTTTGTTTATATATATATATATATATAAATAAAACAAAACAAAAATAAATATAAAAAATTTTAAAACAAAAAAAATCGTAATTTTTTTAGTAGAAAGGAGGTAACGGGGTTGCCGCCTTTCGACTTAACCCGAAAGGAGGTAACGGGGTTGCCGCCTTTCGACTTAACCCGAAAGGAGGTAACGGGGTTGCCGCCTTTCGACTTAACCCGAAAGGCGGCAACGCCACTGCCACCTTTCACCCGAAGCCTAAAGGCGGCAACTTCCCTGCCGCCTTTAGAGCTTATTTTTAAGAAATTTTTTAACCCAGGTGTTTTTTATAAAATAATTTTTTTTAAAAAATGTATTTTAAAAAAAATCCCAACATTGGACCACAAAGGTGACTCGAAACATAACCGAAAAAACATTAAAATTATTAAATTAAGTCAATTAGTAAAATGGAAATTTAAAAACTAAATTACATAATTATATACATATATATATCAATGACTTAATTAGGAAATTAAAATAATTTAGTACAACAACCATAAAGTGGGGGAAAATAATATCTTAATTTTAAACAAATAAATTCATTTAAAATTTTAAATTTAAAATTACTAGCACTTACCCGTGCATTCGCACGACAATACGTTCAATGATTACTTTCAAGAAGACAAAACTATACTTCAATATTAATAAAGAACATCAATATTGTATATATTAAAAAAATTAGTGATACTTAATATTGAACTATAATCGGATAAAATGTATAGAATTGAAAACATAAAAAAATAAGAAAAATAAAATAACAGAGAAAAATATGTAGGATAATATTGAAGAAATATTGGAGAACACATGATACTATATAAGGAAAACATAAGTATACCATCAATGTACAAAATAAACCATACAAATCCATGATAGAGAATATAAGGAAAGCATATAGGAGAATATAGAAGGAAAGTAAAATTATTTGAAAACATATAAAACATATAGTAGAATATAGTGGATAACATTCAATTGAAAAGAAAAACAACATTTTGGAAAAAAAATGAAATTTACATGTATGGAAACATAAAAGAAAGGAAAAGTAAATAGGTCACGCTTTATAAATAAAACATAAGTATCCAACTTCAAATACATGAATAAAAAGAACAAATGTATAGTAATTAGAAAAGTACATTAAAAAACGAACATGAATGAAATTACATAAGTATTAACGTCACTAAGATATTATGACAAGTACATGAAAGAATTATTATACCACAATACTATAAACAATATAATATTGTAATGAACATGAATGAAAAGAACATTCAAATGGACATTTACATTTCAAAACATACATCATAAGTCTTTTTGTCACCGAGAAAAAATGTCAAAGTGTATAAATATCCAACTTCAAATGCCTGAAAAACAATTATGCATATAAAAAAATGTTTACAATAAGAACACCTGAATTTGTAGAATAAATAAAAAACGATAACATAAAAATATTAAATAGAAAGAAAAATTAAAGAAGTCAAAATTAACCTTTTGAAGAATGCAATGAAAACCAGCGTGCTGCTACATGGATGTACTCATGGCCCAGCTGCACTCCCTATACTTTCCTCGTTAGCTGCTACATGGCTGAAAAACATTTCTGCGTAGAAAAAAATTCTTACAATAAGAACAACTAAATTTGCAGAATAAAAAAAAACGATAACATAAAAGTATTAAATTGAAAGAAAAACAAAAGAAATCGGAAAAACAGGTAAAGTGGACATTCCCACCCCCCTGCCTTGATCTTCCATTCCCCTCCACTCCCCTCCAACCTACCCACCCCCTCCCCCCAGTCCTCATCCTCCCCTGCCCTCCCCTCATCCTCCCCTCCACTCCCCTCCCCTCCCCTCCCCTCCCCTCGAACCTGCCTAGCCCCTCCCCTTTGCCCTCATCCTCCCTTCCCCTCCAAGCTGCCCAGCCCCCTCCCACATGTCCTCATCGTTCCCTCCCCTCCCCTCCCCTCCCCTCCCCTCCAACCTGCCCAGCCACTCCCCTTGCCCTCATCCTCAATTTCACTCAATAAAAATAATCCATCACTGTAGAAACACAATAAAAATGATTATTTAGAGATTTCTATCAAATTTTACTCATAAAAAAATTTATTTTTTATCTAATTCCAAAAAAAAACACAGCTCAGAAATAAAAAAAATGAGGAAAATATAATGGAAAACATATGCTCATGATATCAAATAATGAAAAATTATATACTGAATAATTATATACTGAATAATTATATTACTAATTAACAATTATATACTGAATAATTATATTACTAATTAATTGGTTAATTATTATATAATTAATTATTAATAATTACTAATTAATTATTATATAATTAATTATTATAAATATTAATTTAATAATTTAATAGTTTAATAATTTATTATATGTTTAATCCATGTTTTAACTTTAAATTATATCTGTCTTATAATTTATATTTTATAGTCTTTCAAAGCCACATACTAGAATCATTTTTAAGTTTCATATAGGTGCCTTTGAAAACTTATAAATTATTTTTCATCAACCTTTTTTATGAAATTTTTTTTATTTTCAACTATTTGTTATATATTTAATCCGTGCATTAAGTTTCATTTATATTCGCCTTGAAGTCTATATTTTATAGTCTTTAAAAGTTACGTACTTGAAACTTTTTATGTTTCAAGTAGGTGGTTTTGAAACCCTATAAATTATTTTTTATCATCATTTTTAAGAAATTATTTTTATTTTCAACTATTTTTATATGTTTAATTCCATGTTTTAAGCCTCATTTATATTGATCTTATAGTTTATATTTTATAGTATTTCAAAGTCACATACTTGAAAAGAATCCCACACCCGAAATGAAGAATGTTCTGCGCAGGAAAGAGAGAACCAGAATCCCACATTGGAAATGCCGAATGATTTCCAGGGTAAGATCTCTTATAAAAGGGTGCCCTGGGTGAGAGTTTCTGTCAGAATTCAGACTGCTGTAATAGCAGTATTGCTGGATTTTAAATAGCAGATAAATTCTACTGATTTTGTTATTTTTATTTTGTTTTGTTTTAATATATATATATATATATATATATAAACAAAACAAAATAAAAATAAAAATAAAAAATTTTAAAACAAAAAAAAATCGTAATTTTTTTAGTAGAAAGGAGGTACTGGGGTTGCCGCCTTTCGACTTAACCCGAAAGGCGGCAACGCCACTACCACCTTTCGCCCGAAGCCTAAAGGCGGCAACTACCCTGCCGCCTTTAGAGCTTATTTTTAAGAAAATTTTTAACCTAGGTGTTTTTATAAAATAATCTTTTTAAAAAAAAATGTATTTAAAAAAAAACCCACTGATGGACCACAACGGTGACTTGAAACATAACCGAAAAAACATCAAAATTATTAAATTAACTCAATTAGTAAAATGGAAATTTAAAAACTAAATTACATAATTATATACATATATATATAAATGACTTAATTAGGAAATGAAAATAATTTAGTACAACAACCATAAAGTGGGGGAAAATAATAAGTTAATTTTAAACAAATAAATTCATTTGAAAGTTTAAATTTAAAATAACTAGTACTTACCCGTGCATTCGCACGACAATACGTTCAATGTTTACTTTCAAGAAGACAAAACTATACTTAAATATTAATAATGAACATCAATATTGTATACATTGAAAAAAAAGTGATACTTAATATTGAAATATAATAAGATAAAATATATAGAATTGAAAACATAAGAAAATAAAAAAAAATAAAATTACAGAGAAAAATATGTAGGATAATATTGAAAAAATATTAGAGAACATATGATACTATATAAGGAAAAAATAAGTATACCATCAATGTACAAAATAAACCATACAAATGCATGATAGATAATATAAGGAAAGCATATAGGAGAATATAGAAGGAAAGTAAAATTATTTGAAAACATATAAAACATATAGGAGAATATAGTGGATAACATTCAATTGAAAAGAAAAACAACATTTTTGAAAAAAATGAAATTTACATGTATGGAAACATAAAATAAAGGAAAAGTAAATAGGTCATGCTGTATAAATAAAACATAAGTATCCAACTTCAAATACATGAATAAAAAGAACAAATGTATAGTAATTAGAAAAGTACATTAAAAAACGAACATGAATGAAATTACATAAGTATTAATGTCACTGAGATATTATGACTAGTACATAAAAGAATTATTATACCACAATAATATAAACAACATAATATTGCAATGAACATGAATTAAAAGAACATTCAAATGGAAATTTACATTTCAAAACATACATCATAAGTATTTTTGTCACCGAGAAATAATGTCAATGTGTATAAATATCCAACTAAAAATGCCTGAAAAACAATTATGCATATAAACAAATGTTTACAATAAGAACACCGGAATTCGTAGAATATATAAAAAACGATAACATAAAAGTATTAAATAGAAAGAAAATTTAATGAAGTCAAAATTAACCTTTTGAAGCATGCAATGAAAACCAGCGTGCTGCTACATGGATGTACTCATGGCCCAGCTGCACTCCCTATACTTTCCTCATTAGCTGCTACATGGCTGAAGAACATTTCTAAATAGAAAATAAATTCTTACAACAAGAACAACTGAATTTTTAGAATAAAAAAATAGTAACATAAAAGTATTAAATTGAAAGAAAAACAAAAGAAATCGGAAAAACTGGTAGAGTGGACATTCCCATCCCCTTCCCTGATCCTCCATTCCCCTCCACTCCCCTCCAACCTACCCACCCACTCCCCCAGTCCTCATCCTCCCCTGCCCTCCCCTCATCCTCCCCTCCACTCCCCTCCCCTCCCCTACCCTACCCCCCTCCCCTCCCCTCGAACCTGCCCAGCCCCTCCCCCTTGCCCTCATCCTCCCCTCCCCTCCAACCTGCCCAGCCTCTCCCCCTACCCTCATCCTCAGTTTCACTCAATAAAAATATTCCATCACTGTAGAGACACAATAAAAATGATTATTTAGAGATTTCTATCAATTTTTACTAATAGAAACAATTTATTTTTTTATCTAATTCCAAAAAAACACAGCTCAGAAATAAAAAAAAAGAGGAAAATATAATGGAAAACATATGCTCATGATATCAAATAATGAACAATTATATACTGAATAATTATATACTGAATAATTATATTACTAATTAACAATTATATACTAAATAATTATATTACTAATTAATTGGTTAATTATTATATAATTAATTATTAATAATTACTAATGGATTATTATATAATTAATTATCGAAAATATTAATTTAATATTTTAATAATTTAATAATTTATTATATGTTTAATCCATGATTTGACTTTAAAATATATCGGTCTTATAGTTTATATTTTATAGTCTTTCAAAGCCACATATTAGAATCATTTTTAATTTTCAAGTAGGTGGTTTTGAACGTTTATAAATTATTTTCCATGAATATTTTTTTAAAATTATTTTCATTTTAAGATATTTTTTATATGTTCAATCCATGTTTTAAGTTTTATTTATATCAGTTTTTTAGTTTATATTTTATAGGCTTTCAAAGTCACGTGCTTGAAACATTCTTAAGTTTCATATAGGTGTCTTTGAAAACTTATAAATTATTTTTCATCAACTTTTTTTATTAAATTATTTTTATTTTCAACTAATTTTTATATGTTTAATCCATGAATTAATTTTCATTTATATTGGCCTTGAAGTCTATATTTTATATGCTTTAAAAGTCACATACTTGAAACTTTTTATGTTTCAAGTAGGTGGTTTTGAAAGCCTATAAATTATTTTTTATCACCATTTTTTATGAAATTATTTTTATTTTCAACTATTTTTTATATGTTTAATTCCATGTTTTAATCCTCATTTATATTGGTCTTATAGTTTATATTTTATAGTGTTTCAAAGTCACATACTTGAAACAGAATCCCACATCGGAAATGCAGAATGTTTTGCGCAAGAAAGAGAGAACCAGAATCCCACATCAGAAATGCCGAATGATTTCTAGGGTAAACTCTCTTATAAAATGGAGCCATGGGTGAGAGTTTCTGTCAGAATTCAGACTGCTGTAATGGAAGTATTGCTGGATTTTAAATAGCGGATAAATTCTGATGATTTTTTTATTTTTATTTTATTTTGTTTATATATATATATGTATATATATACACACAAAACAAAATAAAAATAAAAATATAAAATTTTAAAACAAAAAAAATAATAATTTTTTTAGTATAAAGGAGGTAACAGGTTTTTCACCTTTCGACTTAACCCGAAAGGCGGTAATGCCACTGCCACCTTTCGCCCGAAGCTTAAAGGCAGCAACTTACCTGCCTCCTTTAAAGCTTATTTTTAAGAAAATGTTTAACCTAGGTGTTTTTTATAAAATAATTTTTTTTAAAAATTTATTTAAAAAAAAAAACTCCACCATTGGATAACAACGGTGACTCGAAACATAACCGAAAAAACATCAAAATTATTAAATTAACTCAATTACAAAAATGGAAATTTAAAAACTAAATTACATAATTATATACATATATATCAAAATGACTTAATTAGGAAATTAAAATAGTTTATTATAACAAACATAATGTGGGGGAAAATAATAAGTTAATTTTAAACAAATAAATTCATATAAAAGTTTAAATTTAAAATAACTAGTACTTTACCCGTGCATTCGCACGAAAATACGTTCAATGATTACTTTCAAGAAGAAAAAACTATACTTAAATATTAATAAAGAAGATCAATATTGTATATATTGAAAAAAATAGTGATACTTAATATTGAACTATAGTCGGATAAAATATATAGAATTGAAAACATAAGAAAATAAGATAAATAAAAAAACAGAGAAAAATATGTAGGATAATATTGAAAATATATTTTGAGAACATATGATACTATATAAAAAAAACATAAGTATACCATCAATGTACAAAATAAACCATACAAATGCATGATAGAGAATATAAGGAAGGCATATAGGAGAATATAGAAGGAAATTAAAAATATTTGAAAACATATAAAACATATAGGATAATATAGTGGATAACATTCAATTGAAAAGAAAAACAACATTTTTGAAAAAAAAATGAAATTTACATGTATGGAAACATAAAAGAAAGGAAAAGTAAATAGGTCACCTTGTATAAATAAAACATAAGTATCCAACTTCAAATACATGAATAAAAAGAACAAATGTATAGTAATTAGAAAAGTACATTAAAAAAGAACATGAATAAAATTACATAAGTATTAATGTCACTGAGATATCATGACAAGTACATCAAAGAATTATTATACAGAAATATTATAAACAAAATAATATTGCAATGAACATGAATTAAAAGAACATTCAAATGGATATTTACATTTCAAAACATACATCATAGGTCTTTTTGCCACCGAGAAATAATGTCAATGTGTATAAATATCCAACTTCAAATGCCTGAAAAACAATTCTGCATATAAAAAAATGTTTACAATAAGAACACCTGAATTTTTAGAATAAATAAAAAACGATAACATAAAAGTAATAAGTAGAAAGAAAAATTAAAGAAGTCAAAATAAACCTTTTGAAGCATGCAATGAAAACCAGCGTGCTGCTACATAGATGTACTCATGGCCCAGCTTCACTTCCTATACTTTCCTCGTTAGCAGCTACATGGCTGAAAAACATTTCTGCATAGAAAAAAATTATTACAATAAGAACAACTGAATTTGTAGAATAAAAAAAACAATAACATAATAGTATTAAATTGAAATAAAAACAAAAGAAATCGGAAAAACAGGTAAAGTGGACATTCCCACCCCTGCCCTAATCCTCCATTCCCCTCCACTCCCCTCCAACCTACCCACCCCCTCTCCCCAGTCCTCATCCTCCCCTGCCCTCCCCTAATCCTCCCCTCCACTCCCCTGCCCTCCCCTGCCCTCCCCTCCCCTCCCCTCGAACCTGCCAAGCCCCTCCCCCTTGCCCTCATCTTCCCCTCCCCTCCAAGCTGCCCAACCCCCTCCCACCTGTCCTCATCGTTCCCTCCCCTCCCCTCCCCTCCCCTCCAACCTACCCAGCCACTCCCCCTGCCCTCATACTCAATTTAACTCAATAAAAATAATCCATAAATGTAGAAACACAATAAAAATGATTATTTAGAGATTTCTATCATTTTTTTCTAATAAAAACAATTTATTTTTTTATCTAATTCCAAAAAAAACACTGCTCAAAAATAAAAAAATGAGGAAAATATAATGGAAAACATATGATCATGATATCAAATAATGAAAAATTATATACTGAATAATTATATACTGAATAATTATATTACTAATTAACAATTATATACTGAATAATTATATTACTAATTAATTGGTTAATTATTATATAATTAATTATTAACAATTACTAATTAATTATTATATAATTAATTTTTAAAAATATTAATTTAATAAATTAATAAATTAATAATTTATTATATGTTTAATCCATGTTTTAACTTTAAATTATATCATTCTTATACTTTATATTTTATAGTCTTTCAAAGCCACATACTAGAATCATTTTTAAGTTTCAAGTAGGTCGTTTTGAAAGTTTATAAATTATTTTACATGAACATTTTTTTAAAATTATTTTTATTTTCAACTATTTGTTATATGTTTAATCCATGTTTTAAGTTTTATTGATATCGGTTTTTTAGTTTATATTTTATAGGCTTTCAAAGTCACGTGCTTGAAACATTTTTAAGTTTCATATAGGTGTCTTTGAAAACTTATAAATTATTTTTCATCAACTTTTTTTATGAAATTCTTTTTATTTTCAACTATTTTTTATATCTTTAATCCATGCATTAAGTTTCATTTATATTGAAATTTAAGTCTATATTTTATAGGCTTTAAAAGGCATGTACTTGGAACTTTTTAAGTTTCAAGTAGGTGGTTTTGAAAGCCTATAAATTATTTTTTATCATCATTTTTTATGAAATTATTTTTTATTTTCAACTATTTTTAATATGTTTAATTCTATGTTTTAAGCCTCATTTATATTTGTATTATAGTTTATATTTTATAGTATTTCAAAGTCACATACTTGAAACAGAATCCCACATCGGAATTGCAGAATGTTCTGCGTAGGAAAGAGAGAACCAGAATCCCACATTGGAAATGCCGAATTATTTCCAGGGTAAGATCTCTTATAAAAGGAAGCCCTGTGTGAGAGTTTCGGTCAAAATTCAGACTACTGTAATGGAAGTATTGCTGGATTTTAAATAGCGGATAAATTCTGATGATTTTTTTTTATTTTTATTTTGTTTTGTTTATATATATATATATAAACAAAACAAAATAAAAAAAAATAAAAAATTTTAAAACAAAAAAAATCGTAATTTTTTTAGTAAAAAGGAGGTAACGGGGTTTCCGCCTTTCGACTTAACCTGAAAGGCAGCAATGCCACTGCCACATTTCGACATAACCCGAAAGGTGGCAACGCCACTGCCACCTTTCACCCGAAGCCTAAATGCAGCAACTACCCTGCCGCCTTTAGAGCTTATTTTTAAGAAATTTTTTGACCTAGGTGTTTTTTATAAAATAATTTTTTTAAAAAATGTATTTTTTTAAAAAAACCCCACCGTTGGACCACAACAGTGACTCGAAACATAACCGAAAAAACATCAAAATTATTAAATTAACTCAATTAGTAAAATGGAAATTTAAAAACTAAATTACATAATTATATAAATATATATATAAATGGCTTAATTAGGAAATTAAAATAATTTAGTACAACAACCATAAAGTGGTGGAAAATAATAAGTTAATTTTAAACAAATAATTTCATTTAAAAGTTTAAATTTAAAATAACTAGTACTTACCCGTGCATTCGCACGATAATACGTTCAATGATTACTTTCAAGACGACAAAACTATACCTCAATATTAATAAAGAACATCAATATTGTATATATTAAAAAAAAATAGTGATATTTAATATTGAACTATAATCTGATAAAATATATAGAATTGAAAAAAATAAGAAAATAAGAAAAATAAAATAACAGAGAAAAATATGTAGGATAATATTGAAAAAATATTGGATAACATATGATACTATATAAGGAAAACATAAGTATACCATCAATGTACAAAATAAACCCATAAAAAATGCATGATAGAGAATATAAGGAAAGCATATAGGAGAATATATAAGGAAAGTAAAATTATTTGAAAACATATAAAACATATAGGAGAATATAGTGGATAACATTCAATTGACAAGAAAAAAAACATTTTTGAAAAAAATGAAATTTACATGTATGGAAACATAAAAGAAAGGAAAAGTAAATAGGTCACGTTGTATAAATAAAACATAAGTTTCTAACTTCAAATACATGAATAAAAAGAAAAAATGTATAATAATTAGAAAAGTACATTAAAAAATGAACATGAATGAAATTACATAAGTATTAATGTCACTGAGATATTATGACAAGTACTTCAAAGAATTATTATACAACAATACTATAAACAACATAATATTGCAATGAATATGAATGAAAAGAACATTCAAATGGACATTTACATTTCAAAACATACATCATAAGTCTTTTTGTCACTGAGAAATAATGTCAAAGTGTATAAATATCCAACTTCAAATGCCTGAAAAACAATTCTGCATATAAAAAAATGTTTACAATAAGAACACCTGAATTTGTAGAATAAATAAAAAACGATAACATAAGAGTATTAAATAGATAGAAAAATTAAATAAGTCGAAATTAACCTTTTAAAGCATGCAATGAAAACCAGCGTGCTGCTACATGGATGTACTCATGGCCCAACTGCACTCCCTATGGTTTTCTCGTTAGCTGCTACATGGCTGAAAAACATTTCTGCATAGAAAAAAATTCTTACAATAAGAACAACTGAATTTGTAGAATAAAAAAAACGATAACATAAAAGTATTAATTTGAAATAAAAACAAAAGAAATCGGAAAAACAGGTATAATGGACATTCCTCCCCCTGCTCTGATCCTCTATTCCCCTCCACTCCCCTCCAACCTACCCACCCCCTCCTCCCAGTCCTCATCCTCCCCTACCCTCCCCTCATCCTCCCATCCACTCCCCTCCCCTCCCCTCCCCTTGAACCTGCCCAGCCCCTCCCCCTTTCCCTCATCCTCCCCTCCCCTCCAATCTGCCCAGCCCCCTCCCACCTGTCCTCATCGTTCCCTCCACTCCCTCCACTCCCCTCCCCTCCAACCTACCTAGCCACTCCCCACCTGCCCTCATCCTCAATTTCACTCAATAAAAATAATCCATCACTGTATAAACACAATAAAAATTATTATTTATAGATTTCTATCAATTTTTACAAATAAAAACAATTTATTTTATATCTAATTCCAAAAAAACACAGCTCAGAAATAAAAAAAATGAGGAAAATATAATGGAAAACATATTCTCATGATATCAAATAATGAACAATTATATACTGAATAATTATATATTGAATTATTATATTACTAATTAATTGGTTAATTATTATATAATTAATTATTAAAAATTACTAATTAATTATTATATAATTAATTATTAAAAATATTAATTTAATAATTTAATAATTTATTATATTTTTTATCCATGTTTTAACTTTAAATTATATCGGTCTTATAGTTTATATTTCATAGTCTTTCAAAGCCACATACTAGAATCATTTTTATGTTTCAAGTAGGTGGTTTTGAAAGTTTATAAATTATTTTCCATGAATATTTTTTTAAAATTATTTTTATTTTCAACTATTTGTTATATGTTTAATCCATGTTTTAATTTTTATTTATATCAGTTTTTTAGTTTATTTTTTATAGGCTTTCAAAGTCACGTTCTTGCAACATTTTCAAGTTTCATATAGGTTTCTTTAAAAACTTATAAATTATTTTTCATCAAATTTTTTTATGAAATTATTTTTATTTTAAACTATTTGTTATATGTTTAATCCATGCATTAAATTTAATTTATATTCTCCTTGAAGTCTATATTTTATAGGTTTTAAAAGACACGTACTTGAAACTTTTTAAGTTTCAGGTAGGTGGTTTTGAAAGACTATAATTTTTTTTTTATCATCATTTTTATGAAATTCTTTTTATTTTCAACTATTTTTTATATGTTTAATTCCATGTTTTAAGCCTCATTTATATTGGTCTTATAGTTTATATTTTATAGTGTCTCAAAGTCACATACTTGAAATAGAATCCCATATCGGAGATGCAAAATGTTCTGCGCAGGAAAGAGAGAACCAGAATCCCACATTGGAAATGCCGAATGATTTCCAGGGTAAGCTCTCTTATAAAAGGGAGCTCTGGGTGAGAGTTTCTGTCAGAATTCAGACTACTGTAATAGCAGTATTGCTGGATTTTAAATAGTGGATAAATTCTGCTGATTTTTTTTATTTTTATTTTGTTATATATATATATATATATAAACAAAAAAAATAAAAATAAAAATAAAAAATTTTAAAACAAAAAAAAATCGTAATTTTTTTAGTAGAAAGGAGGTAACGGGGTTGCCGCCTTTCGACTTAACCCGAAAGGCGGCAACGCCACTACCACCTTTCGCCCGAAGCCTAAAGGCGGAAACTGCCCTGCCGCCTTTAAAGCTTATTTTTAAGAAAATTTTTAACCTAGGTGTTTTTTATAAAATAATTTTTTTAAAAAAATTTATTTTAAAAAGAATTCCACCGTTGGACCACAACAGTGACTCGTAACATAATCGAAAAAACATCAAAATTATTAAATTAACTCAATTAGTAAAATGAAAATTTAGAAACTAAATTACATAATTATATACATATATATATATACATGACTTAATTAGGAAATTAAAATAATTTAGTACAACAACCATAAAGTGGGGGAAAAAATAAGTTAATTTTAAACAAATAAATTCATTTAAAAGTTTAAATTTAAAATAATTTAATTAATTTTTAATTAAAAAATAAAGAAATTAAATAATTTTGAAACAAAAATCTACACTGTAAACATAAAGTAAAGTCTAACTAATGTTATCATAACACTGAAAACAACTGTAAGAATTTATAATTTGAATTAAAAGAATGTTATTAAAAAGTAAAGAGATTGACTTAATTAATAATGTTAATAAATTTTACAAAGACAAACTTAAAAGATTTAAAATTGAGTTAAATAATTATTTAATTAAATAGAAACACTTAGATTAATTAATTAAAAAATAAAAATATCATATTATTAAAAAGGTAAAGCATATTAAAAACTACTAAACTAAAAAGTAAATTATTTGACTAGAAAAATTTGTAAGACTATTAATTTTTTTAAAATCTAAAAAACATAATTAATTATAAAAATTTATTAATTAATAATGTAACGTCTCATAATTACAATATAAATTGTTTTTTTATATGGAATTATTTCGGGACCGTGAAATTTGACGGCACGTAATTCCGAGGCCTAGAGTGTCCATAATGATCCGTTGAAAAATGTTAAGCTTTAAATAGCATGTGTGAGCAGTTTTTCTGAAAAAGTAGAATAAATCATAAACAGGTGCCCGGATCAGAAATTTGAGGGCACTGTTGCATTTAGGATAATAGGTTTACCCTAGGTGTGACTTAATTTTAGTCGGCATAGGCTTCTAGTGAGAAAACCTGAAAATGGAATAACTATAAATAAAATTATTAAATAAAATTATTTTATTTTTCAAATGCTTATAACTAACGAATGATGACTCAAATTAAAAATCTGAGACCACCGCTAAACTCGTGAGGGTATTCCTTCTTTAGGAAGACCCTAACATTGCCCGGTGCAGACCAAATGTGGAAGTTAGTTTTTGGCAGTAAATAAAATAATTAAGTAACAATTATTTTTAATGTTAAATACTTTAACTTCTAAATGGTAACTCGGATTAAAAATCTGAGAGTACCGTTGGATTCGTGGGGGTGTGTTTCCCATTTGGTGGAGTCTAACCTTGACCGTTGTAGGTCGAGGGTGACTGTTAAATTTTTTTGAATTTTTTTAAGGTATGTTCAGTAAATGTGCAAGTGGGATTTTTCTATCTTTTAAACCGTCTCTTGGATCGAAAATATGAGGGAACCATTGAATTCAAAACTCCGGGATTCACCTATAAATGACTTAACTTTGGCCGGCAAGGGCTGAGTGAAAAGGTAATTTTTCAGACTTTTCGAGAAAAATAATAAATTAATTTAAATGAATTATTTTATTTTATTTATCACTTTTGAGTGGAGGACGACAACACTACGGGGCATCAACATGGTGGCAACGATGCACATAAATGATATTCATTAATAGCTCATTAAACATGCAGCTTAACTATGCTTTAATGGCGCATAACAGTGACGTTGTTTCATAAATGAAACAGCCTAACGACACGGCGTCACACTATAATGGGAACGCTACAATGTGCTTCTATTTATAGTTTGACGCGCTAGAAAAATAATAATTAGAAATTTGAAGGATTCTATGGAGAACCTCTGATGGACATCCACCCCAGGGAAGAACAAAGAATGCTAGCAGAACTTCTCCTTCTTCGACGCCTTTGGAATATCAGCACCAAGAAGCGACACCTACATCTTAACCCCTCGAGGATGAATGTGAGGCAATGAACTTCAAGAGGTAGGGGTTTTTAATATGTTGTTCTTCCCATCCATTTCTAAATGAAGAACGCAGATTAACCCATAAACGGGTTAATCTGCGGATCATGTGTTATAACAGGAGGGTGAAATTTCTTTTGGGATGATTATTTGGGGGTTCAAATCTTGGCATGTAATGATTGAACGAAGATACCCCAAACCTCCCCCATCTTTAAGCCTTATAACACAGAGGGTGCGAGCCGACACGAACAAAGGCCCGAACCCCTCCATTTGTGTTCTCATGGTGAATGTTTTTTTCTGAAGAGATAGAAGGTCGGTTTGAAGGCCTCTTAGTAAAGGCATCCTCACCCGGAGACCGTTGGCACAAGAGACGCAAGGGATGGACCACCGAAGCGCGTCCGGTGGCCCACCGAAGATTCTATCGGTGCACCGGTGTCGGAAACGACAACACGCAGTGGCAGTGGTGGCACGCACCAACCGCATGTCGGTTGGAGGAGAAGTCCGCCAACCAAGTAGAGTGGCATGCCTCGGCGGCGCGCCAGTGCGGTGGAAGCCGCGACCGACCTGACCGCGGCGTTGGATACCCACGACGCCATCATGTCACCGCATTGACCGGGGTCAACTCGCGGACTGGGTATGTGGGTGACTTGAAGGGTGGTCGGTCGTCACCGGCCACAACACATGGAAGAGAGGCCCACTCCTTGTGGGGTGCGCTTGGACAGGGAGGGACAAAATTGTCCACCGTGCTGCAGTTGCACCCCACTGGCCACTAACGCGGCCGGTCTTCGGACCAGCGGGCTGCGCACCCTAGCGAGCCGCACCCCCCAGTGTGCCGAGCCCCATCGGCCAGGGCCGGTCCCACTACCCAGTAGGGAGGGCTGGACCCGCACCCTCTTTGGGCTGAACCCACGCCCTCTTCGGGCCGGGCATGACTAGACCAGGTCGCGGGCGACCCGGCGGGCTGGACCCTCTGCCAACCGGGATGGGTCCAGCGAGGCCTATTTAGCCTGGCCCACTGGTCAGGCCAAAACAGACCAACCCCGAACCACACCAGGTCTGGTCGGATCCGTCAGAATGAACTGAGGTGTGTGGAACCCCCGAGCCAGGTTGGTCGGGTCGGACCGGGCTCCATTGAAACCGCCCCCTGGTTACTAAAATGCTTGTATCTTGAAAACCGTATGTCCGATTGACGAGTTGTTTGCGGCGTTGGGATCCTATCGTGGAGGAGGATCCTTAAAAATGCCTTGTTGTTACTCTCACGGATGTTGAGATGCGAAAAATAGATTGAGGAGTGGTTCTCCCAAGCGCGCTACATACAGAACCCTACGAGTGGTCAAGACCTGAAAACTGCTGACTTTTGACTATGTGTGAGTCAACGGAACAGTGAGAAGCACCTCTGTGTGAATTTGCAGGCCCAGAGTGGGGAGCATCTCTGTGTGACCCAGCGGACCCATGATACTCGACAGGAGGAGTACCTTATCAGGCCACGGTGGGGAGCGGTTCTGTGTGACCTGGCAGACCCACGACACGCGATGGGGAGGAGTACCTAAGCAGTTCAAGGCTAGTGGGAAGCACCTCTGTATGACCTGGCAGTCCCACTGTACTCAATAGAGGAGGAGTTCTCCAGTAGTCGAGATTTTAGATGATGTGACTGATGATGCTACTATTACTACCCTAGAATATACCTGGTGTGAGTTGTCTTGTGTCCATGTTTTACTATGAGGAATTGATGTGTGTTATTTCCTTTTTGTTTTGGGGTCCCCACTAAGTACTGTGTTACTCACCCCTACACGGACTTCACCCGCATGTGTTGTGTTTGGTGGAGACGACCGACGTTACGATAGGGGTGCTCAGAGAGATGGGATTGATGGATGCCACGACGGTGGACTTGGTGGCCTAGGACCAGGCAGGACCTAGTAGGACCGGGCAGACATGAAGTACTACTTAGGCTTCCTATAGCTTCACTACTCTCCCAATTAGGTAGAGTTTTCTGCGAATGACCATCATAGTTTACTTTTTGTACTTGTTGTTTTTAGTTCTTGTTGGGTTTGTATTTTGGCCCACTTACTTTCAGTTGTACTTGCACTCACCTTGTTTTAGTGGTACTTGTTTCCCCTTTCCAGTGTGATGGGATATTTTGGGGGTGTGTGTGTGTACAGGTACTCAGACAAATTCCTCCCACTTGTAGGTTGATGCCTTCAGCACTAGTCACTATCCCCTAGCCTTCGAGAGGCAGGCTTGGGGTAGTCATGACCCGAGCCCCAAGAGACGGGTAGTGACAAAGTGGTATCAGAGGGCGGTTGGTTCCCCCTCAAAGACGTAGAGTCTATGTTTTGTTTTGATGATACAATTTTAAGTGTTACGAGTTTGAATTTTAGATTCAAGGAGTCCAGTGTTGGTGCAGCGACCGACGTATCCATACACTAGGACCTTAAATTCTATTTTCGGCTTAATATAGGGAAACACTAGTTGCATAAGTGTCTTGTGATTTTGAATAAGATTTAGCTCAATATGTATAATGTTCTAACCATGGTACATCTTGATCTATCTCAGGATGCCTCCACATAGATAACCAGCCAGGATCCTGATACGAGGTCGTGAGGACAATCCACTTAGCGACGAGGCGTCCATTTAGGGACCAGTGCTTGAGATGGACCCATTGGGTGGTGCACCAGTGCTACCACCACCCAATGGTCAGAATCTACTATTGGAGGTTCCGATAGAGGATGTTTATAGGGTCTGTTCACTACATGAGTTTCATAGATAGAGACCTCCTAGGTTAAAAGGAGAGATGAATCCTCAGGTCACTGAGGACTAGCTAGAGGCTGTGACGTGTGTCTTCTGCTTAGTGAGGACACCACCTGACCTGATAGCGATCTTGGCGGTTAGCCTTCTGCAGGGCTCGGTAGGGAGAATGTGGTGCTTGACCATCCAGACTCATGATAAGGTGACCCTCACTTGGGTTTACTTTGAGAGGATTTTTTGGGAGGTGTTTTTTCCAACTACGTTGCACTTTGTTTACATTTAGGAGCTACTTCACCTACAGAATGGCAACATGACAATGGCCGAGTACTTGGCAAGGTTCACAGAGTTTTCTCCCTACTGTACAGATATGGTGCGAGACCCTTTATTCAGGGCTTAAGCCTTTGTGTAGGGACTCAGGTGAGAGATTAGGGATTCAGTGGCATCTCTCAGCATCCCTACCCAGGATGGGGTGTTGTAGCAAGCCCTTCTAATGGAGAGCTTCTTGGCGTAGTAAGCGACCGCAGTTAGAGCTGCCAGCAAACCCCAGTGGCAAAGTCTTTGGCAGGCAGTAGAAAACAGACGCGTGGGACCATGTGGGCTAGGTCTTTTAGAGGACGACCCCGGGACTCAGGGTCGGCAGTGCGAGGCTCCCAAGACATAGGGAATCAGATGGGGGCCAGGATTTGCTTTTCATGCGGCAGGAAAAAACACATGGCGCGTGACTGCCCAACCCGCCGTACAGATGACTAGTAGGCGGTTGAGGGGCCACCGAGACAATGGAAGCGGTTCGAGTGAGGAGGTCTACAGGGCGAAAGGACGTGGCAGGGGATCTGGACGATTGGCAAGCGGTGGGCGACAGTTCGAGGTGTTACTTCCACCACCCCCAAGTGGTCCACCCTGACCTCAGGGAGAAGGTGGCCATGGAAAAGCTCAGCTGCAGAAAGTAGAGACTTACAACCACGACGCTAAAGAGATTATTAGAGGTATGATCTATGTCTATTCCACCCTAGCTTCAGTACTTATATACACAAGTACATGTCAATCCTTCTTTGCCACAACTCTCTTTTGGAGCTCACAGATTCCAGTAGAGTAATTGGCTTGATCTTTATGGATAGAGAATCCTATGGGAGGGGATTAAACAATTACACACTGGTGCTAGTAGTGTGAGCTTACTCTAGGAGGTGATATTTTCTTCTAGGATCTTTTAGTAGCAGTGTTTAGGCCTTACGATGTCATCTTGGGTATGGACTGATTATCCACAATCCCTGATCAGATCGACTATTTTAGGCATACAGTGTTGTTTGGCTACATAGATGGGACCAATTTTTTCTTCACCATAAAAAAGGAAACCCTTGCCACGCAGGATGAACTCTCTTAGAGGATATTTCAACCGATCACTCACCATTTGGCTAGACTCACCCTCAGTGCAGTGGAGTAGAGAAGTCCAAGTTTTCATGTAGTGGTGGATGAGTACGAGGATGTTTCTTCTGAAGAGTTCCAGGACTACCTCCTCATAGATAGGTATAATTCAACATCAACCTGTACCCTGGGACGAAACCAATATCCACATCGGCATATTGAATGACTCTCACAGAGCTTCGTGATCTGAGGGTTCAGTTGGAGGACTTGTAGAAGAAAGGGTTCATAAGGCCCAACGTTTCATCATGGGTATCCCTCATGCTTTTTTTATTCCAAGAAGGCATATGGGAGTTTGAGGTTGTGTTTGGATTATAGGCACATTAACCAAGTGGTCATAAAGAATAAGTACTCCACTACCAAAGGGTTGATGGGAACATCAATTTGTTAAAGGGGGTAGCCTTTCGTGTGGATGGAAAGGTGACCATAGGATTTTTAGTAGTTGAGACAATGATGATGGTTGGAGTTAATTCAGGAATATGATGTTGAGATATTTTATACTTCTAGAAAGGGGGAACGTGGTGGCAGATGCGCTCAGCAGGAGGACCGGTTTGCAATTGCTGAGTGAGGTGACAAAGCAGTTAGCTGCGATGTAGGTATCCCACGTGGATGATGGTGAAATTGTTTACCTCCAGTCAAATGCTGCTACTCCCCCACTCGTACAGCGAGTTAGGGAGGCACAGTTGGGAGACATTTACTATGAGGCCTGACGTGCTCAGATATCCTCAGGAGAGTCTCCTAAAAAATTTTCTAAAGGTTGGGAGAATGTCGTCCTCTTTAGAGGACACACCATTGTACCAGTGATGTTACAAGAGGAGGTGTTAACGGAGTTTCACTCATCCCATTTGGCGGAACATACGGGTGTGGAAAAAATGTACCAGGACCTCCGGTATCAATACTAGTGGACAAGGATGAAGAAATTAGTGTCCAAGTTTATTTCATGATGCCTCACTTATCTGTAAATGAAGGCTAAGCACCAGGTTCCAACAGGATGGACTCAACCACTCGAGGTACCGAAGTGGAAATGGGAAAATATCTTGATGGACTTTGTGATGGGTTTATCATGTATGTCTAGAGTTCATGACTCTATTTGGTTGATCGTTGACTAACTCACCAAGTCAGCCCACTTCCTACCCATTTAGGAGCAAGGGCTGGTAGAGGGATTGGGACGCCTCTACATCCAGGAGATAGTGCGACTTCACGGGGTGCCTTCGATGATCGTCTCAGATCACGATGCCTACTTAACATCCCATTTATGGAAGGGATTACAGGAGGCGTTCAGGACACAACTGTGTTTGAGCATAGATTTTCATCCCTAGTCAGATAGTCAGAAAGAACATGGCATATATACCTTGGAGGACATGCTTCGTTCTTGCATCCTAGACTTTGGTCGTAGTTGGGAGTACCACCTTCCACTGGTGGAGTTTTCTTACAAAAACAATTATCACTCCACCATCTACATTCCATCGTTTGAGGCCTTGTATGGGAGGCCTTGCAGATCACCCATATGCTGGACAGACATAGGGGAGTCAGCACTCATGGGTCCAAATTTGGTACGGGATACCACCAAGAAGATGCCGATCATCCAAGAGAAGATGATGACTGCACAGAGTAGGCATAAGTATTTTTCCGACAGTATATGAAGACCCTTGGAGTTTGAGGAGGGAGATCATGTGTTCCTTCAGGTCTCACACCAACGAGGATTGCAGATATTTAGTCAGGGAGGCAAACTATCTACAAGATTCATTGGACCTTTTAAGATCCTGAGTAGAGTTGACGAGGTGACATACCGCTTAGCTCCCCCCCACAGATGCACAGGGTGCATGATGTTTTCCATGTGTCATAGCTGAAGAGGTATGTGTATTATCCATCAAACGTAATCAATTGAGGCGAACTGGACATTGACGATGGGGCGACATTTTCAAAATTCCCAGGGGAGATAGAGGATTGACATCAGCGGGTCCTACGGTGATGATCGATTCCTCTAGTATGCATCTGATGGAAGCATGAGAATATCTAAGAGAGAACCTTAGAGAGAGAGGATTAGATTTGTACTTTGTACCCCTATCTTTTTATTTAGTTTTGGTTTTGGATTTTGAGGACGTAAATACATAAGGTGGGGAGAATGCAACATCTCGTAATTTCAGTATAATTTTTTTATATGGAATTATTTCGGGACCGCGAAATTTGACGGTATGTAATTCTGAGGCCTGGAGTTCCCAGAAGGATCCATTGAAAAATGTTGAGATTTAAATAGAACATGTGAGTAGGTTTCTTAAAAAAGTGGAATAACTCTTAAATGGGTGCCTAGATCAGAAATCTAAGGGCACTATTGCATTTAGGATGTCAGGTTTACCTTAGGCGCAACTTAAGTTTAGTTAGTGCAGGCCTCCAATGAGAAAAACCATTAATGGAATAACCGTAAATAAAACAATTAAATAAAATTATTTTATTTTTTAAATGCTTATAACTCATGAACGGTGACTCAGATTACAAATATGAGAACACCACTGAACTCGTGAGGGTATGATTTCCTTAGGCAGACCCTAACATTGGCCGGTGTAGGACAACAATAGAAGTTAGTTTTTGGCTATAAATAAAACAATTAATTCACAACTATTTTTAATGTTAAATACATTAAATTCTAAATGGTAACTCAAACTGAAAATCCGAGAGTACCATTGGATTATTAGGGGCGTGTTTCTCTTAGGCGGAGCCTAACCTCGACCTGCGCGGGTCGAGGGTGACTGTTAATAATTTTTGAACTTTTTAAAGGTACATTCAATAAATGTGCAAGTAGGATTTTTCTATATTTTAAACTATCACTCGAATAAAAAATATGAGGGAACCGTTGAATTAAGAATGTTGGGATTCACCTAGAAATTACTTAACATCTACTTCCAAGGGCCGAGTAGAAAAGTTATTTTTTTTGTATTTTTTGGGAAAAATAATAAAATAATTTAAATGAATTATTTTATTTTCTTTCTCACTTTTGAGTGGTGGATGATGATGTTGCGGGGAAGCGACATGGCAGTGAAGATGCACATCAATTAGATTCATTAATAGCTTGCTAAACTCACAGCATAATGACACTTTAATGGTGTATAACAGGGATGTTGTTTCATAAATGAAATAGCATAACGGCGCGGTGTCGCACCATAATGGGAACGCTGTGACGTGCTCCTATTTATAGTTCGACGTGATGGAGAAATATGGATTAGAAATTTGGGGGATTCTCTGGAAAAACTTTGATGGAATTCTACCCCAGAGAAGAATGAAGAATACCGGAAGAACTTATCTTTATTTGACGACTTTCGAATATCAACACTGAGAAGCGACAACGAAGTCTTAACCCCTCGAGGAAGAACGTGTGGTAACAAACTTCAAGAGGTATGGTTTTTTAATCCATTGTTCTTCCCATCCATTTTTAAATGACAAATTCAGATTAACCAACAAATAGGTTAATCCACAGATCGTGTGTTATAAAAAGAGGGTGAATTTTCTTTTGGGATGATTATTCAAGGGTTCAAATTTTAGAATGTAACAATTGAAAAGAGACTCCACAAACCTCCCCCATCTTTAAGCCTTCTAACGGAGAGGGTACGGGCTGGCACAAACAAAGGCCCGTACCCCTCTGTTTGTGCGCTCATGGTAAACACTTTGTCTGAAGCGACAACAAGGATGGTTTGAAGGCATTGCAGTAAATACATCCCCATATAGAGACCATTAGAACAAGTGGCACAAGGGACAGACCATCAGAGCGTGTCCGGTGACCCGCCAAATATTCTACCAGTGCACTGATGTCGGCAGCGACAACACACGGCGGTGGTGGTGGCACGTGCCAACCGCATGCCGGACGGAGGAGAAGGATGTCGGCCGTGCTGGTGGCCAGGTTGAGCGGCGTGCCCCGGTGGGGCGCCGGTGTGGTGGAAGTTGCAACCGACTGAGCCACGGTGCTGGATACCCGCAATGCCAGCATGGCACTATGTTGATAGAGGTTAACCCGTGGACTGGGTCTGTGGGTGACCTGAAGGGCGGCCAGTCATCACCAACCGCAACACATGAAGGTGTGGCCTACTCCTTACGGGCCGCACTTGGCTAGGTAGTGACGTGGTGGTCCACCGCACCGCAGTCGCACCCCACGGGCCGCTAACACGGTCGAACTTCGGACCAACAGGCTGCAACCCATCGGGCTGGGCTGGACCTGCACCGGCGGGCCAGACCCACACCCTCTTCGGGCTGGGCCGGACTAGACCGGGTCTCCGGGAAACCCGGCAGGCTGGACCCTCTGCCAACTATGTTGGGTCCAGCTAGGCCTATTGGGAATAGTCCACTGGCCAGGCTGGACTAGACCAACCCCGACCCACACCCGGTCAAGTCGAATCCGTCAGAATGAACCAGGGTATGTGGGACTGATATAGATAATATTTTCAATAATTTTCATATGTGTTTCAATTATTTAACCCCTAAAAATTAATCAATTCGATCTTATTTGTATCATTTTAGTGTTTTGGTGAATTATGGGCTTAGTTGTGGAAATTGGTTAACTCTGTAAATTTAACAGTTTTATGGAGCTTCTGTATTTCAGGCGTATATTTTATATTTTGGATCCAAATTGTTTGATTCCTTTTTAGGCTTTCCAAGCTATTGGGATTGGACATTTTATTCTGGACCAAGTTCCAATTCGGCACACAATGGTCCAAAAAAATCCATTAAATGGAAAAAAAATCCTGGTAGACACAATGGACCCCACATTAATTAGTGAATCATATCTCGGCCTATAGATGTTGAAATGATGCGAACCTAGTTGGAGGAGAACGAGGACTCAGAGAATCAATTTCAAATTAAAATTCAGATAGAAATTAGTTCATTAAAAAATCCATTAAATGTGGCCAAAAAAAGGAAGTTTAAGAGGCACCTCGGGCAGAAAAAGTTGTCATTAGTAATTCGAGGATAACTTTTGTTACACTTGTATAAATTCGATGAATATTTGAGGAAGCATAAACAAGACATATATGAACAACATTTATGAAGACAACTTCCTGATATTTAACCATTTAATATGCTAACTGGACTCAAAATTTTGGTAGAGTAATTTTGGAGGGAAATTTTCTACTCCAGAAGCCTATAAATAAGAGCATTCACTTCCATTCAAAGGGGTTGAAGAAGGTGAAAGAGGGGATATGCTAGAGGATTAATTTCTTTAAGTTGTTTTTATTTTATATTTTCTCTTTTATTTGTTTCATCTTTCTCTCTTATTCCCCTTTAAACTCTATTACCCTTCACGTGGAGGGGTAAGACCTTTGAGTGATCGGGGAATGGGAAGTTTCACTTTTGTAATGTCAGAGTTTTGTTCTTAAATGTAAAACCATATTTTTCATTTCAATGAATTCTATTATTAGTTTCACCCAATTATCTTAATGCGATTGTGTTTTGGGTTAGGTGTATTCATCATTAATAGCTTTTGTTGAAGACTTTTAAGCTCCCTCAGCCTAGTGTAATTTGTCTCGATCAAGTAGATTGTGTTAGATGGAGAGTGTCCAGCGATCGTTGGCACTTGTGTGGAACTAGTGAACTTTTTATAGAGTTATAATGAGAAAAAATTCCCAATTGGGACTTGCCTTAGTTTTTTAGGAATTTTTTATGAACTTCTATGCACATAGGAGGAAGTTTAATTTCTTTCATCAACCAAAGGTGATTGATAACTCGATCAAGAAGTCTTTCATTTTTCATTCAATAGGAAGAGAGGGAAGATGATATTTTTGACTATGATGACATTACAAAAGGTGATCCTACCCTAACCCCATCAACCTTTTCATCCATTATTGTTCAATATTTATTTCTAATTTCTTCCTTTATTTTTCAACTCAAACAATTTAAAAAACAATCTACACTTCTTTCTCAAATTTAATGTGACAAATTGATTGTTTTATGCTCCTCTATAAAGACAACTTAGGTTAACCAATTTACCACATTTTAACTTAGGTAATATTTTTTTGTCACAACCTACGATATACATGTTCCAAAACTTGGCGCCATTGTTGGGAAGGTAGTGCCAACAATTTTTTGTCTTTCTTTTATCTTTTCTTATTTTCATTCCAAAGTTCCATGACTGAAACCACAAACACTAAACCTTGCCCCCTTGATCCTGAAATTGAAGGAACCTTGTTGAATAGGATAAAAACCTTAATTTACAATATTAATTTGAGGATATTTCTCTTATAGACTTGTGTGAAACATCAAGTGTTCACTATGAGCCTATCATCATGGATGGAAATCAGAACCCAACACTTAGAGAACTTTGTGACCCATAATTCCTTAATAAGAATAATCAACTTGTCATTCCAGTGTTACAAAATTATTTTGAGATGAAACCTAACATGATTACATTTCTTCCAATGTTTCATGGCTTGGTAGGTGAAGATCCCACAAACATATTAAATAATTCACACATGTCTGATCAACTTTCAGACCACGTAGAGTAGATGAGGAACAAGTTAAGTGGAAGGCATTTCCGTTTTTATTAGAAGGAGCTGCCAAAGAATGGTTGTATGGTCTACAAGCTGGAGATTTGGATGATTGGAATGAATTGGTGATATGCTTCATGAAATGATTCTTCCCCGCCTCCAGAAGCATAGCCATCAGAAAGATGATCTATGCCACCAGACAATCATATGAAGAAACCCTTTACGAGTACTAGTAAATATTTGAAATACTACGTGCCAACTGCCCACATCAAGCCATTAAATAGCATCACTTTCTTGTCTTCTTCAATGAAGGATTACTGGAAAATGCTATGAACCTTCTTGATTCATCATCTGGATGTGCATTGATTGAAATGTCACTAGAAGAATCCAAGGGTTTGATTGAGAAGATTTCATAGAACTCGCAATAGTTTTGTACAGTAGGTACTGGCACAAGAGGTATTCATGAGGTAAGAACTTCTCATCCATCACCCTTACGAGAAACTTAGATTGAATAGTTAATCAGTTTTGTGAGATAGATGGACTTGAAACAAGTGGGTGACCAAAAAGCACCGACTTTGGTATGAGGTTTATGCTCATCACCTAATCATTTCACGAACCAATGTGCTGAAATACAAGGAATAAAAACTTGTTTGGAAGATTTTCAGCAAAGGGAATTCCAAAAAAATCAAGGATAGAGAGATCCAAACCATGTTCAATATGGGTTTGGAAATCAGAATAATCACGCTAGACCCCCACTCCAACAATAATTCCAAAACCCCCCACTATTTAAACAAAAATAATCTTATAGCCAGACTTCTCACCCCCAACCACCCACTTTCTTCTAACCATATGAGCATCCATCAACCAGTTCACAACCCATAATTCTGAACCAATAGAATATATCTGATACTGAGGGGATGAAAGACACTATAAAAGATTTTTCCACCATGTTTGAAGGTCTCATGGACTTCCTAACAAAAAATCCCAGGAAAATTATTTCCAAAACAATCTCAAGCCCAAATAAAAATACTTGCATGATAACAACAAGAATTGGAAAAGAGTTCTCACCACCAGCTTCCCATGAACCTAAAATAAGACCACCTGAGTTGAGGGAGAATGAAGTTTTAAACTCTGAAAATTCTATGAAAATGAATTGTGAAGAAGAGAAGAAAGAGGAGGAAGATAAGGATAAGAAAAGAAAGAAGAGAAAAGAAACACCATTTTGAAGGAAACTAAGGGAGAAGAAAGACCTAACCCCTCCCTTTACATAAAAGATGATTGAAACAAAGAAATTGAAGGAGGAATCACTTCAAAAAGAAATTATGGACACCTTCTATAATGTGGAAATCAATATCCATTTACTTGAAGAAGTTAAAAAATTCCAATGTATGCAAAATTTTGAAAGATATTTGCACTAAGAATAGGAGACTTCAAGGGAATGAAAGAATCAACTTGGGAAGAAGTGTCTCAGTCCTTATCACACTATAATTTCCAACAAAATGTCAAGATTCGGGGATGTTTTCCATTTCATGAACCATTGGTTCTTTAAATTTCTCTAATGATTTGTGTGATCTAAGTGCTTAAATTAATGTATTTCCTTAATCTATATATAATTATTTGTAGATGGGAGACTTGATTCCCACAATATTGGTGGTCCATCTTGCAAATAGATCCACAGTTTTCCCTACAGATGTTTTGGAGGATTTCCTTGTGAAATTAAAAAATCTCTTATTCCCAGCTGACTTCTACGTGCTAAATATGGAAGAATATAGGAGCCCTTCACATTCACCCATCATTTTGTGGATAAATTTCTTGAATACTTCTAAAAATATCATCAATTTCCATGAGGGGACACTCACCATGTAGTTTTGAGAGAGCACTATCCCCTTCAATATTTTTGAATCCATGAGGCACCTGTTAGATTATCACTCTCTCTTTTCACTTTCTCATGAAGTTGGTGCATAACTCATTGAAGAATCAGGTATGCTCTATTAATTCTTAGACTTAGGAGATACTTATTCCATTGAAAATATCATTGAATATGTGGATGCCCAACATGCCGAAGATTCTGATTTCATCTGGGAGGAAGAGGTAAAATCTTATTTCTTTGATGATTGTTAAATGACGAGGAAGATGATATGGTTTCTTGGGTACATGAGGTCCAAAATTTGAAATTGGGAAACTTCAATTTAGTTTCATCCCTTGAGCATCCCCCTGATCTAGAACTCAAACCACTCCCCACTGATTTGAAATATGTGTACCTTAGGGAGGGAGAGAAACTACCAATGATAAGTGTTAATAATATCTCTGAAACCCAAGATAAATATTTGATTGATCTTTTGAGAGAGAATATCCAAGTGATAGGGTGGAGTTTAGGTGATATTCCAAGAATAACCCCAAAAATACGCTCATAAATAATTTTTCTAGAGGGTGATTTCAAACCTGTTAGGAACCCCCAAAGGAGGTTGAATCCCAATTTAATAGGGGTTATGAAGAAGGATATTGAGAAGCTATTGGAATCTGGGATCATCTATCCCATGTCAGATTCATAGTGGATTATCCTTATTCATGTAGTTCTAAAAAAACTGGCCTAATCACTATGAGGAATGAAAAGAATGAATTAATCCCTATGAGAATTCAAAATAGCTGGAGAGTGTGCATTGATTTTAGGAAGTTGAATATGGTTACTCGAAAAGATCATTTTTCCATTCTCTTCATTGATCAGATATTATAGATATTAGAAGGGAGAACTCATTATTGCTTTTTGGATGGATTTTCAGGTTATTTCCAGGTACCCATTCATCCTGAGGATCAAGAGATGATAACCTTTACATGTCCCTTTGGTACTTTTACATATAAAAGGATTCCATTTGGATTATGTAATGATCTAGTTACATTTCAGAGGTACATGGTAAGTATATATTTTTTATCACATTGAATATTTCTTGGAGGTTTTCTTAGATGATTTCATAGTTTTTGGGAACTCTTTTGACCATTGTTTGAAAAATCTGGAAAAAGTTTTGAAAAGCTGCATTGAAAATAATCTTGTTTTAAATTTTGAAAAGTGCCATTTCATGGTTGAGAGATGGATTTTCCTTGGGCATGTCATTTCTAAAAAGGGTATTGAATTTGATAAATCAAAAATTGAAGTGATAAATTATTTTCTTTACCCAACTTTTGTGAATCATGTTAGGTTTTTTAGGACATGCAGGATTCTACAGGAGGTTTATCAAGGATTTCAGTATGATTTATCTCCCTCATTATAGATTTATTTTGAAAGATGATGATTTTTATTTCAATGGTTCATGTATGGAATACTTTGATGAGCTAAAGAAAATATTGATTGAACCACCTATGATTCATCCACCAAACTGGGAAGAACCATTTGAGCTACTTTGTGATGCTTTTAACCAAGTAGTTGGAGCAGTCATTTCTCAGTGAATTAAGGGAAGACCACAAGTTATTGCATATGATTCAAGAACCTTGTATGCATCTCAATTCAATTACAAAACCACTGAAAAGAATTTTTTAGCAGTTGTTTTTGCTTTGGAAAGATTCAGATCATATCTGCTTGGAACTAAAGTCATTGTGTTTTCTGATCATGCAACTCTCAGGTACTTGATGAAGAAGAATGAAGATAAAGTGAGTCTAGTGAGATGGATGTTACTACTATAGGAGTTCAACATAGAGATCAAAGACAAAAAGGGATCTGATAACTAAGTGGCTGATCATTTAAGAAGACTTCCCAATATTGTTGAAGCTGAAATTCCAAAAAAAGAACCATTGAATGATCACCTTCTAGGAGATCAACTGTACTTGGTTAAAGGATAAGTGCCTTGGTATGCTGACATGGTAAATTATCTGGTAATATATCATGTCCCATCTCATTTCAATTCTCATAAAATTCAAAAATTGAAATCTGAATCTAGATATTACATTTGGGATAATCCATTTCTTTGGAAGATTTACAATGACCAAGTGATAAGAAGATGTTTTACTGATAGTGAAATTGGTTCTATCTTTGAGTTTTGTCACACATTAGCTTGTGGAGGCCACTTTGGACCTAAAAGGATAGCAAGTAAGGTTTTAGAATTTGGAATTTATTGGCCAACCATTTTTAAATGTTCTCATGAATTTTAAAAAAGGTGGCCAAAATGTCAGTTTCCTAGAAACATTTCAAAGAGACAAGAAATTCCCCAACCGCCACTTAATTTAATGATATTTTTAAAGTATGGGGGATAGATTTTATGGGCCCTTTCCCAATGTCATTTGGAAATTCTTATATCTTTATTGCAGTTGATTATGTTTCCAAATGGGTGGAAGAAAAAGCCATCAAGACTGATGATGCTAATGTTGTTTGTGATTTTGTCTGGGCTAACATATTTTCTAGGTTTGGGGTGCTAGATCCATCATCAGTGATCAAGGGATTCAATTTTTCAATATGATAATTGAGGCTTTACTAAAGAAGTATGGTTTTCATCATAAAACATTAACTTTTTATCACCCATAAAAAAATAGAAAAGATGAAGTGTCCAATAGGGAAATCAAAGGAATTTTAGAGAAGACTATTAAACCAAACATGAAAGATTGGAGCCAAAGGTTAGAAGACATATTATGGGCTTATAGGACAACCTACAAGATGTCGATTGAAATGAGTCCATATAGGTTGATTTATGGCAAAAGTTTTCACCTACCAATGGAACTAGAGCATAAGGCGTATTGGGCTATGAGGAAGATGAATTTGGATCTTGATAGTGCTGGGAAAAAGAGATTGTTATAGTTGCAGGAGTTGGTGGAAATTAGAAGAGAAGCGTTTAAAAATTCCATGATTTGCAAAGAGAGAATAAGAGTGGCCTATGACAAGCTGATCCAACTGAAAGACTTCCATCCTGGAGATAAAGTGTTGTTATTCAACTCAAGACTCAAGATGATACTAGGTAAAAAATTTTCTAGATGGGAGGGTCCATTTATTGTTACTCATGTATATCCTTTCGGTGATCTGCAGTTTGTGAAGGATAGAGAGAAGGAGTCATTCACTATTAATCGACACAGGTTGAAGAAATTCCATGAGACCATTCCATCAGATCCAGTGGAGGAGATCCTACTCCTCTAACATGTCTATCATTAATAGCCATCAGGTTGTACCTCTCATTTACACTTGCTTGATGGTGTGATTTATTTTAAAATCTGCTTACATGTTAAATACACTTGAATGCATTGAGGAAACTTCACCATTTAAGTTTGGGAGAGGGAACCTTTGTAGTTTAGGATTTTCATTTGTTTTTTGTTTTTCAAAAAAAAATTTGTGTCTTCTAAATTTTTTGTTTGTATTTTATTAGTGCGTTTTTGAAACTTTTGAGATGAAATTATTATCATTACCATTTTTGAAACCCATGTCATTGAGTAAACCAATTTATTCCATGAAAATGAGCTTAAATTAATGCTGAAAATGATTTTGTTTCATGTTTAATTCTTTGGGAATTTCATGAAAAGTACTCAGATTTTTGAATCTCATGACACATATCACTGTCTTTATATTTGAAATCACTTTCCCGTGAGGCTTATGAACAATTTTTGTTATATTATTTTCATTCACCTCACTGATTAAGAGAACCATACCATGCTTGTTTTAACCGTAATTTGATTTATTCTTTTAAAAACTTAAGGGTTTTGGGTAATTGTGTTTTAAACGATTGAAGAATTTCTTTGGTTTTAAAGCCCCATTTTTAATTTAATCCATTTAATTCTATCCTAAATTTTAAATTTAATCCTTGTATCCCTTAGGATCCATGAACAACCCATTAGGTTAGCCAAATTTCAATCCAATTTTCCCTACCCAACCTGTTCTTGATGTGATTTTGCATGATCTAGTTGAACTTGAGTGTGTGGGAAGCTATCTTGTGTTGTGATACCTCATTTAGTGAAACTTTGGGTGGAAAATAAAATAATAAAGAGATGTGTGTGCTGATTAAAAATAATTATGTTGAAATATTTTCATTTTTCTGGAACTTTCATGATAACAGAATATGTGCCTTTCTAGAGATTCTATTGGAGGAAGAAAGCTGTGCCTTTTCTGGAGCTTTCAAGAAAAATCATGTTTGTGAAGATTGATTTTTTTTGCTACTAAAATGTTGATCTGTTTGAAATTTTATTGATATTTTATGATTATGGAGCTTAATTTCTACTAATGGGAGTGAGGAGGATACCATACGTGAGTGAAAATTAGAATTATTCAATTTTGCTTCAAAAGAGACAAGCCCTCCTCATTCATCCAAAAAATTTTTTTTACATACAATTCTTACCAACCGAATTCCTAGAACAACCTTGCAAAGTCATAATTATAAACACATTTCCTTGATTCACATAGGGTGTAGAAGTAAGAGTTTTTCAAACCTATGGTGATCCTTGCATTGGTTTGGATGAGAAAAACTTTTTTGAAAATTGATATTTGTGAGATTAGATAAAATTCATTTGAGGTAGGTGTCTTGTGTGCATGGGAGGAGAAATGAAGTGGAAAAATATTGAATGATATTATTTGAGAACTTGGAATAATGGTTATGGATGAGGCATTATATCTTTTATTTCTTGTTGTGGAATTTGTGGATCTCATTGGCATGTGTTTTGAATTTTCATTGATTTGATTTTGATTTTGACTTGTCTGGGAGTCCAAATGCTAAGTGTGGGGGAATTGATAGAGATAATATTTTCAATATTTTTAATATGTGTTTCAATGATTTAACTTCTTCCAATTAATCAATTTAAGCTTATTTGTATCATTTTAGTGTTTTGATGAATTATGGGCTTAATTGTGGAAATTGGTTAATTCTGGAAATTTAACAGTTTTTTGGATCTTCTATATTTCGAGCGTATATTTTATATTTTTTAATCCAAATTGTTTGATTATTTTTTTAATATTTCAAGGATTATGGGATTCAACTTTTTATTCTGTTCCAAGGTCAAATTTGGCACACAATGGCCCATAAAAATTCATCAAATGGAAAACGTTTTCGGGATGACAGAATGGAACCCACATTAATTAATAAAGCATATATCAACCTACAGAGGTTCAAATGATGTGATTCATGTTGGAGGAGAACTAGGAATCATATAATAATTTTAAAATTAAAATTGAAGAAGAAATTTATTCATTAAATAATCCATTTAATGTGGCCAAAAATAGGAAGTTGAATAGTCACCTCGGGCAGAACGAGTTGTCATTAGTAATTCGAGGATAACTTTTTTTAAACTTATTAAATTTCTATGAGATTTTGAGGAAACATGGAAAAGACATATAGGAACAAAAGTTATGAATAAACATTACCAATATTCGGCCATTATTATGCTAACAGGACTCAATCTTCCGGTGGCGTAATTTTGGAGGGAAAGTTTATACTCCACAAGCCTATAAATAAGAGTGTTCAATTCCATTAAAAGGGGTTGAAGAAGGTAAAAGAGGGTCTGTGTTGTAGGATTAAGTTCTTTATGTTCTTTATATTTTTTATTTTATTTTTTCTTTGTTTCATCATGATCTCTTATTTCCCTTTCAACTCTATCACCCTTTACATGGAGGGGTAAAACCTTTGAGTAGTCGGGGAATGGGGAGTTTGACTTTTGTAATGTCGGAGTTTTGTGCTTAAATATAAAACCTTATTTTTTTATTTTTAATGACTTCTATTATCAGTGTTAATTCTGTTAATGTGATTGTGTTTTTGGTTGGGTGTATTCATCGTTAATAGCTTTGGTTGAAGACTTTTAATCTCCATCTGCCTTGTGCAATTTGTCTCGATCGAGCAGATTGTGTTAGGTGGTGAGTATCCAGAAATTGTTGACACCTATGTGGAACTAGTGAAATTTTTATAGAGTTATAAGGAGAAAATCTTTTTGATCGGGAATTGCCTTAGTTGTTTAGTAATTGTTTATGAACTTCCATGTACATAGGAGTGAGTTCCATTTCTTTCTTCAACCAAAGGTGATTGATAACTCGATCGAGGAGCCTTTCATTTTTCATTCAATAGGAAGATAGGGAATATGATATTTTTGACTATTATGACATTGAAAAATGTGATCCAACCCTAACCTCACCACTCTCTTCATCCATTAGCGTTCAATCTTTATTTTCAATTTCTTGCTTTATTTTTTAACTCAAACAATTTCAAAAGAAATATACACTTCTTTCTCAAATTTAAGGTGATAGCTTGATTGTTGTGCGCTCCTATCTTGAGACAACTTAGGTTAACCAATTTACTAAATTTTAAGTTAGGTTATATTTTTTTTGTCACACCCCACGACAGGCACATTTCAGGGACCCTCGAGCCGAGTTGTTCGGGTCGATCCGACCGGGTCGAACCGAGCCCCATTGCAACAGCCCCTAGTTAGTAAAACACTAGTATCTTGAAAATTGTACGTCTGATTGACGAGTTGTTTGATGTTTTTTGGATCCTATATAGAAGTTAGATCCTTTGGAATTCCTTGTGGTGACTCTCATGGACGTTGAGATACGACGAATGGCTTGAGGACCGGTTCTCCAAAGCGTGTTACATACGGAACCCTGCGACTGACTAAGACCTGAAGAATGCTGAGTTTCGACTCTGTGTGACTCAATAGCCCTATGGAAAACACCTATGTGACTTTGAAAACCCATAGTGGAGAGAGGCTCTATGTTACCCGGTAGACCCATGGTGCTCGATAGGAGGAGTACCTTAGCAGGCCATGGTGGGGAGTGACTCTGTGTGACCTGGAAGACCCACATTACGTGATGGGGAAGAGTACCTAAGAAGTTAAAGGTTAGTGAGAAGAACCTTTGTGTGACTTGGAAGGCCCAATTTACTCGATATAGGATGAGTTCTCTAGTAGCTGAGTGTTTGATGATGTGAAAAATGATGCTAATGTTACTACCCTATAATATACCTAGTGTGAGTTGTCATGTGTTTCATGTTTTAATTTTTGGAATTGCTGTGTGTTCTATCCTTTTTGTTTTGGGGTACTTACTAAGTACTATGTTACTCACCCCTACATGGGCTTCACCTTCACATGTTGTGTCTAGTGTATAATACTGACATTACGACAAGGGTGCTCAGGGAGACAGGATTGAAGGACGCCATGACGGTGGACTTGGTGGCCTAGGACCAGGCGAGGCCCAGTAGGACCGGGTGGACATGACGTACTACTTATAATTCCAGTAACTTCACTACTCTACCAATCATGTGGGGTTTTCTGCGGATGGCCATCAGAGTTTACTTTATGTACTTTCTATTTTCAGTTCTTGTTGGGTTTGTATTCTGGACCACTTACTTTCATTTTTTACTTTCACTCAGCTTATTTCGGTAGTACTTGTTTCCCCTTTTTAGTGTGTTAGGATGTGGTTGGGTGTGTGTGTGCATTAAGGTACTCAGGAAAATTCCTCCCACTTGCATGTTGATGCCTTCGGTGCTAGTCTCCATCCCCTGGCCTTCGGGAGGTGGGCTTAGGGTAGTCACTTCATTGGCCCTAGGGGACGGGTTGTGACAAATAAAATTAATTATTAAATTAAAATAGTAAAATTATTTATCAAGAATAGCGAAATTAATTAATTAAATAATTAAAAATTAAATAAAAAGATTTTTGAAATTCATTTATTTTAAGGCCAAATCAACACATAAATTAGGAAGACAATATCAAGGCATAATGGTGGTAGTATTAATAACTCGTGTCACTCTGTTTTTTCCCAATTTAAAGAAAAAATAGAATGAAAATGATCGCTTCATTGTATATTTTATGTGTTTGCATGTGTGTGGCATGATCAACTATTAACCATGGCTCAAATTGTATAGGCTAATAATCTGAAGCCTCATTGTTCACTTACATTTTCTATATAATGAAAATCAACTAATATAATTGAAAAAATTGGATCAAGTTATGGTAATAAATTTATAAAACACATTTCCGCCATGTTTCAATACATTATCAGTATTCTATGTAATTTTCTTAGTCCACATTGAGTTTCCATAAGGGATATATGTCACACAATTTAATTTCATTCACAAGGGAGGCTAATTCCACTTCTAGCTAGAGCCTTCCACATTTCTCATACCTTAAAATATGGATTTTTGGTATTGCTCTTTCCATATCAACTCCATACACCAATGCTATGTAATAATATTTATGAAAGTATATGAGCTCCCAAAAATTGGAATCTATTATGATCCCCCTCAAACCTATAGGTCATATGCATCCCTTCACAACAAAATTTGTTTTTATTTTCAACCAGCGATCACATGGAGGCTACTAGATAACTTGGATGAATCTAGTATACCATATGCAATTTTCATGAATTCCCAACCTGTTGAATATAGATATATCACATGTGTAGTTTGATTCTTAGAAAAGATACTGATCCTTTTCATACAAAATTATAATAAGCACACTGTACATGTAAATTTGATAGTTCGTCTCTCTATAGATGAATATGACCGGATTAATGATCCAACAAATATGGTAGTAGAATTCAGTATTAGAAAAAAAAGTGGCTCTTGAGACGCACTAACCCAGGCATGTTATATCATCATGATGAAAATTCTATGAAACAATGTTCCCCACATTCCTTTATTTCAAATAGACTAAAGAGACCAGACCTTAATGATTTATAAAAAAGCAAATATAAAAAATTCATGTCCAATAGAATCAATTTCCAATTTGAAAAAGGTGTACATTGAGCACTGAGTCATTCAAGAACATATTTAATGGTCATGTATCATGGGATTCAAGCCACACAATGGATACTTTTCCTCTTCAATTTTTTAAAGGACATGACCCTTACAAATTCCCTTTAACTAGAAATGGACCATTCTATATCAACTAAAATAAAACTTATGTATATAATATCCCTCCTCCATGGGAAAGGCATGAAGCTTCACAAATCTATATTGTAATATTACATATTTATGTATTCACTGGGTTGAAATCATCTCATGTGGTAGAGGAATTAGTATTACACATTACTATATCCATTTTTTTGAAGTGAATGGATGATAATTGAATAAATTATATATAAACTGACCAAATCATAACATACCAAACAAATCCATTTAAACAAAACTAAACATAAAATGACCAATAAATAGTGAAAAAAATAGAAACCAAATAATATAAAAAATGTTGAAATAGTTTGACCTAAAACAAACCAAACCAAAATCAAACAAACTAAACAAATTCAACTAGAATATAATTTAATTGTAGTGAATAAAATATAATATGAAAAACAAAACCAAAAAAATTGTACTAAAAAATATAATATATCAATAAATAAATAAATTTATTTTAACATAGTTTTTTTCAACATTATAAAAAGAAAATAAAACATTATTATCAAAAGTGTAATCAATAAAACTTAATATAGATGACTTAAATAGCACTAATTCAACAAGAAATGAATTATTATGAAATTAAGAAAACCAATAATGAAGGCACAAAACCAAATCAATGCATCAAAAACCAAGCAATCCCAAACATAACTAAACCAATAATGAACAAAAATTTAATAATACCAAATTGAAATAACTAGAATATGATGAAACTGAACTAACCAACTAGAATTGAAACCTCCATACCAAGATAACACTGAAATGTTCTAGTGTGAACATGATCCAAAAGAAGTGAATAAAAAATTAAATAAATCAATGTAAAATAAATAAAATTTAATTGTATTGTATTGAAATAAATTAAATTAAATCTAACAAAACTAAATGAATATAAAGTAAAATATTCCAAACTGTATTATATGAGGGGTAAAAAAAAATTGAAATGAAATTTTATAAACAAATATTGATAAATAAAAATAAATAAATAAAATATAGAATAAAGAAAACTAAATTAAGATCAAAAAAATAATCTTAACATAATGAAATCATACATCATTAATAGAAATTAAATATAGTTAAACCCAACTAAATTTAATTGAATTATACTTAACCAAATTGAATTAAAAATAATTAAATAAATTTATACCATATAAAACCAAATAGAAAAAATAATGATAAAAAAACACGACCTTAAATAATCTCATGATAACTAAACATTAACATTATTTACACAAATAAATAATAAATCATATTATTTCATGTGCCTTTTTAACAAAAATAGACACCAATGTTGACTATACACTGTCAGCAATATCCATCAATGAAAAATTTACCATTTATTTACCTATATTAAATCCTCTGAAATTAAATCAAAGAACCTTATAAATTCAAATATTAAAACAAATAGAATACATTTATCCCTTCCATTTCACCATATTATACTTTTATTTAATCTTGATTAGTTTTTCTCAATAAAGGAATTTCATTTCAATTATTCTATAATTAAATTTTCCTTATATTCATAGAAAATATATATACAAAAAAGAATCCATATACATCACTTTAAGTTAATTTAGGAAATATTTTTTAATCATATTCTCAATTCTCCATATTTTTTATAAAAAATAATTTCTTAACCAACTAATATCATAGTGGAAAAATTTTCTCAATCATTATAGAAAACCATTTTGAATCATCGATTATATCTATTTTATTTTAGTTATGAAATTCATTATTAATACTCTATTTTCAGTTGTGGTTTTCTACATTTATTTTCACAGAAGATAAAGGTTTTGAATATTTAAGGATGTGTTCCTTGAGAAATTTTTTTTTCCTCTTATAGAAAGAATAAAGAAGGAAGCGTGGTAAACAAATCGACACATAAGAGGATTTTAAGTTTTACTTTGTTGATTTCAAATTTTTATATCTATTTTGTAACTAAATAAAAGATTTATATTTGTAACATTTTTCCTTGGAGGCCCCTAATAATTAGGAAGCTGAAACATTTGGGCCAAAATATCACTTACATCAGGCTTCATGAGACGATCATAATGGAAGTGTACACTATCGTCCAAGGAAGAGTATTGTACCGACTAGATATTGGCCCACTTCATGCACCAATTATAGTATCATAGAGTTCAAAAAATATATTTAATGGGAAGAAAAGGCTCAAGACTTAGTAAAAGTGTCCCAAAAATTGTCATACAAGAGTGTGGATGGAGTCAAATGGACAACAATGAATTTATGAAATGTATGGTAGTTTTACTTCCATAACTTCCACCAGTTACCTTTATGGATTGTGGGGTATATATTTCGATAATGTGTTCATTATAGAGTGAATATAGAAGTGTTCCAAGTGGTAGTTGAGAAGCTGATGTTCTAGGAGATAGTGATAGAGAGCATGAGGTTGAGGATTATGGTGAGGATGACTATAAGAATGAATATAAGGATGATGATTAACATAATGGTGAGGATAATAGTGAGGCTGATGGTGAGGATTATTATGATGATGGTGATGATTATGGTGATGGTGACATGGTAAAAATTGATCCATTACATTTCTGACTGATATTTATGGCATTTTATTCTTGATGATTAGTTCTGAATAAATATATGTGATGTTTTTAATGTGTTTTATCACTTGTTGATTGAATTAATTAATTCGTTGTGTTATCATTTTCTTTATATTAGTTGGTAATGTTTTTTCTGGGAAATTTATCAAGGTATGGGGATTCTATGATTTCATGTGGTGTCTGGTGGCTGTTTGGGTAGGGTGGTGATTTATGATGGATGCTGCTAGCTGCTTGGGAAAGGTGGGGGTGCTACTAGTTGTGGAAATGGGGGGGGGGGGTCTATACCAATGGTTTAAAAACTACTGGTATAGATATATTTCAATGGTTTAAACCATTGGTATAACTATATACCTACAGTTTGAAAACCATTAGTTTACCTCTATACCAATGGTTTTTTCAGAACCATTCAAATATCTAAAATTCACATACCATATACCAACATTTCACTAAGAACCATTTTTTTAGAACATACCAACAACCTATCTTCTAATTGTTTAGAGAATCATTGGTAAAGGCTAAAGCAACAATTATCCAGCCTACACAAATAGTTTTAAAAATTTTGTATATCCAAAATTTCCATTACTTTTGGTCTACTAGGTTTATGGGAATTAGGTGGTGATGCCTTCTCAACTATTTTTATAGGAATTGAGTTGTGTTGTATGCTCCACCATGGGAAATATCTATTGATGCCTCATCCACCATGTCATGGAAATCAGGTATAGATTTATACTCCATTTTATGATTTTGATTCATATGTGAATTCAATATATTATTATTATGATTTATTTCTAGGAAATTACATAACTTTATGCCAGTGATTACGCTACGTGTATCTTGTTTATTGTCCCCTATGTCCATAAAAAGTATCTATGATCGATTTTTGTTTATTTGAGATCACTTATCATTATATCATAACTTTAAACAAACTCTTATGGTTCCATGTAATTATGAATAATAAATTTCTCCATGGTAATGTTTTTTCTCATGATATTGATCCATCTGAGGATTGCATATTGATGATTTATTTTTCCTTACTCAAAATTTGATCTCACCCCTTTATTAGGATTTCTTTCCTGGGTTATAATGATTATTGAAACCTATGATATTTCTATAAGGGAGCCTATTAAATGGTTGGATTATACAAAAGTGTTTATAAATTTTTTAAACTATGTTTTCTATATTACTGGTCCTCAAAGAAACTAAAACAAAAGGTTATATAGTTGTGTGAGAAAATTATGAGATGTAATACTAATACAGAATTTATGAAAGAATAATTTGGATAATCTAAAATGGTATCAAAGTTAATTTGTAAAATTATGTGTTATTAGTACCAGACTTGGGATTTTAGGTCTAGGGTGTCTGAGATGGTATCAAATTAGTGCATATTTATTGTTTAGGATTAGTTTAGTTACTTTAAGAAACAGTAAGTATAATTCAAAGGGATAAATCTATGTATATCTTAATATACTAATATTTTGAAAAAATTAGATAATTTTTGTTTTTAATGGAAATGAAATTCCTGTCTGCATACTGCCAATTTTTTTTGTCTTTTATATAGATGTACCAAGGTGTAATGCCCCTGAAAAAGGAAAACTAGGTCTTAGCTTGAATATAACCTGGGGGAAACAAGGAGGCTTAATTACACAACTAGTTTTAGACTCCAAGGTGATATTATATGGTAAAATCACATTGTCTCTAATGAACCATTATGATGGATTTGAGTATAATGTTGACTAAATATTTCATAGAACCTTATATTAAAAATTTACCATGGATAACCAATGATTAAACAAATAGACACTAATGAAAAAATTACCTATACCAACATTTTGGAACCATTGTTATAGGTCCCCAAACTATTGGTAAAGACTATACCAATGGTTTGGGGAGACGTTGGGTGATTTGGTGTGGGTAAATACCTATCCCAATGGTTTGAAAACTCTCGGTATAGGTCTTTCCCAACGGTTTTCCAAACCGTTGGGATAGGTCTTTCCCAATGGTTTGAGGAAACTGTTGGGATAGGTAAATATATAAAAAATATTTCTAGAGGATGTTTGAACCCACAACCTCCGTGTTATATATCAATGACTTTACCACTATCATAGAGTATCCTTTGTGAATATATTTGTATATATATATATACATGTAATTTATATATTGATTTATTTGATGATATTCGATAAATGTACTCATAAAAAATAAGGTCACCTATCCCAACGGTTCTCAAAACCGTTGGGAAAGGCCTTTCCCAACGGTTTTGAGAACCGTTGGGATAAGTACCCACCCTTTCCCAATGGTTTCACCAAAACCATTGGGAAAAGTGACCTCAAAGTGGACTTTTCCCAACAGTTTGGCCAAAATGTTGGTAAAGCCATACCCTTTCCCAATAGTTTGGCCAAACCGTTGGGAAAAGTGGCATAAAAGTGGACTTTTCCCAATGGTAAAGGGGACCTATACCAATGGTTTTTACAAACTGTTGGTATATAAGGGTTTGGAAAGGACATATTTTCAGTAGTGAGAGTCATATTTTGAACCAAACTATCATTTTTTAAAAATAATCATGTCATATGGGTATACATACTCTGATAGATGTTTCTATATTCATATTATAGATATTATCATTACCATTTTGGTTTTATTATTATCTCGAAACATGATCATGAAAACTAAGTTTAGAAATATATGTATCTAGAGGCTACTATATATAATAATCAAAAAGGGAATATAAATTAATGGTTGATAATTTTTTTATATTACTATGATAGTTTTTTATGATATTATACTACTATCAAAATATTTTGATGATTATATGAAACATAAAAGGATCATTTTCAATAGTTTTTCTTAAAATTTTAGAATCATATATTGAATGGTATCACTAACTTTGAATATATATTTTCTTCCAATGTTATATTTTTATGGGTGGACTATTGAAGATAAAATTAATAATGGATAGATAATAGTTAGGTTTAATAGAATATTTATGTTGAGATAATAATGGTTTGATTAATATTAAAAAATTATGTTAGCCAGTATTAACATCCTTGGGATTGATAATTGGTTCATTATATTTTTGGTGATGTTTAATTAATTTTTGGGATTGTGGTATATATATTTTCTAGAGTGTGATTTTATATTATATTGATTAATAAAATTTAAGGGTTAATTATATTGTTAATTTCTAGATGAAAATGTGGTTTCAATAATGTTTAATGTCTTAGAGATTCAAATGGTTAAGTGAGTGGTATGATAAGGAGAACATACAACTCGTATATATACATACTTGATTGTATTATTATATGAAAGATTAATATTGTTTATGGAATCAAAAGTAACTTCATATTTACGAAAAGTTTATATAGATTTCATATTAAAAATTCTATTAGGAATGAAAAAATATTAATAATACACTAACATACATTAAACAGTGAGTAATAATTAAAAATTCATGAATGTAATTTATATAAAGATTTAGAATGTAATGACTAGGGATTTTGGATCATTTAAATTAAAACAATATTTGACATCATTCTCCACATGAAACACCACCTTAAAAAAATAAATAAAATATATTTTTCTAGGAATATTTAAAAAAACATATAGTATGTAAAATAATATCATAATAAATTAGAAAATGAATAAATAATACGATAAAGGGAAATAATTTCTTTTAAAAGGAATTTACAAAAATTATTTTTCATTATATAAGTTTATTATTAAATTATATATTAAATTTATAAATTTTATTTAAAAAAAAATTAACTTTATTTTGGAATTCCACCTAAAAAATTTTCTTTTGAATAATTTGTTTGTTTTTTAATAATTTATTTTTTGTTAAATAGTAAAAAATACTGATTTTTTAAATACAATCAATTTTATGGCATAACCATAATGAAATAATGAGTAAAATGTTCTTGAACTATTTTCAATATAAGAGTATATATTTATAATTTTAAATAATTATTTTAAAAACACTATCTTTAGTTTATTAAACTAGAGTAACATTTTGGAAACATAAGTATTATTTCTAACAAAAAAAATATAATTTATTCATACATATTAAAAAAATGTTTTCATCCCAAGTAGAAATTTAATTTATAAAAATTTATTTCTTGTTTTATATAAACAAGATCATATTTTTTAATAATTTAAATTTCATTTTTGGTCATAAAATTATGACTACTATGGTTAAAGATAATTAATATTATTTTAATAAATATTTTATTTTCAAATAATTTTTTATTAATATTGTGTTATTTTTATCTAATCAAATAAATTAATATTTTTTCGAAAAAAACATTTATATAACATTTAAACCTATATATAGTTATATTTTCACTTATTCAATTGGTAATCAATAATATGCATGATTATGAACACCTAATGCTAATTTTTTCTCTTACAAAATAGTTTTTATATATATTAAATAATTAATTTTATTGTAATTTTTAGGTTATATATAATTCAATTGAGGAAAAATTTAGGTTTCTCACACAAAAATTTGGCAATGAGGGTTATGTTTTAGTTTTATTAAAACTTGTATTACTTATTTAAAACCCCCATACCTATGTAAACATGAAAATATTAAATTATAGAAACCTAATTGGTAAAATAATTAAAACATGTTTAAATAATTTTTTCCAATTATAGGCAGAGGATTTATCAATGTTATATAATAAAAAATATATTACTTATCAATTTTTAATCCTTTTACCCACTAATAGTTTAATTCCATTATTGAAATATAATGGTTTTTTATAAAAGTTCCCTTTTCTTCACTTATAATAGGGGAAATTTCCACCCCTTCATACCTTACCTATTCCATCATATATTATCCAAATGATATTCCATTTTTCTACTCCTAAAATCCCCTATCATGTTCATAATACTTGGTCTCATTTAGTTATTCTAATCCCTTTATTTCAAAGGACCATTTCTATAAAGTGACTGAGTTCCCAATGTGAGTGTCAAATAATCATTATCCTTTTCTTTTAAATAATTCTCTTCCAAAAATACCCTAACTGTAGATATATAAAGACTTTAGTATCATTATCAAACAAAAGTGTAATTATATTAATAGTACAATGAATATTTATTCCCTCACATACACATATAGGAACAAATGTTTGTCGATCATGTGTTCGTGTAGTCTACCACCTCTATAAAATGCTGTGTTCCATTTTTAAATAATGGATTTAATCAAGAGTATGACAAACTACCACCACCACAAATGATGAACATAGTTTTTAATAACCACCCATCATGGATGGTTATAAGAATGAATTTAATAAAGGTAAATTATATTTATTAATTTTTTAGGATTATATGAATGATATATTATAAATATTTTAAATCATGTCCTTACGTGAGAAATCAGTATCACATGATCTCATTTGGGTCGATTTTTAAAACCCATATGAAAGATTTTATAATTTTTAAACCATGAAAAATTAAAGAATATAGTTTAATTATACTACCATATAATAATTATTTAATATATTTCAATGACCTAGGTATGTTTTTTGGATATTTAATATATTTAATACTATTTCAACTCAAAAAAAGTTAAGCATCCTGAAAGTAGTTCATTACAATTTTATTTTTCAAAAATCATATTTTAATAATTCACCAAATGAAAATGAGATATGTTTAATCCCTAAAACACCATGATTATATTATATTTTATTATATTTGTTTGATGAACTTTGAACCAATAAGTACGAATAAACGCCATCACCACGGTGCTTGAACAATACAATAATATGAGATTTCCAAAGACCCAATAATGGGAAAAAATATAACCAAGTTGTATATTTATAATAGATGTTTATAAAATAAATGTATTAAAGGATATACATATATATGAAAATAAGTTTGAATTTAGTTATTTCTATATTTATGTTTATTATATGGGAGGTTATAACGTATTTGAGTGAACAAGAATACAACTTTAGTGTAGTTCATATCCATTTTAATTCATTGAAACATGTTTCATTTATACACCTAAATTCATTTTAATAGTATTTATTCTGAAAATTGTATACATAATATCATGTACTATCTTTTATTAATGGTATTTTAATTTTAATTATAATCTTCCTCTCGCAACGGGGTTTCATTAAATCATTTATCAATAAGTTATTAATTTTGATAACTGAATTTTATTCATTGATTTATAATATATCATCTTGAACATAATTATTTTATTATTTGGTTCTTCCAACCTATGATTTCAAATTTAAATTTCACCATAAATTTTATAATATTTACTCTTTTGTTTCAAATATTCAGCCTCAATGAATTTCTTCCTCATAAATATATTACACTGTTAAGATTAATTCTCATTATCTATAACAATGATTATTCTTCCATGTCCATATTTTACATTCCCTCTAATAAACATCATTAAATTTTAAAAAATAATTATGTGTTATCTAAGGTGACCATCATATTTTCCTTATCGTCCATTCCAAATTAATGGTTTTTATTACTTTTTATGATGTGGTATTTAAATAATTGATTTCAAATTTATTCAATAGTTTTTCAATCCTTTTAAAATAATTTTTTTATCATCCCCTATAAATTATCTTTATAAATAATTTATATATTTTAAATTTTATAATATTTAATATTATCATTATTCTAAATTAATTCCGGATTTTTTTACTTTAAATTTTCAAAAAATAATTTTCAAAGTGATTGTAACTTCTTATTCTATTCTAAAGATAAAAGTGATTTTAATAAAAACTTATATGATTTATCTCACCTTATGAGCATTATTATTTATTAATTTTTACTTATATGTTCAAAAATAGTTTTAAAAATGATTTTAAATATTGAAAAATATTTAACGAAAATGAAAATGTATTTTATTTTGTATAAGTAAAAAAATTATTTTAAGAAAGGAATTATTGTTTTTAAAATGTATTTTAAATAATTGTGTTTTTATACAAGATTTTATCATTTTTTACCCTCAAAATGATTTTTTTTTAATATTTATCCATGTTTTTTTGAAAAACCTTTTCTAAATTTAGTTAATAATTTTTGAATATTTCTTGATGCTAAAGTATTTCATTTTAATGAAATTGTATATAAGGATTTTTCAATACTTTTAGAAATGGTGTATACCCATTTACATTTCATGTAATTTATCTTAATATCATAAAAATATATCTTAATTTATGAATATAACCATAATTCATATGATGTTATAGTACATATACCTTATCCAGTATTAATTTTTTCTGTGGATATCAAATTTCATTTTAATGGAATTTCTTTCATGAAATCCTCCCCTTTACTTTGGTTGATTAAATGACTTTTATATTATTTTTATTTTATGGATGAGGTCTTATATCACCCTAAAATATATTGGTAATGGATTTATATCTAAATATAATATAATGTAAATGAATTATTGATGTTCTCTCTACTATGAAAATCAAGTTGTGATTCCTACTCCACTATGTATAGGGGAATTATGTGGTGATTACTACTTCAATATGTTTATGGGAATCAGTTGGTGGTACATGCCCTTCTATGTTTATGTGTATTAGGTAGTGATGACTAGTCGACTATGGGAATATAGTAGTGATTCCTAATCCACTATTTTGTGGGATTTGGGTAGTGATTCCAGCACCACTATTTTATGATTTATATGCCCATGTTATTGCTATAGTTTACCATTATGATTCTTTTCCATGAAATATCATATTTTCAATTATCTTATTATTATATATGGATCATGTTTATTATCTCTTAATTTCACAATATTCTTCCAATTTATATGTCTCTTCATTTTAGATCACATGTCTCTCTATCATTAATTTTGAAAAACTCTTATTATACCATGTTATTTTTTATAAAAAACATCTCCCTAATTATATTTTTCCCCATTATTATAATCTAACTTATTATTACCTATTAATTATTTTTCTTCCATGACTAAGAATCCAATATTACACTTTTTTACATTTTATTCAACTTCATTAAGAAGTTGAGTGTTACCTGTAAAAATACTAGAAGGGTTTCTGATATCATTTTATTATGGAAAATGTATAAAATTTTAAAAAATAATTTTCCGAGGTAAAAAGTCCTCAATGACCCTAAAACAAAATATTTTTTCTATTGTGTATGATTATTATAATATGTAATAATAATATTAATTTTGTGTAAGTTTAGTTTGGATCATCTTAATGGGTTTCAAAATTAATTTGTAATTTTTCTTTGTTTTTTGCACCAGCCTTAGGATTGTGTGTCTAGTGTGTCATAGTTAGTATCAATGGAGTGTATTGTTTTTTATGAATGGTATTATTACACAAGGGATATGTATAAGATAACATTAGTAAAAAAATATAGGGATAAATCTAAATGATAATTCTAGTTATAAGATAACATCATAAAACTTTATTAGGGTATTGATTGTGTGTTTTTCCTCATAATGAAATCCTTATAGGTATTCTATAAATTGATATAGGATCTAGAATTGATGTTAATGTGGGTAATAACCCTGAAAAGTGTGTATTGGGTGTTAAATCAATCACCACCTGGTGTGTGATTAAGAGCCTAATTTCATACCTAGTTTAACACTATCGAGGGATATGGTATAGTTAATTCACACTCCCTAAAATGACCAATAATAAAGGATTTGAGTTTCATGTTAAATAGTTAGGTTATATTATATAATATTAAAATATGACCAAGTATAACCAAATATTGAACAAATAGATTCACAAGTTAACTAAAAGAATCATTAGTTAAAAAGAAGTTATTATTGGAGAAAACATCTTCATAATATTGTTTTTATATTATTATGTTTTATATTATCATAACCATTTGGGTTTTAGTATTTAGTTAAAAAAATATTATAGAAATGATTCTAAGAATGCAATGTATCAACAATGTAATATATCTTCTAACCAGAAAGAGAATATAAATAAATGGTTGATAATTTTTTTATATCTTTGTAATGTCAAGAACTGTGAGTTTCAAAGTCTTACCTATACTAGTGAGGTTAATATATTAATATAAAATAATTATTGATAATAATAGCTATTTTTTCTGAATTAGTGATATTTATCTGTGATATTTTGGTATATTATAAAAGATCTAGGGATTATGTAAAATATGAAAGTATTATTCTTTAGTGGTTATGTATTAATAGTTTGAAAAAATTGATTAAATTGTATTAATATCCTTAAAATTTTATTTCATTAAATTTTTAATTTTTTGGGGGATGATTATTTAAGAAAAGATGATTATGTAATGAATAACACTTATGTATATCATACAAATGATGTTGATATAAAAAATGGTTGATTGATTTTAAAAATTTATGTTAGTTAGTACTATTGAACATGGTATTGATAATTGGTTCTTTATATTTTTGGTGATGTTATTTTCATTTTTTTAATTGTGGTCTATATTGTATAGGGTTGTATTTCATAACATATCAATTCATACCACATAAGGGTCAAATAAGTTGTTATCTGTTAGAAGTGTATATTGTTTAAAGTTGTGTTGTTGATTCAAATAGTGTAATATATTGGTGATTAAAATAGTGGTTGGAAAGGAAATTTATAGAGAATATATGATTAGGGTATATACATAATTGAGTATATGATTGTACAAAATATCAATATTTTTTGAGGAAAGATAATAAACTTTAAAAAACCTAAGTTACTAAGGGTGATTTCATATTATAAATTGTATCTTGAATGATTAAAATGTTATGAATACCCCCAAATACATCCATCATTGAGTAATAATTAAAATTGAAAGGATATAATATATTTGTGGGGATATAATGTGAAAATCTATGATTTTGCATCTGAAAAATTAAAATTATCTTTGATAGATTTCTCAACACATAAAACTGGACAAAAATGATCCATGATATATGTATTAATTAGAAAATGTAAAAGTAATAAAAACTCTATTATTACTATCCATCCTTTTAGAAAATGGATATAAAATAGGATTAGGAACACCTAATATTTTAAAATAATTTTTTCATTTTATATATGGAATTTTAATTTAAAAGAAACATTTATAATATTTTGAATATTAATTTCCAAAAATGAACTTCATTTTTGAATTCCACTTTAAATAAATAGATTAGGGTAATTTTTTTAAATTTTATGTATTTAATTTTTAGGAGAATAGTAAAAGTTATTTATTTTTCTGATAGAATATATTTAAAATATTATCATAATATAAGAATGCCTTAAAATTTTTTGAATCCTCTAATATATAATAATATATTTCTATAAAGTTAAATAAATATTTTAAAAATACTATTTTTATGAGGAGGATTGAGTATGAACTAAATCAGGCTGCAAACCATATTGATTTAAAATTATTATATTAAATTTATAAAATCAATGTGAAATGATTTGGAAACATAAATAATAGTTTTCTTGAAAAAATATTTTTATATGATTATATTAAAAACTTCTTTAGTCATATATAGAAGTTAAATCTATCAATTTTTTTTAATTTTTTTTAAAAATTATCAAATTATTTAATAATTTCAATTTCATTTTTGGGTAAAAAATTATGATTACTATGGATATTGTTAATAATCAGGATAAGGGTAAAATCTATATTTTTCATGAATTTAATTATAAATATTGTTTAATTTTTATCTTATCGAATAAAATAATATTTCCCCAAAATTTATTATAACATAATTAATATACCAATATATAATTATATTGTCACAAATTCAATTTTTAATCAATAATAAATAAAATTAAGAACACTTAATGTTAAAAACATCATTTTTTTACAGGATAGTTTTCTCTTTATATTAAATGTTTTAATTAAAAAGTATATTTTATGTTATTAATAAAATTAATTTGATTAAATAGAGGTTAAATTTATATTTAGACAACCCATATTTGTTAAGAGTACTGATTTTATATTTTTATTAAAACTTATATAAATTTGATAAAAACAGGTTACATTATTAAAAATTAAAGTGTAAAAAAATGTAATAACCTAGTGGTAAATGAATTGAAACCTGATTTAAAATGACAGGTAGAGGCTCGCTACACCATATACCACATATAAATCTATAATTTATCAAATTTAAATCCTTTGAATCTAGAATGTTTCCATTCAATTATTGAAAAATAATCATTTTTCACAAAAGTGACCTTTTCTTCATGTATAAAAGGGAAACTTTCCACCCCTTCAAGCCTATAACACCCCATTACACTTTTTAGGAACTCCAATTTTTTGATTCATTTATCATCCTTGTTTGGGTGCACATAAATGATTTTTGTGTATGGGGAGCATTTTCTGGGAAAAATAACCTAAAATTCAGGGATGTATATTTTCTTGAATTATTGGAGCCTGAGTATAAACATATTAATGGATATAAGGGGTTCTCCCCAAGTTCGAGGACATGTAGGGTGTTTCAATTTTTATCTACCATAAAATGGATTTCATTCTATCTTTTATGATATTACACACCATGTAAATGGATTACACAGAGTGTAATGGTCTCTTGGAATATACTATGAATTTTGTTTAGGGTGTGAAATGTTTACACGATGTGTACTAGATTCACATCATGTAATGTAAAAAACTAGGGTTTTAATAAAATATCAATGCAATTTACATTGATTCCTACCTTTGTAGAATATGTGAATTTTAATGGGATTACATTCTATATTAATGACACGAGTTTTTGTCTTTAGGGTGGTGCATGGATGTTTTTCATTTTATTCTTATCGCAACCTTCCCTCTCTGAACTAATAGCTTTCCATAGGAAATTATTAGTGGTTACATACCTTTAGGATCTATTTATTTGGTGGTCGATCATCACAGATATTATGGTGAGCATCTTCCGGAAAGAGTTCCTTCTAGTTCTTATTTCCATTGACAAATGGTATTATATTTTCTACAGTTAGGTTTGATATTCATGACTAGTTAGTGCTTTCTATCAATATTTTGTAGTTTATTATCCTGGATTTTCATATCATAAGGATGTTATTAATATTTTCATAACTTTTTATATACTCCATTTTATGATTTTATATGAAATGTGCATAATTTGTGTGAAATATTAATGTCTAAATATTAATTATAATTTTTGAGCACTATTTGAATTCATCTAGATTCAAGTATGTTTAGTGTTTTATTAATAAATCTCCCCTAATTATCCAAATTTCATGATTCCTATTTTTAGGGTTACTTACTCAAATTAAAACATTTCATTTGAATGAACCTTTGGCCAAATCGTCCATTTAGAGGGTCATATGGTCCACATAAGAAGACCCAAAGAAACTGTGAAGAAACTGGACCAGCCATGATGATTGAGTTAATGGTCTAATTACCAAAGAATAAATTTTATTAAACTATACCATATGTTCTTTATTATCCAAAAAAATAATGGATAAAAATTTTAAGGTCCAACTACACGAACAAGGGGCCCAATTGATGCTTTGAAGTCCAACCCGCCATTTTGGCTAGAAATTAAAATCTAGAAACTATTCATGACATTGATCATGAATTATTCATAAAATAAAGCTGATATTTTTCAGTGTGAAAGAGGAGATATAGGTGGAAGAATTTGTCAAAAAAATTGTTCATATTTGAAGGAATAATTCTATTGATAAACCCATTCACATTTTGTCCTTTTAAAAAGTATGGATTGAAATGGACAAATTAGCATTGTTTAATAAAATGATCATAACTTTGGATACATAAGTCCAAATGCCTCCAAATTTTGATATTAGTTGACCAAAATTATTATATAAAACTTTTAATAAGGATATATCTCTATATTCAGCTGTCTGGATGTTCAAATCGTCAATACAAGTGGAGGGGTAGTTTTGGAATGAAAATAGTCCACCACCTTGGGCTATAAATACATCCACTCCTCTCCTTTCAAAAGGGTTGGCATTTCAGAAGAGAGTATAATCAATTGTCACAAAAAATATTTTCAAAAGTATTGGGAGGACCTTCCATACTCAAGTTTTCACTTGAGAGACCTTTCCTCCTCTCTTTGTTTTAATTTACTTTTGCAGTTTTCTTTGTTTGTAATTTCACAAGTGTTTGTCTTTGTAATTCCATTTCAATGAAAGTTTATTCTTCAATATCTCTTATTATAATATACCATATATAGTTTAATATTAATGTTCTCAAAATATTTTCAATAAAGTTAAAACCCTTTCCCTTCTTTTGATTCCTCATTCAATCAAAATCGTTTTTAACTCTCTTCAACGATCGTGTGTGTTCGACACACTACTCTTTTCTTATCCCATTATTTTTGTTCTATTTATAATTCATCACTACAATCATATATTACCATATTAATAACCATATTAATGGATGAGTAAACTACCATTGGGGTGAGTCATTATTTATAGATGTAAAGAAATTGAGAGCTTTGGCTCGATGAGTATTCTTTAATTTACATTGTGTATGTTGGACTTAACATGTCATGGATTAATGAATTGTTTTGTTTAATGAGTGGTTTACATGGATTATTGGAACCATAAATAGACTACCATAAACAAGATATTATTAATATTATATTCTTAAGTTAAGTTAAGGCTTGGATTAAAGCCTTAACACCTGGGAATTCCAATCAATGTCAACTTGTGACCTGGGTGTTAATTTAATGCAATATAAATCAAGGCTCAAGGATATCACAAGCATAACTACCTAATGATTAACTCATCCCAATATTCATCAATTTGTTAAATCAATATTTATCAATCAATCATTTCATAATCTCTTAAAACAAACCCCCAATCAGAATACAATCAACTAAAAAAAATCTACTATTAAAAAGTATCATCGTCGAGGATTCGACCCGAGTGTTGTTATACACATTAGTAGAGCACTACAATATTGACTGGTCGATAGGAGACAATCAACCGTGATTTCAAATTCCTTTTATTTTGAAGGCATATATATGGGTTTTTAATCACTATTTTTATTGAATCTTGGTTTATACCATTTTGAGGTAGGCTTTTCTACACAATGAGTTAATTTGATGAATTCCATTATATTATTGATAAATTTCTTCAATTGTTTCATTAATTTGAAGTGATATGTGGATTGAAATGTTTTCCAAGAAAGTAAAATGTTTTAAAAGAGGTTTTTTATGTTGAAAACAAATGTTATTGATTTATAAATGGGTTTTAAAACACTAAAGTAGATTGGATTGGTTTTGAACTATTTTTATAAATTTGGGATCATGGATTTGAAATGTGTTTTTGGAATTGGTACATTGGGAACCTTGTGTGTGTTGAGAAAGAAACACTGGTATCATTATGTGTGTGGCACCACTATGAGGTTACCTTTGGGATATTTAGGGATTTTGGAAGGACTCAATATTGGTGGATGTAATGTTAATACTTTTTAGGATTTTTAGTTACTAGTACATATTGTCCCATAGGCTAGGACCCAATACATGGTGATATGTCGTTTATGGTTATTAATAAAAAGAATATTTTTGAACATGGATTATTTCTATAAGGCTTTTATATGAGTTTTTATATCATAGGTTCACATGTAAGGTTATTTGCTGAATATGTGTGTACTTACTTACCTTTGGATTCATGAAAATGCTTTCCTTATTTTTCACATCTACATTTCATATTTTTGGTTTTGAGATTACAAATTGCTTTTGTGAAAAACAAAAATAAACTGATTTACAATTGGATTAAGGATTTAAGAAAATTATTTGCAAAGTTTTTTTTATTTTAAAAGAAATAACTATTATATTCTTTATATTATACCTTATATAGACATAGTGGTTGTATACTATTGGGATTCATTATCACATCCTATTTTTTTCCTTCGGTTGGTTTTAGATGTTTTATTGTAGGGAAAAACTAAATGTAAGGTCATGTCATATAATTTCAACTTCTCTGTTAGTATTTTCCTTTACATCAGGATAGTATGAAGGTTAATATTGGTCATGGAGAGGATTTTTTGTCATTATTTAATCATAAATGCATATTTATATGGTTTTTTGGATATTGAACGGATTTGGTTTTATCTTTTCTTCCACATTGTACACTAGTTGTATGTCTTGTTTCATTATATACATGACGTGGTATCTTTTATTTTGTTACCTCACCATGTGACAGTCGACTCAGGTGTTTGGATTTGTTGACCTGGGTTGGCCTATTAAAAGTTGGTATCAGAGGAAAGGTCCATCCTGATGTGTGTTAATAGAGCCTGATTTTGGTTTTGTGTCTTAGGTAGACAAGAGTAAGGACCATTGGGATTTGGATAGTAAGTGTTTAAAAGGGACTAGGTTAGCTCACTTCTATGATAAAAATCAAGCAACCATGGGTTGTCAGGGACTTTTACTATACATGGGGTGTTGGATCATTTGAATGAAATATATGGGATGTTTAATTAAATTGACCGATTATTTTTTTAAATTTATTTTTTTGATAAAATTCATAGTTTTTAATGTTATTTTTATTTAAATCATTATTTTTAATTCTAAATATGGTCTCATAATTTTAGAATTTTCTCTTTATTTAATTATTTTTTTTATTTTTTATTATAAAATTATTATGAGAACTAATTTTCCAAATATGATAGAGAAAGATATGAGATATGTTTCACATGATAATACTCCAGTGGACCCTACTTTTTTATAATTTGTTATCCGCACTATTCAAAACCCAGGTCAATTGGGTATCGAGAGCCCAATATGTGTGGTGGATCGTGGTTCTAAGTTTACTACACAGATTCTATCCATATTCTGTGGTGAAGAAGGGCCAAATGAATCAATAGAGGGGAATGAGACAATTAATTGAATCTTAAATTTCATGAAGACTCCTGAATATACGAAGGTGATTTCTTTCACATATATGCTTGAGGGACCGAGAAGGAGATGGTGGGACTCTATTGTGAAATCTATGTTTCTCGGGAAACTTACCTGGGATTATTTTAGGAAAAAATTCAATCAGTAGTTTTATCCTATGAATTTACGTGTGGAAAACACCTAGGTGTTTCTAACCTTGGATCTTTGGGAGAATATAGTTATAGTGTATTCTATCGGTTTGCTGATCTATTACATTTGGCACCAGATCTTATCATTAATGAGTATATAAAGGTTCAAAGGTTCTAGTTTGGAATGAGGCATGATATTAGTCCAAATTATATTATCATGTACCTTCACATGTTTTTTTAGGTAGTTTAAAAAGAATATTATGTAAAGGAAGACACAGTTGGGAAGATAAGTTTGGGTTGAGCTTCAGTTGGTGCAGTTGTTAGACATGGTGTATATTCTTGATAGAAAAGGAAACAAAAGGGTTGTAGATTATCTTTAAGACTAGTTTCAGAGGATTCATCTTGATAACAAAGATTATTTTCCATTATTATAGGAGGTATATTTATACCATACCTAACTATGTAGAGTATAATATGACTTTTCATCATTGAACATTTTTAGGCCATCTAAAGAGTTTCTGTAAAAGGATTTCCTAGGGAAGTAAGGTCGTATCTACTATCACTAATGGTCTATAGTTTTATATCGATGCATGAAAGGGTGGTGTGTCAAATCCATAGGTAAAGTGGGATGTTCACGTGGTTAATAACAAACATATTTATGTGATTGAGTATGTGCAAGAGGAATCTAAAGAATGGTTAGATACTATTAGAGGTACAATGTTTATTTCACCTTCTATGGTGTTATATTTGTTTGATACAGGTGCTACGTATTATATTATATCATCAATTTAGTTTATGTTTTCGAAATTCATTCGGAACTTACGATGTACTCATTGGATATTTCCATGCATTTGGGAAAGAGGGATGAAGAAAGTTTCAAGTGTCCCGCATGTTGGGTGATGATATCATAAATTAAGGTAGAATGATACTTATTGGTTCATAATCTAAAAATATTTGAATTGATTATTGGAATGGATTTGATGATCAGTATTATGGCCCAAATAGATTTTTATCACCAAAGGGTAATGTTCTTATCTACATACAGGGTCACTAATTTATTTTATGGTGAGTGGGAATCTTGATCGGGAAGGGTAGGGCCTATTATTCCATATTATGGGGTAATATCATATTTTTTTGGAGGAATTTTTTGATAAAGTTGAACCTTGTTTGATTGTTCTACTTCCTAAAGTGGTGAGTGCACGCCCTGATGTCTTTCCGAATGATTTCATTAGTTTACCACCACAAAGAGAGGTCGAGTTTAATATTGACCAAATCCATGGTATGATGCTCATTTATATGCTATATTATCAAATTGAACCTACTGTGTTTGTGGAATATAAGTTACAAACATATGACTTAGAGATAAAAGGATTTATTCATCCTAGTGTGTCACTATAGGCTTCGCCTATCCTATTAGCTATAAAGGACAACATGATCCTTAAACATTGTATTGACTATCAGAATTTAAATCATGTGATTGTTTATAAAATACATCTTTACACTTGATTGATGATATTTTTGACTATATTATAGGGACATGATGGTTTTCAAAGATTGACCTAAGTTTAGGATACCACCAGTAGAGGGTCTATGATGTGGATATACCAAAGACAGTATTGAGGATCCGATATGGGAATTTAGAGTTTTTGTTTATTAAATTCAGTATGTCTAATCATCATGTGTTGTTTATTGAATTGAAGATCTAGATCATTCATTGGTTATTGGATTATTTTATTATTTTATTAATAGATTATATTATGGTGTCATCTATATCATAGGAGGAGAAAATAATCCCTTTGAGTATCATTATTTGAACCTTGAAAAAACATAATCTTTATGGTATTCTCTACGAATGTAAGTTCTGGATCTAGGATTCAAAATTTCTATGGCATGTGATATTTGATAGGGGAAAATTAGTGGTTCCTAAAAAGTTATAGGTTTTTATTTTCTAGTAGTATGAAAAAATGTGTTTGAGTTATAAAGTTTCTTGGGTTTTTCTAGTTACTATAGATGGTTTTTTGAATATTTCTCCAAGCATGAAAATTTGATCAATACTTTAACCTATATGGTAGAATGTTTCTATTGAATGACACACTTTAGAGATATTTTGAGAGGATGAATATGAGTTTAAATTCAATACCAGGTATGATTCTTTGAGAACCATGTTTGTGATTTGATGTTTTTTGCAATGTTTCTTGTACATGGTTGGGATGTGTCTTGATTAAAGGGAAAAAAATAGTTCCACATAGCTATCTCCAATTACGCCCCCATGTGAATAACTACCCTACCCATGATATTGAGTTGGAAGAGGATATGAATGTACTCAAAATGTGGTGATTCTACATATTTGGGTAATGGTTTACAGTGTATTCTGATCCTAAGATCATGAAAATAATTTTTACTAAAAAGGATATAAACTTATGAATGGGATTATAGGTAAAGAGTATTGAGACTTTTTACTTTGATATTGTGTACAATATATGAAAAGGAAATGTGGTTTCTAATTCATTAAGAAGAAAATTACTAACCCAAGCCAGGAAGGAATTAGTTGATTGGTGGTCTTTCATGAGTTTTTTTTGATGAGATAATCTTTGAAGTGAAAGAGGTTGGTGTATAGGTGTTCTTGGATTCAATGAAATCTAACTCTTCAATGGATGAGTGTTTTCATCATGAGATGGTGTCATACACCAAGTCAAAATTCTTCAGTGAAATACTCTATGGTAGGGAGACCTCATATGATTGGTCTCACTCTCTAAGTAGTTCATTATGCCTTATTGGTATGTTGGTTATTCTGTTCTACCTGAATCATGAGTTGGTATACAATGGAAAAAGGTTTTTTTGGTTCTTATACCCAAGGAGTACCAAGATATATCATGAATTGAGATGTTAGTATTGGTGTCTAGGGATGAGGTGGTCGATTGAGGATTTTCTATCGTAGTGCCTTACATGTACAAGAATTAAGGTGGAACACCAAAAACCTAAAGTATTGTTGTATACCTTACCCATATCGGTATGAATGTGGGATAATATTTACATACATTTAAACATTGGTTTCGACTATCCTATTAGTGGTAAGGATGATATTTGGGTGATCATTTATCAACTCACGTAATCGGCACATTTCCTATCAATCAAGGAGATTATGAAAGTGTAATAGCTTGGGTATTTTTATACTTGAGATATTGTGAGACATAATGGGGTCCCCTCTATGGTTAAATTTAACAGGGACCCGAGGTTCACATCCTGGTTTTGGAAAAAATCTCTAGAGGTGATGGGTTCCCATATTAGATTGACCACAACTTAACATCCTTAAATGGATGGATAAATAGAGATGACTCTACATGTTCTTGAGGATATTCTATGGGCATGTGAGCTTGATTTTAGAGGATCTTTAGGAAATAATTTTCCTTTGGTTGAGTTTTCCTATAACAATTATTAGCAGGCCTTAATTAGGATGGACCCTATAAGACTTTGTATGGGTGACCATGTAGATCTCCCTTATACTATGCAGAGTTAATAGAGTAGTACTTGGTTGGGATGAGTCTTGTTCAGGTAACAATAATTATGGTGCATTTAATCTAGAGGGGATTTATCATGACACCGAGTCATCATAAATCAGATGCGTAATGGTTTTATCAAGCTATAGAGTTTGAGGTTGGTGATTGTGGTTTTATAAGAGTTTTAGTTATATCGGGACATCGTATATTTGGTAAGCAATTTAATTTGGCATCATGGGTTTTCATCCCCTTTGTTATCATTGGATGACTATGAAAGGCGCCCTATCGATTGGAATGTCCAAATTATTTCAATTATATCCATGAAAAATCTCATATTTTTCATTTAAGGAGGTATATATCAGGTCATTCACATGTGATTGGATGAGGGGATGTTAAACTTGATTCTGATAGAATTTTGGTTGAGAAACTGTTTTATATTATGGATCATCGAGAGAAGGTATTGTGTGGTAAAAAAATTCACATAGTTCGGGTGTACTATGGTAGTAAAAATAGGATATCCATGATACATGGGGGAGTGAATTGTTGATAAGTCTGTAGTAGACTTTAAATTTTGTGATCCAAGGAATCTGATGGACTTTTAGGGCCATAAATCATTTTAGTGGGGGAGATTGTACCACCTGATTACTCTTTTCATATACCCAGTGTGCTTTGTTTATCATCCAGGTTTGGGTGCATTTATGGGATTTTTGTGGATTGATATCATTTATTGAAACAAATTATCTAAATATTAGTGATGCTTGTTATTTGAATTAATGGAGTTCGAGTATAAATGAATTAATTGTTTTATGTTGTTATCCCAAATCTTGGGGGAAATCCCAGGTGTTTGGGTGTTTTTTTACTAGAAACTGGGTTATTTTCTTTTTCGGAGAGATTACACATCCTGTAATGTAATTATACACCACATAATGGTCACATGGTAGATGTCATGAAACAATTTTAGGTAAATAATGGTTAACACTCCATGTATGGGATTTACATTATGTAATGAAAATTTTTGGTTATTAATAACAAGCTGATGTATTTTTGGATATTCCATCCATCATGGAATACAAAATGTGTAATGACAATACAGAACATGTAAATGTCATGATTTTTTGTTTTTAGGGTAATACACTGATAATTTTCATTTAATTCTATTTTTAATCATCCCTCTCTCAACATAGATATCACCCTAGGTGATTTTTTGTGGTTTCCGCCCTTTTGGGTCAATTAATTTGGCGATCGATCATCCGGGTTGTTACGATGTGAATATCTGGGTAATTGTTCATTATTGTTCATTTTTTCAATGGTCATGAATATCGTTTTGGTTTTTTAGGTTTTAGATTAATTATTCAATAATTTTTTATCAATCCTTTTGAGTTTCTATTATCTCATAGTCTTTTTAAGGCCGATCTCTTGGTTTTGAATCACCTTTGTTGAAGGTAGCTATGTTTATACCATTTTGAGGTTGGAATTTCTATACAACGGGTTAATATGATGATTTGAACATTTTTTGTAAAAATTTAATTTTATATGATCATTAATATGAAGTGATATGTGGTTTAAAATGTTTTCTTAAAAAGTAAAATGTTTTCAAAGAGGGGTTTTCTATGAAAATATATTTTCTTTATTTGGAAATGGGTTTTCAAACACTTGTATTTGAACTTTTCTCCAAAATTATTAACATGGTTATGAAATTTATTTTTGAAATATGAACATTGGGAACCTTGGGTGTGTTGGGAAGGAGATACATGTATTATAATTCATGTGAAAATACTTTGAAGTGACATTTGGATATCGATGGATGGTGGAAGGTCTCAATATTGGTTGGATACAATGTTATGCATGTTTTTGATCTTGAATTTCTAGAACACATTGAATAATATCCTAGGACATAATACAATATGCCTTTTCATTTATGGTAATTTATCACATGTCTTTTTTTATCATGTATTGTCTCTTATGAGTTTTATATGAGTTTGTTTGACATTGAATTGGATGAAAGGTTATTTGATGAATATGAATTTACTTTATTACATCTTTATTCATGGATATTATTTCCTATTTTTTCAATTATACTTTTCATATTTTTAGGTTTTATAATATGAATGGATTTTAAAAAGAAATTGGGAAAATGATATACAATTGGATTTTAGATGTATGAAAATTCATTGTATAATTGTTTTTGTTCTAAAGGATAAAATTATTATATTCTTGATAGTAGAACTTTTTATGGAATCTATTGTGGTATCCCACTAGAAATTTTGTTTACACCCTACTTTTTTATTTGATTAATTATAGATGTTTAATTGAATGATATAGTTTAAGGTAAGGGGATCTTCAATTATGTTGGCTACTCATTAGGTCTTTGACTTTGTTTTTGGTAGGTTTGGATGTAACTATTAGTCACATGGAATCTTATGGGTCTTTATTTATTCATACATTCAGGTTTAGTCAGTTTTTCTTAGATTTTAGGGATTTTTTATATTCATCTTCTACATAGTACTCTAGTTGTATGTCTTGTTTCATTATGTATAATATTTCTTTTGTTTTCTTCCTTTACCTCACCATGTGATGATCGACTTAGGTGTTTGGTTTGGTTGACATGGGTTGTTCTATTACAATCAAACACCCATTACATGGAATTTACATATAAAACTCTAACATGTTTCTCCTCTTAATATAAAATATCATGTTTATAAGCCTGAGGGATCAATATTTTATCATAATCCCTTTATTTCTAAGTAACCTTTCAAGAATATGTTAAAGGCCCCAATGTGATTATTACTTAATCCTTATCCTTTTATTATAAATATTTTTCTTCAAAAACTTCCATAAAAATAAAAATACAAGGACATATATATCATTATTATAATTATTTATAATTATAATAATATAAAACCCATTATTTATTCCTTCCCATCATCTTTGAAAAATAAAAGAACCTCAATTTCTCATTTGTGAGTACTACCACCTCCACAAAAAAAACTTGTCCTGCTTATCATCACCGCCATTCATAGATTTTAACAAGGTTGGAATTTATGAGATAATATTATAAATATTCAAAAATTATAATTCTAAAATTATTTTTTATTATAAACCTCCATTATATCAACTTAATTTAGAAATGGAATCGTTAATCGCTCATAAGGTGGACTACAACCTCCATGAATGATGAATTTATTTTTTCATCACTAACCATCAAGGATGGTTCTAATAATAATTTTAAGTATTTTAAATTATATAAATGACATATTTATGATTTTATAAAAGTTATATCTACATTATAGAAGAACTTTTCCTTACTCTAACAATAATTATAACATGTTTTTTCTTCGGTCAGTTTTTAACACCTTCATGAATAATGTTATAATGTTTAAACCATTTATAATTAAAGAATACAAGATAATAATAATATAAGTACATAATAATATATTTAATGTTATTTAATTTTTCAAGAATTGTGGTACTACTATTTAATATATTAATTAATATAACACCCTACAAAAAATAAACACACCGAAATTTGTTCTTCACAATTTCCTGTTTTCACAAACCATACTACCACCAGCTACCAAATGTATATAGGATATGATGAATTTTTTAAACACCAAGATTCGAGTATCTTGTATTTTTTATGAATTATTTACTCTAAACCAAAATGAAATAATCAACCCCGTCACTGTGGTACTTGTATGAATCAAACAATCAAAATTTATTAAGAATATATGATTGAAATAAACTATATCTGAGTAATATATTTTTAATAGATGGATATCAAGGAATTTTATAAAAGGGTATATATAGAAAAAAAATATAGGACATTTTTATATTAATGTGTACTACACATGAGTTTATATTATATTCGATTAACCATGAAAAAATATAAGAGTGTTTCATCTAAATTTCTATTCATTGAGATGTGTTTTATTTATTCCCCAAATTTTATTTAAGTGGTTTGAATACTACCACTTGAATATATAATATACTTAATTATATTTTATTAATATAATTTAATGTTTGATTTTTTTCGCATTCTTCAATGAGTATTAATTAATCTGGTTTATGTTTTAATTCCTTCTAATAAATGAAAACTTATTCCATTTATTATAATGTCTCTTCTTTAAATTCTTTATAATATAAATGTGTTCATCCACCCCATGATTTTATATTAAAAATTTTTCTTCTATTTTTGGAAAATTAAACATCTGATTCAAAAATTCCACCTCAATGAATTTCTTCTCCCTAATATTATGACATTGTTATGAATAATTTAAATTATTTTTAATGATTATTTTTATACTTTATTCATATTTCCCATTCCTTCCAAAGATATCCTTTATATTTTTAATCTTAAATATATATTATGTCTTGTGACCATAATCTTTTTATTCTCCTATTTGAAAAATTAATTTCTATTAACACTTTTTACGCTGTGAGATTTAAACAATGGTATTTTATGACAATCAAAAGGTTTTCCATCCCTATAGAATAAAATGGTTTACCTTCCACTAAAAATTCTATTTGGAAATTAATTTTTTATTTTCAAAGATATATTATTGATTATTATTTTCAAAAACAATATTTTCCAAATTTTTTTATTACTTTTTTGAAAATTTCATTTTAATGTGACTAATATCTTTTTTTATGCTAATGATAAATGTGTTTTTTAAAAACTATTACAATATATTTAACCCTATTTGAATTATTATTTTTTAATCTCCACATACATGTAATTAAATGGTTTTCTAAAATATTTTAACTCTTACCATTTTTAATAAAATTATAATTAATCTTATATATTCCAAAAGTAATTTTTTTTTAAAAAATGAAATATTTATTTTTATAGATATTTTAAAGGGTTTTGTTTTTAAGAAATAAATTTTATAGTGTTTTTGTATGTTCTAAAATAATATTTTTTTAATCATAATCTATTAGAAAATATTTTTTATTGAAACCCACTTATCATTTTAAAATATGGATTTTAAATGAATTTTCTAGCCCATGAATTTAATTTAAATGAAACCATTTTGAAGGATTTTTAAATACCTTAAAGAAGGGCATATCACCACATAATTTTTATATGGTTTATTCCAAGATCATAAAAATTTACCTTAATATATAAAAAACCCTTAATAATTTTAATGTAACACTAGAAAAACATTTTATCAATCATTAAATTATTTCTCTATATTTCTTATGCAATATTGAAGAATATGTTTTCATGAAACCTAACACTTTTCCACTAGTTAATTAGTTTATGTTTTAAGTATGAATGTTTTAATGTTATAATAAAATGTTTATGTGTATATTATTATTATGTAATAGATAGGTTCCTATATCATCCTTTAATTCATTGTTTAATGATTTACATCTCATGAGATGATTATGGGAATCAGGTATCAATGTTCTCTCCACTGCAGAAATCAGGTAGTGATTATTACTTTACACTATTTATTGGAATTAAGTGGTGATTACTACTCCACTGGTATTATGATAATCAAGTGATGATTCTTAATCCACTTTTTTGTGAGTTTTTTCATGATTCCTCATCCAATATGGGAATCATTTATTAATGGATTCTCCAATATGTTATGGGAATCAGGTAGTGATTCATTATCTTCTATTTTATATATTTTATTCCTATTTTTGTGGCACAATATACAGTTATACTTATTTTTCATGACCTACCTCATTTTTATGATTGTGGTTAGTTTTGATGGATCATCTTTATAAACTCATGATTCCTCACACAATATTTATTGTGTAATTTTTTTCATTCGAGATAATATTTCCTCTCATGATTTGTGAAAAACTCATAGTGGTACATGTTATTTTTTATATGAAATTTATTACTAGTCATATTTTATCTAATTATTATGATCCATATAATGATTAAATATTGATGATCGATTTCTCTTTATTTAGTGTTCGATCACACCATGTTCTTATGTTTTGTTTCAGTTGGTTATGAAAATGAATGTAACCTATAATAACAATAGAAGGAACCAAGTATTTTTTGATTGTGGAAAAATGATGATGAATTTTATGAAATATTTATCCTTTATAATTGGTCTTCAAAGAAACTAAACCAGTATGTTCCCTGAGTTTTCAGATATTTTTTTTAAATTTAACACTAAAGTGAAATTTGTGAATATTTAATTTATATAATCTCATTTAGTATCAAATTGAATTTTTAAATGATTATGTTTTTATAACTCGACACAAGAGTGTTGGTCTAGGGAGACTAATAGTTCATCCCAAATGGATTAAAAACAACTAAACTATTCTCTAATACAATCTTTACAAGTGTAACCACCCCACCCACCATGTTCTGTACAGTACATTATCTACTCTCATTTCCAAGACTTTTGATTTTTTTATGTAGGTGAGTAACTCATTTTCGTAAAATGCCTTGTGTCATGAAAAGGATATAAAAATTATTATTATCTAATCCTTGATCCTCTCATTTCATAGTGTGGGACTCACAACTTTAGGGTATGGAAGATTACATGCCTCTATGGGAGCGCTTATTCAACCCCTATCACAAATCCATTGGGAAAGTGTTACACTTGGTTTCAAAAGAAATACAATTAAAAAAATTCACGACTTAACATAAACATGAAAATAACATGAGATGTAACCACTAAGAGTAGTTAACAATTTTCTCTAGTAAAATATAAATATTGTTAGTTTTTATTCATAGTGATATCTATAAATTATAATTTCAATAATGATATCATGTATTCTAGTTGATATATACATTTACATTCTATGCATTTTTTACATGTCTAATAAATTCATATATTTTCTTCTATACTGATTATTCTATAGGATAATGTTTATACATTATTTTATATACAAATATGATATATATTCTCTATGTAATATTAAGTAGTTATAAATTCTGTGACTATATGTTTAAACAATATCTTTTATAAAAAACATATTAATTTTCCAAATCACATAATATGTTTTCCTATCATGTGTTAGGGGTTAATAATCATTTATCATTCATTTAATGTTTTTTTATGTTTTAATCTTAACAAAACTACTATAGGCCAACATACAATTTATTTGAAACAACTAATGCAATGTATCGCAGACTGTGATAATCTCACATGGACACCTATATTTTTTAAATAATTTTTTCTTATAAATAAAATAATTTTTAGTTTTATAATTGTTGATAGAAAAGTAAAATTCATATTTTTATGATATTTTAGAGGAAAATAAAAATTTAATATTGAATGAAAATTATTTTAAAGAAAAATATATTAATCCAAAGGTGATTCCAAATATTCATTCCATCATTGGTAATAATGATCATACTAATTTGATTCACTCTTAGTGAGATAACTTAATATCATGCATCATGATAGCTCTAACAATCAATATTTTAGGAGTTAGAACCATATGAACCTTTAGTAAAAAACACATATTATTTCAATGTTAATTTGTAAAAATCACATAAAACTATCCTATAATTATTCAACATATATTACCTTTTGTTCTAATACCTAAAATATCCTCAATCAAGTGAAATATTTATCACGAAAAATATTTTATGTACTTCACCATAGACACAAGGGAATAACCATTTGTTACACTTACCATTTTCTATCCAAATATATAGTACTAATGGGTTTTTAGTATAATATGATAAATAAAGAACAAAAAATAATGGAATCAAATATGAAATACATTAATAATAAAGTGTTTTTATTAGTTAATTGGTCTATACTTTCTTGTTATTTTTTGATATTCAATTAATTTAATTAATTAATATTTATATATTCATTTATTTCTAATGAGTTCTTGAATTATAGTATTTAAATAGTTTATTGAGCGAATAATGTTTAAAATGGATAAATTTTGAATCAAATTCACTTATTTAATATTTATAGAAATGTGGATGGCTTTATAAAGATTATATTTTTATAATGATTCTCCAAAGGACATGGATCATGGATGTGAAATTCGACTTCATTCATGACTATACCAGTTTTAAAGAATGTAGTGATACTTTGAGGATTGTTATGGATTTATCTTCCCTACTAAATTATGAAGAAATAGAAAAAACATGAGTGTGTATTTTTCATTCCTTGTGTGTATATTTCATTTTTGATATGTATGTACATGAATATAATAATTTTATGACTCATTATTTATATAGGTATGAGTCATTATATTATATGTTTGTGTCATTTTCTAGTGTTCTTGTGTCATAAATTTGAAACCAAAATCCTAAAAGATGATCATAATAAAAATTCAGGGGACTCAATTATTATTTAAACTAATGTTTTTAGATTCTAAAATTATCTTACATGAAACTAATCAGAGCAGACAACATGGATTATAATGTGAGAAAATTTTCTATCAAGATAACGTAATGAATTACACATATTTTAAAATAGTTAGTATCATATAGAGATTTGAATAATTAAGGAAGAAATGAATTTTGTAATAATTCAAAATTCAATAATCTCATAGTATTTGACCATATATAAGAAAATGTACATTAGTCTCACTCGAGGATTGATGGTGTTATTCAAACTTCTATTTTTATTATTTTACTTTTTATTTATTATCATATTTTGTTTTATAATGAATTATTCATAACACTCACCTCTATTACCCCTAGAGTGGAAGACTAATTTTGCTGTTTATTAGTGTAGTGGAACTTTTCCATTTTAAATGTTTTATTCTTTACTCTCAAATGAATGAAACTCCCCCTTTTTAGTTAAATGATATTCATATTAAATAAAATTACCTAATATAAGATGTTATCAAATTTGATTTAAAATTTTAATTATATATTTCAATGTTAAATTATCTATAATATGACTGAATTAATTCTTGGTTTATATACGATTTAATACGGATTTTCATAGAGGTAATGAGATTTTTTATTATTAGCACATTTTTAATGGGAAGTGGACACTTTTTTATTTTTTAGGAAGATAAACACATGATTATGTATATCCTGACAAATCATTCAATTATTTTATATTTTAATTATGCACATACGAAATAGGTCATACCTAAGTAATTATATCTATTAATTTTAACCTCATAAAAACCACTCAATCAACGGTAATAGGTGAATTTATTATAGATACTACCATATACCATTTAATAAGAAAAGATTGTAATAATTTTATGAATATGAGACCATCACAATTGAAAAACTAAACCTTACCCAATATTGTGCAACATAATATTTTGTCAATCCCTTGTTTACTATTTTCATTTATCTTTTCCAAAAACCAAAAAACTTTGACAACCCATATTTTATCAAGTGCAGACTAATTTTAGGCATTTATCTTTAGAAACAACCATAGGGATACCACTAGTTATATAACGAACATAGATATTTTTAGTTATTTATACACCCTATAGTAGGATAATGTAAAAACAAAACATCATTGTTGGGGAAGATGCACCAAAATATAATTTTTTAAAATGCATAAAGAAGAGATAAATTACCAAACATTACCTAATTATCTCATAAATTTAATGTACCTTATTAACTAAACATATGAAATTTATTTCACTTAATAAATTAGAATAAATCACCTTGAAAATATCATGTGAAAATTCTAGTGTTTACTATGAGTATTCCCGAATGAAATTGGGCCTAATCAAACCTTAAGAGAACTCTGGGGGACCAAATTCATAAATTTAGACAATAAAATTATTATACTAGTTTAAAAATTAATTTCAATTGAAACTATACTTGATATATTTATTCAAATAATTTATGGATTTTTACAATAATAACTAAAAAAATTCATTTACAAAATCACAGTAGTTTGATATATACAAAAAAACTAGAGGATTTGTATATGAAAAAGTTACTTGGGGAGAATTCCCATTTTCAGATGAAAGAACATATAAATAATTTTTGTAAATAATAAAACTATATGATGTTGATAACTATGATATCCTATTGATATTCTTTTATGGAATATTATTTCCTTAATATTGAATTATATACAATTTACTTAGTTCTATGGAATTATAAATGGTACTAGATAGGAAAAATGTGATTGTAAGGAAAGTTTTACGAATATATGTTCAAATTTCCCACAATACTCTATTTATGATCATATCTTACTTAGTTTCTATTATAATGGTCATCTAAAATATTATATAATATCTCAAGATGAATAATCTGGTGGGTCCTTAATAGATAAATCACCATTATAATCAATGTTATTGATTAAAAATATTTCTCAAAAATCACAATAGTTTAGATAATGTGTTAAAATAAGAAAATGAATTCAGGAGGTAAGATCTTCTCAATCATCATTATTGTCAGAATATGAGCATAAAGATCTAATCAACATATTTTGAATAATTTATTTGAAATAAACAATATAAAAATAAGAACTATTTAAGTTATACGTATTTTTATCATCCCCTCACAACTTTTTGAATACTGTTTTGAGTTGTACGAAATTGGTAATAGTTCATAAACCTTCTAAAAAAGACATTTTTATTCATCTAATAAAGGTTAGAGATAGAATTATTAAATAAGAAAAATAATGTTAGACCACCCTACCAAAACAAATACAGAAAACAACCAACGTTTCATTAGAAACTAACTCCATCCCAATGATCACCACCCTTATAACAACAATAAAAATATCCTTATAACCAAACTTATTTCAAATAAACCCATATATTAGACCAAAAGAAGACCCATGAACAACCACCCATCATTCCAGCAACCACCACCCATACAATTAAAATAGAAAAATACATATACCATATCTTCTTACTAATATACCTCTACTTTAAAATAAAATTAACCATTTTACCAAACCCTATTTCAGTTCATAGCCACATGAACAACAACAATAATGACCTCATGTGATTGGGTTATAGAACAACATGAAGGAACTAAAAATCCATCTCAATGGTCAGGAATAAATCATATCCAGAAACCTAGAATAATTATATCCCAAACCGTACTCAATATGAAATAATATTTGATAATTATGATGACAATTAGGGGAAATGAAGTCTGATTACTACCAACACCTGAAACTGAGAAGAAAATACCATAACTTGCGGAAGACAATAATGAAAATTCTGAGAATATTTAATAAAATGAGTCAATCATAGGCGAACTTAGAGAAGAGGAGAGGGTTTAAATAAATATATATAAGAATTATTTGAAATAGAGGAAAAGTTAAATGAATGAACCAATAATTATTTTCTATATAGGAATGACATAGTTCATAAAGAGTTTCTATGAATAACATTGAAAAGATATTTTAAAATATTTTTACAAATTATAGTTTAACTTACCTCTTTTATAATCCTTAAAAAACCCATTCATAATATTTTTTTGAAGGATTATTTACTAGAAAGTATATTCTAAAATGGAATGAAATGTTCAACCTTGGGAAGAAGTTTTTCAGTATTGATTACACCAAAAAATCAAACAATGTATTATGATCTTGGGACATTTTCTATCACATTAACTATCAGATACATGAGTTTATTTTATGATTTATGTTATTTAAGTGATACTATAAATATTATTCCTCAATATTTGTTTACTTTTTTATATATTTAATACATAAAGATAATAAGAAATGTGGTAAATCTTACAAATTGATTAACAACCTTTCTGGTCTGAGTCTTCATGGATATTCTAGTTTGTGTTAAAAAATTTATCATCCCAATATAATATTATTTACTCCAAATAAAAGAAGATAAAAACTAATACCACTCACTCATATTTTATGGTATAATATTGTTAAAGATAGTAAATATAATCATGAATATACATAAAGGAACACTCAACATGGTATTTGGAGAAAATATAGTATAATTCAATAGTTTTTACTTCATCAAGAATCAATTAGAAAAATAATTTCACCTTAAAAGTTTCTATATTGATGAGATAATACATAGTAAATACACATGTATATTATAGTAAATTTTCTCTTTAGTGAAAAATTTTATTCTCAAGAGATCTCTGGAAAATGAAGTTATCCATAAAACTAGTGAAAATATTTTTATACTAGAAAAATAGGTAATGTCTCTGTTATTGATGGATTTTATTATTTATTTTTGGATAAATGTTGATATTTAAATTTTTTTTATAATCGATTCATGCTTTATAGGTAAAAAACACCAATATAGTTTAATATTTGTAATTTACCATACACTTGGATTTAAAACAACTAGCTATGGATTTCAATTGTGAATACTTATTGGAAGGAGAGAAACTTCTTGTGATATAAGCTAATAATTTTTTCAAAAATAATGTGAATAAATTAATTCAACATTTGTACAAGACTATGAAAGAATTTGGCTATATTTTATGTGGTATTAATGACATTAATTTCAAATTCTATATACCATGGATTTTAATTTAGGAAAATTCTAGACATATTTTTCAGTTCTAATATAGGTTGAATATTACTGTGAAGGATGTTATTAAGTGGGACACATAGAATATTTTAGAGTCACAAATTATCTATCCCATTTCATACTCAAACTGGTTCATCCTAATTAAAATTATCCCTATAAAATAGGACATGTTATTATAATGAAAGAAAAAATTGTGATAGTACTTGTGGGAATTCAAAATTGCTGGAGAATTTTTATAAATTATAAGAATATAAATTGAGTCACTTATGAGGATTAATTCCCCATACAATTCATTAAAAATATAATGGAGTGACTAGATGATAGAACTCACCCCTATTTCTTATATGGATTTCCGTTTTATTATTAGGTAACAATATCTCTAGATGAAAAATAGAATACCACATTTAGGTGTCCCTTTAGTAAGTTTTCTTATATGATAATATTATTTGGATAAATTAATGCTCATGGTATAATATATTTGTTTATTTTGATTATGTTATTTTTCTATGTTAATGATTTTTAAGAATTGTTTTTGGATATCATTAGAGTTTTTGGAAAATCATTTGATCATTACTTGAAAAATATAAAAAAACTCTACAAGAATACATTGAAAAAAATATACTTTTGTTTTTTTAGAAGTTCCATTTAATAGTAGAAAGAGGAACATTCATGTGGAATATAATTTCATAAAAAAATAATTGAGATAAATAAATCCAAAATTTATGTGTTAAATTATAGAATATGGTGAAATTTTGTGAAACACATCAGATCTTTTTTGTGACATAATAAATGTATTTATTTAGATTAATATCCCTATTTCTAGACTATGTCTGAATGTAGATGTAATTAATTTTAATGTTATTTTAGGGAAATTTTTGATCATTTAAAGAGGAAACCAATTACACCGCTACTAATGAATCAAAAAAACAAGGAGTAGAATTTTGAGATTATTTTTAGCGATTCTTACCAAGTTGTGGTTCTATTTATTCCAAATGAATTGAAGGAGAATTTTTTTAATGGATTTTCCTCTAAAAACTCAAATAATTCCTTGATCAACTACATAACACTATAAAAACAATTATTTTTATTTATTCTTTCTTTTGATAACTATGGATATTAATTTCCTAGTCCAAAAGTAAAAAAAAATAGTTTTCAAGATAAATTCCACAATTGATTTATGAAGAAGGATTTTTCAAAATATAAACTAGTTGAATTGATGTAGTTACTTTAGGAATTCTATTTTGCGATCAATTAACATAAAGAAGCTGAAAAACAAGTGGATTATCACTTATGTTAACATCCTGACACAACTAATGTTTATATTTCAAACCATGAACAAATTAATGATCAAATTATAATAGGGAATCCTTATATAGATGAAATGGAAGTGACATTGTACACTAAAAGGGTCAATTATTTTGTATATTCTTATTTATATTCTCATTTAATCCACCAATAAATAAATAAATAAATCTAAAACCATATTTTACATTTTGGAGCATAAATCCCTTTAGAAAAAATAATAATTACCACATAATAAGATTACATTTTACTAAAGGTTAAAAACAATATATTCTTTTGTTTAGTCACAACCTAGATTTTGGAGGACACCTTGGACCTCAAATGAAAATAAGTAATGTTTTTCAATTAGAAATTTATTGGATAATATTTTTAAATGCTATCATTAAAATTTTATAAATCATGAAAAATTTCATTTCACTAGTAACATATCTAACATACAAGAAATTACCAAAAATCTAATTAGTTTTCATGAGATTTTTGATGTCAAGGGAGTATATTTCCTCAGACATTTTCCCAAACCTTTATGAAATTCATACATATTTCTTACATTTGAATATGATTGGAAATAGATGGAGGCCAAAAACACTAAAAATAATGATTCAAATTTTGTGTTTTCATTTTTTAATGATAACATCTGTTTTTTGCTCAGGGTCTCATGAGAAAACACCGTTGAATCAGATACCCACTTTTGAACTCTATGAATAGTGTATTGGATGAGGAAGTATGTATTCCACCATATGACATCAACATCCTACCACCCACAAAAAAAGTGTCCAATATAAAGTTCCAAACTAAGAGATCCAATATATTTTAGAGAGAACTATTAATTAAAACTAATATGGATATATATAAGGGTTTTAAGATACATTATATTCTAATATAACCTTATAAGCCCCTTAGAAGGAGTCCATGCATGGTGATTTGTGGAAAGAGTTTTCATTTATCTATGAAAGTCGAACAGTATTCCCATAAGGAATCTAAAGTACTAAATATGGTCCTATATAGAACTATATAATGTATGGGGTTATAAATGTAAGAGTTAGAGGAAAATATTATTTAATCATTTTATAATTTAATAATTTATAATGAAAGGAAGAAATTGTCTCATGAAAAGTTCATTCAGAAAAAGAATATTAATCAAGGAATCCAAGTATTTCTATACGACTCAAGACTGAAGAGGATTCTTGTTAAATTTCATTCATGATAAGAAAGTACCTTTATGGTCACTCATTACTATCCTTTTATGGTTGTGGTGTTTTTTAATTATGGAAAAAAATTTATCCATTTTTAATGTGAGATGTTTAAAAATATTTCATGAAACTTTTCCCCATGAACTATGAAGGAGATCACATACCTAAAAAATGTTTATAAAAAGAATCCACGTATTTCTAACTCTCATTAAAATTAATTTCATTTCATTCTTTCCATTTAAAATTTTCATACAAGAAAAATAATTTAGAAGTAATTATGGAATCTTTTTATTTTATGTCTATGGGATACAACCTTTATAGTGTATTATTTCCATTTTTTTAAACTTTTTTTACTTTTTTTAAAAATATAATTTTCTTATTTTATAGTCATAGTGTGTTTTTGAAACCTCTTATGATTAATTTGGATTATCATATAATTATTGAATCTATTAAAAGGTTATGGAAATAATTTTACACATTTAATCACTATGAAATAATGTTGTGATGCACTTTTTTTAAAATTATATGCAATGTAAATTCAATAAAGGAACAATAATTTTGGAATCTCATTCCATGAAATATTGTCTTAAATTTTAATGACTTAATATCTAGGCTTCAAAAAAATTGAAATATTTTTATAATTACCTATTTCTTTAGAAAACCAAGACATTAATTAATAATAAGAACATTCTAAAAAATATAGTCAAAATGTTGGGGCATTGAAAACATTATGTTATAAATGATTGATGAATTATTTTGATTTTAAAAACAATTTATTAAATGAAATTATATTTTGGAATACCTTCATTTTTAACCATTCTTTCCCTTATTATTCATAAATTATCTCATTAGGAACACACATTAAAAGATAGAAATATCGACCTACCTTGATATAAAAGATGATACACAGTCTTGTTTGAAATCATGTGTGAGGATGGAGTAAAGTGAGACATGAAAAACTATTATAAAATATTTTTTTGAAACAAAGTAAAGTATTGAAATTATTTTACTACCAATATGTGATAAGAATTAATTTGGGTGAATAGGAAAATATCCTCGATATCATCCAAGGAATTGAATGGGTGACTAGTAGTGTTTGAAGTGAATATTATCTCTCTTTACCTTTAAAAACTCAAAACTACACAAGGATTCAAGAATAGAAATACCGAAACCAGATATAAATTTAAGATAAAATAATTACAAAAAGGGGGAAATATGGATGAAATGTATGATTGATGGTGATGATCTATATGGTATATCTCCCAATAAGCTAGAGATATGTTCAGAGGAAATATATAATTTTAATTGGATATATACTATGATAAAAATAAGAAAATATGTCGAATTTCTCATCAGGAGATGTTTCAAAAGAATTTATTTTTTCCATTAATAAATTCCAATAAAAAATAATATTGTATATAAATAATTATTAATATTCATAAAGGTATATCTAAAACCAAAAAGGGAATCATTTAAGGACCCTCTCTTATATAAAGATAAGAACCAAAGTAAAAATATATATTAATACAAACCAACTGAATAAAATGAACCTAGGAAAATTTATAACTACTAAAATATAATTTATTTTATCTATCAAAATAAATACCAAAAGGATTGGAGCTATCTTAGTGGAAGTTAAAGAATACGATGGATCCATTTTCATATGAAACAAAAAATCATGCTTGTTTGCTTCAATTTAGATCCAAACATCTTAAATATAAATTATATTTTCAAATTAGAACCCACCATCATTAAAAATTTGAACAAATTTTAAAATAAGTCATGATAACCACAAATAATATTTTAATTTAATGTAGATTAATAACTTCACCAAACCTATATTTTCCCTTTCATTAAAATTGAATTTAAAAAAAATTAGTAAAATTTCTCCAAGTGTGTTGGATGATAAATTTCAATATAAGTCAGTATGAGTGTGATTCTTGAGATAAAAGAAATGAAAATTAATTGACTATGCTTAATGAGGAAAATAAAACCAAGATAATTAAGAAGGTATGGTTAGTTTTGGGAAATGGTGTTGAAAAGGAAACCCACATTAGCTAGTTCATGAATTTTTATTTAGTAATCACTTTTATATTAACATGTCTAGGAGTGAAAAGATATTGTTTGGGGAATTGAGATGGCCCATGTAAGGACCTGTGTTTTTCCAGACTGCAGTTTGGAGCAGAAATTTGAATTTTGGCTGTTAGATGCTTATGAGGGGTAAAATGGTCCTTTTCCGCTACCATTTGATATCAGATAAGTTTTCTGACAACTCCATTGGTCCTGGAATAGGGTGTTTACCCTAGGACATGAGTTTGGGGAAAATCTGAGCTATTCGAATTTTAGAGGAATATTTAATATTTAATATTATTAAATTAAATATTAATTAATTCATGCAGGTTCATTTGAAAATAACATTTAAATGGATAAGCTTATTGAGATTCCTTTTGTGCCATTGTGTCTGGAATGGGGAGTTTAGCCTAGGTGAGGAATAAACTCGAGTCGGTAGTCGGGGCCGGCCCGTGCCCCATTTTCTTTTCTTTCCTTTTCTTCTTTTATTTACCTTATTATTATTTCCTCATACACCTTTCACATGCCTTCTGTATTCTCATCCTTGGCCATTTCATTTGGGGAGAAATTTATTTTGAGAAAAAGAGAGATATGGAAGGTAAGAGAGGTACAGTTTTGAAGCTCTTGATGTGTTGAGTTGGCGTACAACATCCGTGGAGGGTGAAATCAACCAAAGCTTTGGCGGTTTTTGCCCGAAGGTAGGGCCATTTACGTTTTCTTCATATATCCTCTTTAAACATGTTTTTTTATTTTTTTAAATCCTTATGTTTTTTTATTTTGGCCTCTGGAGGCTCGATCTGTTATTTCGGGGAAAAAACGGGTGTTTTAGGTGATTTGAGGGATTTCCCGTCAGGAAACCATAGTTTCATGGTGTGTGTTATAGGGGAACATGCCATGTGTTCTTACCATTTGGATAATAAGATGGTTTCTTAAGTACACACTGTGTACTATGAATACATTTCATGTGGTGTTTTGCTGTGTGTCCGGTAGTGTGAAAAATAACACGGAATAGTCGTTTTTTAAAAGTTCATATCGTGTATTGGGAGTACACGCCATGTAGTGGAACATGGGCATGTGTCTGGGTTAAAACTCACATGGGATAGTGTTTTTTGAATAGTACACTCCTTGTATAGTAACATACATGCCATGTACTTTACATGGGAAAACCGCATGTACTCCAGAGTACATGCCATGTACTTTGTCTAGCCTATTTTCATTCGGGGGTTCTTTAAACCCCTAAAAGTTGTAATACAGAGGTCCATTTTACATGTCGTCTATGGCCACACAACCCTTAATTTAATGCAGGCCTTTTGAGGCTAGTTGTAGAATTGTTTTTGTTGGTCACGATGTTTGGTGGTCTAAAACTTCCAAAATAATAATAATAATACTTTATTATTATATGGGGATTATTGAATAGGACTTATCTTCTACGTCTGATGTTTGTTTGACACACCATCAGTGGAGTTGTGACCCTAAATTAAAGTAAAACGTTTAGAGACTTATTTTATGCACTAAAATCAAAATCATGTGTGGGCCCCACTCATGATCATTATAGTGAATAGTTACTTTTTCACTGGTTGAACGTTTTGGGTGAGTGAGTAGTCCATTCTGAAAGTTTTTATGTGTAGATCGCAATGGTGGAATCCTATTGAAATTTAGAGGTCATATTAATGGTTTTTTGGGGTTTATATCTAAATGTAGAGGATCTTCCTCTGGTTATTGAGTTTAGTTGTCACCTGAGAGTGAGACTTTGTGTGGATTATTGGTTGGGTGTTCGGACCAACCTAGTTGAGACCTTTTATCTGCTATGAGATGTAATCTATCTCTTGTGACCTATGATTTTGAGGAATTTTCCCTAGTTAGACTTTACCTTCTAGAATATGAGGTCGTGAGACTGGATTCTTCCACAGATCCCCTGAGGGCCTTTGCTTATGTGACGACCTAGGGAGTCCCTTATAGGATCTCTATCCTATTTTTATTTTAAGAGGATCCTTGTAATAGGATGTCTCTTTTTTTCTTCATTTGAGGATCCCATGTAGGATTCCTATCTTACTCTTAGTTAAGGTTCCTGTGTAGGATTCCTTACCTCGTGTTTACCTGGAGGATCCCGTTTAGGATTCCTCCACAGTGTTCGATGTGAGGGACCCAATGGGTTCCCGTGGTTTGACTGACCCTAAGTTATACGTCGGTTTGGGTAGAGATGGTGTTCGAGTGTCACCTAGAACCCCTGCCAAACTAGTATGCCTATGGGGATATGGATGTAGTATTTGGTTGGGCATTTGGGCCACCCGCACTCATTTTTTTATATCTGCCTTGGTTTCACTGATATAGTAGTGTTCACCAGAGGTGCTTCCTGGGTGGTGACTATTGAGCCTGACGTGAGGTGTATATCTTTTTTGTTGGGTTTCCCAGACATGATCTCCTGGGATCCAGCTTCTGAGCCATATTATTTATGATGTTTTATAGGTACAAGAGGTAATACCTGGAACTCGAATGTTAATCCTTATGTGTTGACTTATATTCCCTGAGTTATACTTGGATTCTTGTTGTAGGAATGCCTTGGACGGGCTCATTGGGCTGTTTATTTACGTACCCTAAGTGACACATGGATTCCCTTTGTAGGAATTCCTTATATGGGCACAGTGGGCTATTGAATGTAATTAAACCTTGAGTGAGTCATTAATCTAGTTAAGGGATTCTAGAAACGAGCTCATTGATAGGATATGGTTATACCCTGGGTGATAAATGGATATAGTTGAGGGATTCCTTGGATGGGCTCAATGGGTAATAGAATTATATACCCTGAGTGATACTTGGATCTAGTTGATGGATGCCTATAATGGACTCGATGGGTTGATGACTCCTACGCCTTGAGTGATATTTGGAATCCCATTTAGGATTCCTTAGACATGCTCATTGGATGGATGTTATATGATCAGAATGATTACGTTCTTCCAGATCAATTATGGGACACCAGGGGTGTAGCATGGAGTCTCACCAGATGTCCCGATGTTTATCCTGGAATCTTTCATCATAGGATTGGTCATCGGTATATGATGTACTTTTTCAGTTATTGGAGGTGAGTACATGTGAACCTAGGTGTAGGACGATTATCCCCTTGTAGTGAAGTAGATTTCTCAGAGATATATTTCTAGAGTTGGACGACGAATGTACATGTCGATGGAATTATGGACCTACAGATCGAATTAATGATACACGACTTGAGTGGCACGACGTCCAGATCAATTCCCTTGCACAAGATGTCCATGCGATCATGCTTATGAACTCAAGGATAGACTAATAATGTGGTTTCTTCTTATTTGATTCACATACTCATGAATATTCATATTTATGTATATGTGTATAGGTATGGGACTATACATGTGTACGTATATAGATATGGACATCCATGGTGGAACTTTCCCAGTTGACAAGGATTATAGACCCCGGGTTCGACTGTGTTTGCACTTTTGGTTTACTTCTCTTTTGTTATGTTCCACCTAGGCTGAGCATGGTGATGTTGCATACACTTTTAGAAGAACAATTATATGTTTCTTCTAGGGGTTCCCTACTAAGATTATTTTTCACCCCTACATTCTCACCTCAGCGTACGTGTACGCCTTATGTGTGCTTTTTCGGTTAAGTACGAGTTGCATTATGGATGGGGCTGTGGCCCAGTGTTGCATGATCAAGCAGAGCTTCTTGAGTAGTTCTACTAATCGGGCTGGTGGAGTTCGACAGTGTATGGATATTGGGTACGTGGGTTGGATCGTAGGTAGAAGTATATACCTATACTTTTACTTTTAGTTTCTTTTTTACTTGTATCTGTATGGTTGACCGAGTGGGTGGTTAGTGTTGTATTGTATTGCATTGATGTTAGGGATTTTACCGCATTTTACTATTACAACTTGTTCTATTTCAGTTGTTTATTACTTCTGTATTCGGTTTACTTTCTAATGTGAATGATATTTAGTTATTTCCACTATTTTCATACTCTGTTATGAGGGCATAGTCTCCCTACTATCACATCCTAGTCCCTCACTGTTAGTCGGCAGCCTATGACATACGGGGAGGCGCGCTTGAGGCCGTGTGGAAAACCGGCTTGAAACAACAGTTTAGTAGCATCCGAGTTTGGATTTACAAAAGGGTATCAGAGAAGTTTTCTTTTCCTAGTATTTACTATTCGGGATATGTTAGATAGAAGTATTAGGAATGTGTCGGAACCTATTATGGATATCATACTAGTGCATCGATAAAACTTGTTTCGGTAAGTAGTCCTGGTCTCTAGGGTATGGGATTATTGTTATAATTTTGCGATTTTATAGTTGTATATGATTTTCTCTATGAGCGACACACATGTTTTCTGTTGGTGTTTCGACTTACTATGGATATATGTCTCATCTCCATTGGTAAGAGGATAGAGATACATTTTGACTCTTGGCCGGAAAATTCAAGAGGCGCCTCATGTATCATACTAGGTACATAGGATTCACAGCATATAGGCATTCTAGTGTGTTATTTTACGGACGATTGAGACCTTTGGGTATTCTTACACATACATTTTACTCTGATGGAAGGTTACGTGCATCTATGTTGAGGCATTTTTTTGTGAGGCTGATGACTCATTCCTCATGCACAGGTGGTGCAGTGACCCTAGTAGGTCAATATGGAATGTGATGCTATTCTGGTTAACCCCATTTTGGGTGTTTCTTCTTAGTTTTGTGGTTATCTAGTCAGATCGTTGAGTATGATGCTGATAGATACCAAGTATTTTCTTGTGAAAAAGGCCTCCTTGGGGGTATTTATATATATGGATAACCGATGAGTGTTAGTTCAATTTTTTTATTCTTCTTTAGTTTTGACCTCCATGGAGAATTTCCTTATGTGAATTCTCTTAGAGGATCAGGGCCCTCATAGGCCGCTTGTTTCAGTTTTGACCATCACTATTCATTGTGATATTTACCTTCTTTTGAGTGGTTTTGGATCTTTTGGGATAGGTGGTTGGACCTTGTGACCTAGTTCTAAGGATTGTTCTGTAGGGGTAAGTGAGAGACCTAGATACCCTTAGTTGACTCGGACCCTTGTAGGTCAATGTTTTTTTTGTTCTAGGAAAGCCTTCTTGAAAGGGTGGCCTTTGTTTTACGATGCCTTTTTTGAAAGTGATCTTGGTTTTTTGATCGTTTTGGGATCGAGGCATGGTAGGTGATCAAGTTTGTGTTATAGGCATGTTGATGTCTTCAACTTTTGATCGAGGAACCTCAGGTGTTTTCTTTTAAAGATTGGCTTTGATGGAAAGTACTGTTTAGGTGCCTGACCTGCTCGACCAATATTTCCATTGTTTCTAATGTAATCAGAGCATGGGTATATGATCACTATTGGAACAATGTCGTTTGTGCATGCCAGGTGTTTAGGATACACACAGGTTGCATGTGGTATCATTTGAATCTAACTAATTGAGTGGATGGGTTTGATACAAGGATCGATGTTTTAAGACATGTTGTGGGTTTGGACCCAGAAGTTTTGTTGAAATTTCCCTTCATGGTAGAGGTGACATTGTGAAATTTCAGGTTACCATAAGATGATTGAACCATGGCTAAATCCAAGTAAACTTTTGATATGATGGTGAGCATGGATCAGATTGAGTTGGATGCACATTTATTTTTTAGAAATTAGTGTAGTTCTATTTGAGATGATCATGTGCTATCTTGATTCGTCTTGAGTATGCTAAGAGAGATTCATCCCTATGATGAGCACCTTTTTATTTCTTAATGTTATTTCCTATTGAGGAGGTAACTTGTTGTGGTTACCCTGTAGGAGCGGTGTAAGGAAATCCATATGGTAAGGATTGCACCATTAGTTGTTTAAGGGTGATTTTCCTCATTTCGGTTAAACTTTGGTGTTTTCCATGAGCTTTTGAGCTCGTATTTTCCTTTTAAGATGATGATAGGGGTATTCCTATGGTGGGGAGTTCCATATTAGTCGCAGTTAAATGTCATCTTTTTAGAATGTAGTTATTAACATTATAAGTCAAGTCTTTATACAGTCTAAATAACTTGGTTCTACTAATGCTCGGGTTGGGATCATCATAGTTGGTCCTTTCATTGGGCTTCTTGGGGACGAGAAAGTTTATGGTGGGGAGTTTGTAAGGACCTGTGTTTTTCCGGACTGTAGTTTTGAGCAGAAATTTGAATTATTATTGATTAATGCTTGTGGGGGGTAAAATGGTTCTTTTCCAAAACTAGTTGACCTCAGATAAGTTTTCTGACAACTTTGTTGGTTCCATAATATGGTGTTTACCCTAGGACATGATTTTTTTTGGAAATATGAGATGTTCAAAATTTATAGGAATATTTAATATTTAATATTATTAAATCAAATATTAATCTATTCACATAGGTTCATTGGGAAATAAATTTTCAATGGATAATTGGATTGAGATTCTATCTACTCTATTGAGTCCAGAATGGGTAGTTTAGCCTAGGGGAGGCATAAACTCAAGTCGAGCACCAGGGATGGCCCATACCCCTTTTTCTTTTTCTTTTCTTTTCTTTTCTTCTTTTCTTTTCCTTCTTCTTCTTTCCTCCTCCACCTTGAGCATACCTATTTTATGATTCTCATTGGACGTTTCCTTTGGGTAGAAATGTATATTGATAAAAATAGAGAGATTTAAGGTTAGAGAGGTACCATTTTGAATCTCTTGACACGATGAGTCAGCATATGGCATTCGTGGTTGGTGAAATCAATCGAACTTCGACGGTTTCCACCCAAAGGTAGGGCTGTTTACATTTTCACCATATATCCCATTTAGATTTATTTTTTTATTTTTTTAAAGCCTTATTTTTCTTGCTTGTGGCCTCTTGAGGCTCGATCTATTGTTTCGAAGGTGAAAACATTTGTTTTGGGTGATTCTAGGGTTTTCCTGTCGGGAAACCCAGGTCACACGGTGTGTGTTCTATGGGAACATGTCATGTGTTATTCTTATTCAGGGAAGAAGACGTTTTATTAAGTACATGATGTGTACTCTTAGTACATGCCTTGTGGTGGTTGGCCGTTTCTCCATCCGTGTGAAAAAAGAACACGGAACAATCATTTTTGAACAGTACACACCGTGTGCTGGGAGTACACACCTTGTAATGGAACATGGGCATGTGTTAGGGTACAAATGCCCACAGGATGGTGTTTTGTGAACACTAAACATCATGTATAGTACCATAAACTTTGTGTACGTTTACACGAACAGACCCCATGTACTCCAGAGTACATGCCATGTACTTTGTCCAGCCTGTTTTCGTCTGGGGGTTCTTTAAACCCCTGTAAGTTGCAATCCATGTGTTCATTTTGTGTGCCATCTACGACCACATGACCCTTGCTTTGAGGAAAAACTTTTGATGAAATTTGAATAATTTTTTGTTTTTTTCATGATTATTGGTGGTCCAAGGAGTCAATAATAATAATAATAATACTTTAATTATTATTATTTGGTGATTATTGAACCAGACATATCTTCTACATCTGATATCCGTTTGACACACCATTAGTGGTGTTGTAACCCTAAATTAAAGTAGGAAGTCTAGAGATTGATTTTAGGTGCTAAAACTGAAATCATTTGTGGGAACACTTGGGATCGTTATGGTGAATAGTAAATTTTTCACTGGTTGACTGTTTTGGGCGAGTGAGTTGTCCATTCTAAGTGTTTTTTCATAGATCGTAATGGTGGAATCATCTTGATATTTAGATTTCATATAAGTGGTGTTTTTGGATTTTCTATCTAAATGTAGAGGTTGTTTCTCCAGTTATTGAGTTTAGTTATCTCTTGAGAGTGAGACTTGGCATGGATGATTGGTTGGGTGTTCGGATTAACCTAATAGAGACCTTTGATCTGAGATGATCTATGAGCTATGTCCTGTGACCTATGATTTTGAAGAATTTTACATTACAAGAATTTACCTTCTAGACTAAGGGTTTGTGGGCCCGGATGCTTCCAAAGATCCCCTAAGGGCCTCTTCTTATGTGATGACATAAGGAGTCCCTTTTAGGATATCTCTCCTATTTTTCTTTAAGAGGATCCATGATATAAGATGCCTCTTTTTTTCTTCATTTTAGGATCCCATGTAGGATTCCTCCATTACTCTTCATTAAGGATCTTGTGTATTATCCCTTTACTCATGTTTACCTAGAGTATCCCAATAAGGATTCATCCTCCGTGTTTTATGTGAGGGACTAGTAGTCCCCATGGTTTGACTGAACCTGAGTTGTACATCTCATTTGGGTAGAGATGGTGTTCGGGTGTCACATAGAACCCATGCCAAACTTGTATGTCGATGGGGCTATTGTTGTACTGTTAGGTTGTGTATTTGGGCCACCCTCACTCATTTTTTTATATCTGACATGATTTTGCTGATGCAGTAGTGTTCACTAGAGGTTCTTCATGGGTGGTGGTTGTTTAGCCTAACGTGAGGTGTCTTTATTTTTTGTTGGGAGGACCAGATGTGCTCTCCTGGGATCTGGCTTCGGAGCCATGTTATTTATGATATTTTATAGGTACCAGAGGCATTACCTGGAACTCAACTATTAATCCTTATGTGTTGAAATGTATGCCCTGATTGATACATGGATTCCCAATGTAGGAATTCCTTTAATGGGCTAATTGGGATGTTTATTTATAGACCCTTAGCGACACATGGATTCTCGTTGTAGGAATACCCTGTACGAGATCAATGGGATATTGAATGTAATTAAACCTTGATTTAGTCGTGGATTCAGTTGAGGGATTCTATGAATGGGCTCATTTGTTGGATATGGTTATACACCGAGTGAAACATGTATCTATTTTAGGGATACCTTGGATGGAATTAGTGGGTAATAGACTTATGTACCTTAAGTGATATTTGGATCCAGTTGAGGTATGCCTTGGATGGACTTAGTGGTTGGATTAATCTTACGCCTTGAGTTATATTTGGATTCCCATTTAGGAATTACTTGGATGGGATTATAGGATGGATGTTATATGATCATAATGATCACATTCTTCCAGATCAGTTATGGGACACCAGGGTGTCGCATGGAATCTCACCAGATGTCCGAATTTTTATCCTAGAATCATTCTTCATAGGACTGATCATCGATATATGGTATCCTTGTTCAGTGATTAGAGGTGAGTATGTGTGAACCCAGGTGTGGGAGGATTATCCCCTTGTGGTGACGTGGCTTGCTCAGAGATATAATTCCAGTGTTGGCCAAAGCAGGTACATGTCTATGTAATTATGGACCCCGAGATTGAATTAATGATATAGAGATTGAGTGGCATGAATTCCAACTCAATTCCCTTGCACATTATGTCTAGGAGATCGGGCTTATGGACCCAAGGATCGACTGCTTATGTGGTTTCTTGTTATTTGATTCACATACTCATGAATATTCATATTTATGTTTATTTGTATAGGTATAGGAATATACATGTGTATGTATATATATATGGACATCCATGGTGGAACTTTTCCAGTTGACAGGGATTACATACTTTGGGTTTGACTGTGGTTTCACATTTGGTTTACTTCTCTTCTGTTTTGTTCCAGCTAGGCTAAGAACGTTGCTGTTTCATACATGTTTAGTATTATAATTATAGGTTGGTTGTCAGGGTGCCCTACTGAGATTATTTCTCACCCCTTTACATGCACCACGGTGTACGTGTAAACCTTTTGTAAGATTTACAGGTTGAGTACGAGTTTCATGGTGGATGGGGATGAGTCACATGGTTTCTTTATCGAGCAGAGCATCTCGAGTGGTTCTACTGATCATGCTGGTGCAGTTCGACAGTGTATAGAGATTGGGTACTTGGGTTGGCTCAGAGTTAGTATTAGAGACATGAACTTCTACTTTCAGTTTCTTTTTTACTTTTATATGTATGGTTGACCCAGTCGGTGACCAGTTTTGTATTATATTTCATAGCTATTCATGATTTTACAGCATTTTTACTATCACAATTGTTTCTATTTAAGTTGTTTATTGCTTCCGTACTCTGTTTACTTTCTTCTGTGCATGATACTTAGTTATTTCCACTGTTTTCTTACTCTAGTATGAGGTCATAGTCTCCCGACTATCACACCCAAGGCCCTCACTGCTAGTTGATAGCCTCTGGCATATGGGAAGGTACACTTGATGCATTGTCTTAAACCGACTCAGAGAACCGGTTTAGTGGATTCCAGGTTGGGACGTTATAGCCCATAAATTAATAATATTTTTTGAAATTCAATTACTTTTATTTCCATATATTTATGTATTTAGTTATATTTAATTACTTTTTGAATTAAAGTTCCAAATCATTTTATTTTTTCAATATTAATTAAAATAGAAAAATTCGGAATTAAATTTAATTATATGAATTTTGGAATAATATTGGGGGATTAATTTTTTTTGAATTTTCACATTCAATAGGAAATGATACAAAATATTAATTTTTAATTGGATGTAATGGTTTATCAAATAGTATTTAAGGAGTGTAATGACTCTTGGAGGAATGTAAAAGATTCATATTACTCAAGAAATCATGAATAAATAACAAAAGAATGAGTTCATATAATTCTCTCCCCTATAGAAAGTGTTATTTTCATCTGTATGTGTTTGAATATGATCTATATATAAGTCATTATATGCTTACCTATGATTTATTCCAAGATGAAAATGTGTTATTTCCAGTGTGATTGTGTCATTCTATTGTAGAAATATTGGGAAGGATGATCACATGAATACATTGTGTAAATCACTTTTGCATCAAAATGGGGATTTAGGCTAACACATTAGTATTAATGTGATGAATTAGAGGATGAAATGTTAATCATGACATGGGAAATATTTTTATTATGAATAAGAAAATATAGAAACTAAATATATAATATCTAGGATTCTGAAAAGATTTTATGATTTTAGGAATAAAGGGACATTGAGAAAACTCAAAACAAAATTAATATCACTAGATTCTTCTATCTAAATGATAAAGCATTGATGGACCTATAAAAATATGGGGATGCCAAAATTATGGAAACATGGAATTTCTACAATGTGAAAATTTATTTATAATAATTTTTTATTTTCTATATTTCTTAGTTTTTTAATGACTTATTCACCTCCCATCACCTATGGCACCCTTTGAATAGTGGGGTAATTCTATTGCATATCAGGCAATGACAGTTTTTCCTTTTTTAATTTTTTATTATTTTTAGTTTAATGACCGAAAAACTCTATTTCTTGTTAATTGATTTTAATATTTAGTAGTGTATATTAATATCTGATGAAATTAAGATTGATTGACTTATGTTCATTATATATTTAATTGTTTAATGATCTATAATATCTCTCCATTTAGATGTGGTCTATATATTATGGAATTGAAAAGGTTTTAGTAGTGAAGTACAAGGTGATTATTACCACACATGGAAGAGGAATTGGAAACTCCTAGATTATTTTAGAATATCAATACTCAATTGTGTATTTTCTCAGATAGCAATGTGTGCTTTACTATTTTACTTTACACAAAGGAAGGGGGTTAAAACTAAGTAGTGATATTAGTTATGTTGAACCTTACCAAAACCACTCAATAACGATTAAGAGGGGAAGTGATAATGGGACCTCCCACTTAAAATTAAATAAGAGTATGATACATTAATTTAAATACTATTATTGACTTATAGTTGGAAGACTAAACCATTTCCAATCATTATTATCATTAATTTTTTTTCATTCTCTTATTTTAATGGTAATTTTTATTTTAAAAAAATAATTCAAAAACCCCTTTTTTTTCTAACAAATTACAAACTGATTTTTCACACTCCTACATGGGTAAAACCACATAGTTACGGCCTGAACAACAATTAACATATGAATAAATATAGTTTTCCAATTCCTATGATAGGTTCATGAAAATTGGAAAACCCTTTTTCAAATTAATCACTATAAGAACTAATAGTATTAAAATAAAATAAAAACATGCATGTATCCTAAAAGAAAATTTAAAAGAGAACCATATTCTTATTTTAAATCTTAATTCAATTATAACCCTAACTAGGTTCGTGATGAAACCATAAATTATCCACTAATCCAACATCCAACAAGGCATGGGTTAGTATCTAGCGTTGTGGTAATAAATTTCTCAAACTGGAGTCATTTCCCTCATAAAAACCCAATATAATACTTTTAAAAATAACAAAAACCTTTAAACCATGAAACATAAGAAATCCATGGTTAAATTATGTCCTAAACAATGTATATTTCACATGAAAATCATACAACATGATGAAAATATGTGTAAACCACAATTTTGGATAACATTCTAAAATATTATTAAAATAGAATAATATCCAAACTAGCCATATACCTTAAAGGTACATGAATAAACCGTGACAAACCTGATATCCTTCTATCCACATCGATCACTGAGAAAAATATTCTTGAAGAATATAATAAAAACAGCTTGAAAACCAATATAGAAATATATTCATGAGTATATCTTGTAATTCTATCAGTAATCCCCTAATGATTAAAAACTCTTTCAATATCATATGTGAATTTTAATTGATGTAGTGAAATCATGAAAAATAGTCATGACCTCCCTAGGTAAACCATTAAGGGATAAACTTGGTAAATAATATCTAGTGGACTACATCATCCTCTAAAACTCATAATATATTAGACAAAAGATTATTACATTCTTAATGTCATGTCATCATTATTTCTTATCTAACTTGTAACTTCTTTATTTATCCAATATTATCACAAATATAACTCTCCAGATAACATGATATATTTAACATGACACTAACTATAAAAACATATTAGATCCCCTTGAATTTAAATCACATTATCCATGTCATTGATAGTCTGAACATATTAGTCCATGGTAGATATAATTCATGTAACATCCTCTTCAAGATTACATTGACCACATTGACTCATCATAATGGAAATAATTATATTAAATATTTATAATTATCATGTCAAACAAATATTAAGATAACAATCACATCCATCGGAAAAGAGGATACTATGATTATTGGTTTTCCATCGCACCTACCCACTCACTAATCTTATGTAGGGTTTCACATGACAAAACAAAAAATAGGTTGTGGTTTTCTAGTTAATGGTTTTTATATCATTTAATTAACACTAAAATATAGTATCTTTTAAAAAAAATACCTAAAATAAAGATCATAACATAATTATTGTTTAGGAAATTATTTTAACTATAATCAATAACTATACAATTCATGTTATCAATGTCATCCTCTAAATATAAATATCAATATATACTAACTCATATCTATCAAAATGTAAAGGTACTCATTTCATAATAATGACACTACTATTCATTTAAATAGACTCATCTAGAATTAATAATATATATTTCATTATCTAATTTAATCCATATCATCTTAAAATGTGTATTTTAGTTAATATTACTCCCCATAAAAACCCTCTATAGTTACACAAGCTAATCAATGTAATATCTATCTAGTTTCATACCGAATTAGTTATTTATTTACTACAACACCATGGATCATTAGATTGTACCAAACCGATCAGATATCCAAATCTTATCAACACTATCATCATTTCATACAATTGGGAAAGAGTATAAACATTGAAATATGCATTTTTTGTAATTTAACATAACTTCTATGAAAATGTTCAACATTAATAAATAATATATAAGTCACACATAATTATTAAATCATGCTAAATTTCACATTATATCATTCTTCATTCATATCCAAGAGAATTCCACATTTTATTTACTCGAAGAAAAAATTATTGCATCTTCAATTGTCATTTCCATTCACATAAACCATCAATGTTGTAATGTAATAATTTCTTTACCCAAATACTCCCAAAATATGCATCAATTCTCATCATCACCATTAGTATCATCAAACCCTAACATCAGGAAAAATCATTATTTGATATGAGCCATATTTATTTCTGCAAGAAGAAGCTCATACTTTGTCTTATTTATAGAATATGTCATAAAGTTAATCATAAGAAAAATTATGTCCATGTAATTAATTTGAAATATCATAATATTAGGAATTTAAAATATAAAAATGGATTCACCATTATTATATTATTATTTACATGAGTAAACAAATTATTGTTGACACTTTTGAGTCAAATCATTATAAATCAAATTGTATAATAATTTAAAATGTCAAAACTAACCCTTAAACTAAATATGTTAGAATTGATATTATCAACTACATAATCCCCATAATTGTTTCATTAAATTTATTATTCACATGTCATGTTTGAACATAGGGAAAAATATATAATTGTTCCATTGTATATTTATCTAATATAATGATAATAATAATTATTATATTTTCATAATAAAAAAGGACAACGTTTTCATAGTATTTGATCATAAAAAATTATTTACAATAAATTTATTTAAAATGTTTCATGGTGGGTTTAGAGAGACTTTAATGATTTTCATCCTTGGAATATGACTTAACCAATTTTAAACATTCAGTAGGTATAAAATTCACCACATTGAGATAATATAACCAATTTAATTCTTAGATTATACATAATCTACATAGTTTTCTTCTTATTTGGTGCGTGGCACTTATAAAATTAAGACATAAGATTTATTATTTCATTAGATGCAGTCTAGGATAAGTATCCAAGGGACATCTCATGATCATTTCCTCAAGTATTCTACCACATGGGTTGAATTATATTCAATCAATAGATGATTTCATTTTATGAAAACAAAACATTTGTTCGAATGGATCATCACCCATAACTTTACATCATAATGAAGTCTACACGCAATATAGATATAATTTCATGACATGTAAAATCCTTGAAGGTTCAGGAACATAACTCCATATCCTGATGGTCCTAGTTCCCAAGAGGCCACACCATCAATATTTACTTTCATCTACATTGGGATCATTGTGACCTAGTAAATATACTTCACAACCAATGGGTTATTTTTCCTATCAAAACTTTCATCCATATTCGAGGATATTGAATTATAAATATCATTACAAATTAACTATTTTTTTAATATTTGATGCATCTTGGATTTATCTATGAATAATAGTAACACATTCATAAATGGGGGCCTATTTTTTTCAAATGAATTTATATTTATAACCATCTAAATAATGGAAAAAATATCTACTATAGCCACCAAGAATAGATTGAACACATACTCATTAATAGTAGGTTTAATGATTGAATTTATCAAATAAAGTAAGTTTTTATCACTCCATAGTCTGAAAGTTAAGACCCATTATATGCAATCCAAAAATTTAGATGTAGATAAGTAATTAATGAATAAATGGTGCCTATTATTAATACCAATAAAGAAAAGATCACAGAGAAGTAAAATTTAATTCTAGAAATATTGACTTGGTCATCAATAAGAATCGAGTTTCACATAATTTTCACAATAAAAGAGAATTTTATAGAGTTATAAATGGATTATTATAACACTAAATACACATGGATGAATTAAATTCACTATAACACTTTTATCTATATAATTCACTAGTAGTTAAACATGAATTTGTATTAAAATTGAAGACCTGTATGACTATATCCATAAAAAATAGGCATAAGACCTTAGATTGATCTCATGGTAAATGATATGGGAGAGTCCATCAATATTTTATATCATTTCAGTAATTGAGAGTTTTTGGTAATCTACAGTACAATAAGGTTCTCCTTCAAAGTTCTATCTAGCCGATGGGTGATCCATAATTTGAGTTTCATCTTCTTAAAAACTAGCCAATTTGAGTGGTTTATACATTAATAGTAATATCACATCCAAACTTAGAAAATATTATAATAGTTTTATAAAATTGTTAATTTTTTTTTCTTAAAATAAACTTATTCATGAGGATGTAATGTGTTTCATCATGTGATTTAAGGAAGTTCTATGTAATTTTTTAGGGGAGACTCATTTAATTTATGATGATTAGTGATGCTAAGATAACCCATATCAAGGAATTTTGTACACTCCATCCATTCCATAGTGATCAATTATCATTCCTGGGCATAACAAGTCAATATAAAGTTTATAATCATCCTATCATGATTTTTGATCAGGATATATGGCCATTTGTATATGGATAATACATATTCAAACATCAAGGTGATTAGAAAATTAGCATGGAAAATCCTTCTAGAATTTGAGATGTTCCTCCCTTTCCAAATTTACATTTGATAAGTGATTAATGAGTAATTGAAATCTATGATACCAGACATGATTTCCCCTTATAATAAGGGGACAACTAAGTACTCAATTTGTAGCTTTCATCTCTTCAATATGAGAGTTTGTCATGAGTTAACACAATGAGGCCTGAGCTGATATGGACCAAAGCCCATACCCTATAGGATAGTGGATGGGGAAAAATATTAAGTAAGAAAATCACACACATGGGAGGACTTATCCAAATGCACTTTTACATACACAAACACATATCCATGCTCATACAATGATGAAATGTAAAACAACTAATAATAATGCATAAAAACGTCTAATATCCCATCATTAGAGTAAAAAAATACTAATAGAGAGTAAGGGCCAAGTAAAATCCCACCATAAGAAACTAAAGAAAATTATAACATGTGATGTATGAGAGAAAAGTGTTTAATGAAACCACCATAAGACATATCAGTCTATCTGACTTAATATTCTTCACATAGTCCTAATAACTCTAAGACTCCATCAAAAGGTCAGTCATCTACAAAAGAAATGACACCTATGTTAAAATATCATTAAGGGGTGAGTATAACAATATAAGATAGGAAAACCCAAAATCAGTAAACATATATCGTCAAGAATAATGATAATCTCATCATAGGGATATGTAATTAGAATAACAAATAATAATATATGGAAATAGTCCTAGTAGACACACATTCTCATGTCAATGTCATAACCATAATGAAAAAATAGTTTTACTAATCAAATTATCCACATAGAACTCTTCTTGGATAACACACTCCATGAGTGGGATATCACTAATGGAATCCATCTAAGATGCTTTACTCATTGGGTGTCACCAAAATAAGTACACATTGGAAGTTTTAGGAAAACGATACATATATAGGTATTACACCCAACTACATGTGTATACCAACAACCAAATATGAATTAACCTAGTAAGTGGGGTATTTAGGCCTATATAGTGTTGGTCCTGATGATTCCATGAACCCCACCTCCGACATATATAATGATAGAGGATATCACTCTGGGCCTCATGGAGGGATTCCAACAACTCTATATGAGAATAAAGTTCCTCATAGGGGATCACCGTTTGATGCATGGGATTCAACTCTATAATATAATCTCAATGAAAATATCAATGAAATGTACTCAAACAAAATGTGTTTAAGATGACGTTGAAAAGGGCTCTCATCTATCATTGAAAGAGTACATAACATTTACTCTATGTATATGGTGTGTCTATTCAAAATTGGGTATTCACATGTATCATGGCCATGTGCCCATGTCTGTGTCCTAGTACACAGTGGGTGGCCCTCCAAACATGGTGTGTGGGAGAACATGATCTTCTGAGAGTGTACCCCCTGTACACATTGAACCACTTAACAATGTGTACATTATGGGTGTCATGGAACACACTATGTGTAACACCGCCTATCTTCATGGTTGTTTAACAACATTACGCACCAATCTAGCCTTCCGGGGGTTACATACTATGTAATATGGACCACACAACATGTTATCCGTAACTCTCAATAGAAACACCCCATCATTATGATAAAAATACATGATTTGTGTTCTTAAAGTACATACTGTGTATATCGCATTTTTTTAGAAATCCAGATCTCTTCATGAAGATTCTCCCATGTCTTCGATTCTCACGGATCTACCAATAATATCACCAAATATAATTGACCTCGATTCATGTGATTTTTTTCATCATAGTTTAGATTCTGACTAATCCCATCACTTGAGAAATGACCGCCTCACAACTCATCTATGCCACACACCACATATGATCCAGGTGCATCCAATCCATTTATAATTGATAATTTGTTGTCTTCATGGCCCAAAAACATAACCTTGATTGCATCTATACCCATGGTATTGATTCCTTATGTTGAAGAGAAATCATGCAATAAGAAATTATTGGGTATTCAATGAACTACATGCCATATTAATTTATCATGATGAACATGTAAAGAATGGGTAAAGAATTTTACCAACAACTAATACGAGGAATGAACCTTGAACAATGTTCATGTAAGCCTTGATTCATTTCTGTTATAATGATGAATAAATTGATATACTTTAATCAACTGAGGAAATACTAAATCCTAGATAAACTTAACCCATACCCACAATACACATGATCCAAGAATCACTTCAGTAGTATATTGTTTCATGTTCATAATAAGAAAGATAAAACAAGGATAAATCCACATAGAAAATTTCCTACCTCAATATAGATCAATCACTGATTAATAATGAATTTGTATCATTTTCATTGGTGTGATATACATTATGTTTTGCCCAAAAATTGATGATCCATGATCCGATTGTTTTTCATCTGAGAATGATTCCCTAAAAGTATCTATCAAATCTCAAGGGTTGTTCAGGTTACCCTATGAATTTTATATAATAAGATATTTTTCAAACCAAATTTGGTCATGAAAATTTACTTAGATATATCAGTTTGTTTGAATAATGTATTTAAACATTCACCCTTGATTATGCCCAACCCATTCATTTGAATAACTACAAGGTTATGTCATGCCTAGGGGTAAAATCTAGGATATGAACTTAACAGAGGCCTTGGATTTAAAATTTATGTACCTTTTGAATGTTATTCAACTTTTTTATGAAAATTGATCTCCCATGAAAAATATATATTTAATATATTTCAAACATTAATTTTAGGAACACCAGGCCATAAAATATTATGATGTCTCACCAACCAACATAGAAATTAATCCAAAAAAATTATAAAGTGGTACATTGTAAAATACAGGTTGGTACATTCTATCTACATTTTGGATTTACTTCCTAAAAACACAAATCAAAATATTGTACAAAGATATGTGGGAACTAAGAACGCATCTCGGTCTCCCACTCCCAGGTACTATCCAAATAGTTCCCATGATTTCATCATACATGCACTAAAGGATTCACATAATTACAGATGATCGTCTCCTGATGAACCTCAATATATACTTATTACTCGCTAAAAGTATCTCCATCCTTGATGCCCAGCTCTCCCCAGTCGATAACAAGTGAATGGTTATGCACATACCTTCTTAAATACAAAATGTGGGTGATATTGTCTACCCGATCTAACTGAAGTGGTTGAGTGAAGTTGTGAACCTCATAGACAACCTTATGTAGTATTTAAAAATGGAAAATTAACCTCAGATATATCTTGTTAACCCATCCAAATCTCTATAAAAATTTTTGAGGTGAGGCACATAGGAACACATGGGGTCCCTTTTCAAACTATATAGCCCTCTATTGTCAGTTTTCATAAGAATGATGACTTATCTATGTATTACTCATACACTCATGTGTGATTTGAAATATCTCTATCATACCTCACACCAAATTCAATCCCATAAGGTCCAAATCTCCTTGTTTGGGTCCAACATAGTATTAACCTTTAGGGTTGTTTGTAAAAGGCCTCAAATAGAGCCCTGCCAAAGATGGAATGGTAGCTATTGTTGTACCCAAAAACTTCCAATGTTTAGGTAACCTTCTAACTGGATCCATAGTCTAACATGAAATCTTACATCATACCCTCTAGGAAAAAAAATGGTCCACTCAGTCTAGACATTGGTTTGGGGGTGGAACGTTTTGATCAAATGAAACTCAGTCCCAAAGGATTCCTAGAATCCTGTCCGTAAACGATATATGGAGTGATCATCATGGTTAGAAATGATAATTAGGGGGACACATTGGAGCATGAATATCTCTTTCATGTAAATTAATCCCAATATCTCTACTGAACTCTTCTCTTGGATATTTTGGAAGTGTTTTGACTTAGTGATCAGGTTTCGGATCACCTAGATGGAATCATGTCTTCTAGACATACGTGGTAGCCACATAACAATGTCAAGGATATCCCATCCCACATACACTATATCACCTCAAGGGGTTGATCTAATATCATTGTAAACTGTTACATGTCCATTACTTAATGATAAGTGAGGCATCGAGAGACAAACTATACAACTATCATCTTCACCCCTAACCACCAAAACTAAAATCAAATGTACAATGACATTTTTTGCCACATTTTGATATACTAATAAAGTAGATGTGTGAAAATCAATTAGAACCACTTTATGAAATGTCACTTGCACCATTTTTCATCCTTTAAAAAGTATGATGTGCTCCCCACCATTAGAAAATATATACGGGGAACATCCAATGGATATCTGAGTATGTAGGGTATCATAGTTGGTATCTCCATGACGATCATCCCTAAATCACCATAGAATAGGTTTTGTACCACCCATTAACTATAGGAAAGCTAAATAATCTCTGTCCATCATGGATAACTGTAATGTGGAAAAATTCTTTGACACCTTACTCAATATCTATGAACAAGATCACCTGATGAGAGCATCTTCTATGACATTCCCCTTATGAGGATTGTAGATAGTCTCAATGTAACAGTCCTATAGGAACTCTATCCATTTCCTCTGTCTCGTGTTAAGATACTTATGAGATAAAATATCCATATGTATTTTTTGTAATAATAGATAATAATTTTCTCACCCATAAGGTAATGTTTCCAAAATATTAGTTAAAAGACTATAGCTTCTATCTCAAGACCGTAGGCCCTATTGTTCTTCTCATTTGGTCTCAACTAAAATGAACCACATGGAATCATCACCAGCCTATACATCAAAATGAAACCAATCCCATTCCTTGATACACCATAGAAAACTATATACTTACCTCCCTCCTCTATGAATCTAAAGATTTGAGTGTTCATCAATATCATCATCAACTTCGGAAATGCCTGCTGGAACATGTCTATCCACACAAAAGTATTCCCCTTTAATGTAAAATATGTCAAGAGAGAATATGTCTTGGTAAAATCAGTTATGAATCTCCAATAGTAGCCAATGAACCCATGGAATCTTATACCTTCATCACTCACACACATCTCTAAGCACATACAATGATGAAATATAAAAAATAGATATCCTTGCATGCATACATCCATGTTACCACCATCAGAGTGAAATAAAATACTATTGGAAAACATGGGAAAATAAAATCCCACCAAAAGAAACCTAATAATTGTCCAACCACTAGTGTTGTAGAGGATAGTTGTTAATGAAACCATCTCAACACACCTTGGTCTGTCTGAATTAGTAGTGCCTTACCGGTCCTCGTTCCTCTAGGGATTCCTTAAAAGGTCGGTCTTCTACATAATCCATGATAGGCATTGGAAAATATTATGTAGGGGTGAGTATAAAAATAACATGTAGGACACCCTAAAATCACTAAGAATATAAAATCAATATTAATAGTTATCTCATAATAGGGATATGTTATCATCATATATAACAAGATATCTAGATATACTCATAGTAGACACATAACCTCAATGTAAGGTCACAACCATAAAGATAGAATAGGATTTTGACTCAAAGGATACATGTAACACTTTTCTAGAAGAAAACACTCCACAAGTTAGATGGAATAGATAGAATCCAACCAAAATGTCATGCTCATTGGGTCTCACCATAACAAGTACATGCTAGAAGTATAAAGAAAACAATACACATATAGGGATCATTTCCAAGGCCAAAGGTTATACAATAAACAAATCTAGATTTTACTAATAAGTAGGGGATCAATGACCACATAGTGTTGTTCATGATAATTTCAAGAATCCAACATAGGGAAAATTTGATGATAGAGGATCTCAATCTGGGCCTCCTGAAGGGATTCCAATAAGTATATATGAGACTGAATTTCTTCAGAGGGGATCACCATCATATAAACATGGCATGATTATATAATAAACCATTAGGGAATAGATTATGGTAACTTACCCTAACAAAACATGTCTAAGATGAAGAAGAAAATTGATTGAATACATACCTAAAAGGATACATAACATGTACTGTAAGTACATTATGTGTCTCTTCAGCAACATGTCACCCATATATCACAACATGTGCCTATGTCTATGTAAAAGTACATAATGTTATCCCCCCACACATGAAATTTGGGGAAACATTAAATTTTGGTCATGTAACCCCAATACACTTCGAGTATCCTTCCATGGTGGTCATTGGGTGTGTCATGAACCACACAACAAGTAACACTACCTGGTTTCCTAGGCATGTACCTTCTAAACACACTGATCTGGATAATTAGAGGTCACACAATATATTATAGGACTACATGGTGTGATATCATTAACTCTTTATAGAAACCATATATGATGCTATGATGTAAATATAGGGCATGTGTTTATTACCAAGAAATTTTAAATTCCAAAACATAATCTTCCTTTTTTATTTATTGATGTGCTACCCCTTGTAAGAGGTAGATCTATGTTATACATCTCTAAAGATGGATTTTTCATATTTCATTTAATATTGTTACCTTTTCTATGGTGGTTATCATTCTGTAAACTGTTATCCACCTTCTCAAGAGGATAAATTCATCCACTTATTTCGAGTTATTGGTCTCAGTTGGCTGAGTTTTAGTAACATAAAAAAGAAACCAACCTATAAGGGGGATAAATTTACATGATCTCTCAAATACTAAGATGGTTTCCAAAAAAAAAAACACCTAATGGACACATTACCTGGAGTAAATTGATTAAATGAATCATCATTGGTTTCATAAGGGGGAGACTTTTTAGAATCTAGAATATGATTATTTTTCATTTTGAACTCATTTTCATTATTTGATTTATAAGGGTCACTATGGGATAAATTATTTTTGTGTAAAGAATCCATGGAAGTAACATGATTCATAATATTTTTAATACAACACATTTTTTCATTATTTTTTTGTTCCACATCATAACCACTCTAATATTATTTTACTAATAAAGTGTCCACCACACGTTCAGGTTGAGTTATAGATTTACTAGGCGTTTGAGAATCTATAACAGGTTCCTTGACATCAACTGTCTTGTAAAATTTTAAAATAATACTAGGTTTTATACAAAAATTATGTTTAGATTTATTAATCATAGAACTGACTAGAACATGATTGTCCTATTTTGATTTGTTCACATTAATCCTGGAATCTGCTATAGGGTCCCTAAAATTAGTTGTTTAGTCTAACATTGGGACATTATTGGGAGCTACATCATAAGAAGATCTTGGTTTCTTATACATCATTGTGAATTTTTGAGCCTCCTCCTAAATGTTATCATCTTCAATATTGGTATCATTAAATGAGGGGATAGTCATCTGATGTGAAGTTTCACCATCCATCTCTACATTTATTTCTAGAACCATGTTCCCACAAGAATTTCCCACCTCACTAGGTTGGGGATTAAAGGTCATAGAAGGTTAAAATTTATTTTACAACTTCTTCTAAAAATTTTCATAATGTATATATGTGTGTGTAAAGCTTATTTTTATATAAAAATAAGAATTTAATTAACATATTTTCTAGTTACAAGAAATAAAATATGAGATATCCATGAATCCCCAAAGTAACCATATTTAATTTTTTGTTACTTAAACACTCTAGTAATTAATCACTTACTATAACACCTCATGGTTTTAAAATAACATTATGTTTGAAAACTTATAAAACACAAAACCTTGAGCCTAAATGAACCATGAAATATTATTATTTAATTATGACTGTTATAAAATACTCATCAATTTAGAGGGTATAAATAGGAATAACCATATTATGAAATATATATGAGTACCATACATTATTAAAATATATTAATTAATTATTAATAAATAAACAGACATTTTTTTTAGAAAAGTCAGTATATTATTCAAAAATAAATTTTAAAAAAATTATTTTTTTGAGAAAATAATATAATTAATTTATTCCAATGTTAGAAAATGTATTTGATGAAATTAAATTTATTTCTTAAATTATCATATAGAAATTAATTTTGGGTGAAGTTTGGTACTTTTCTAAAAAGATACATTTTACAATGAATAGTGGAAAATAATTTTTTATTGAATACTATATTTTTGTTTCATGAAATTATAAAATTTCATTGTGTTTAAAAATCATTGAAAAGAATAATTTTACTAATTATAATTTTAATAATTCATTTATGGTATTTAGAATTTATTTTATATTTTAATTTGGTATAAAAAATCTCTACATAAAAAGGCATATTTTTTAAAAACTATTTGTTATTGTATTTTGTGATTTAATATTAAACAAATTTCTTTAAATAATTGAAACAATATCTTAAAAAACCGATTCCATGTTTTTAATGATGAGTTCCAAATTGGGTAATTAGGTACTATTTATTTTTCCCATTTTAAATAGTAACCATACAAAATAATTTTCACCACTGTAAGGGTAAATCGAGTAATTAATTTTACAAATAATGTGATTAGTCATTACAAATCAACCTAAGATATGACTTAATTTCATTGGATGAGTCTATTTCATCCCTAATAATCGAAACATCTAAAATATTACCTCTCAACCATTTCACTATGATTTTTACCTTTAAAATATTTAAGTGAGAGATAAAGACAAAAATATCACTTTTTATCTTTTAAAATCTATAATATTTAATGATTGAGATAAATATAACTTATTTTCAGTTTTAAAAATTTATTTTAATTATAAATACTTGTTTGTTATGGTGTTTTATTTTTTATGTTTTTCATTGAAATAATTTCTTTACAAGCTTGTGTAACAGTGGCACAATATTTATTTAATTAATATAAAATTAAAATAAATGATTTTAGAAATACTAAAAATAATATAAATTTAAATAAATGCTGTGTTCAAATAATTTAATTGATAAATATAACATGATAGTGATTTTTAGAAGATTATATTTTAATTACCTCTAATTTTTTATGTTTTTATATCAAATTAAATGAATAGTATCAAAAATGATAGTTATGATTTTTTAAAACAAATAATATTTCTTAATATGATTTAAAAATCATAAAAATGTTATTTTTACCCAAAATAATGATATATTATTGAAAACATAAACCATAGTCAATTTATGGTTCTTTTTTCAATTTATTGTACCATTATTGAGCATTAAATGGTAGAAAACTTTAATACTATAGTAATTTTCAAAAGCCTTAACTAGAGGTTCAAACTAAAAGATAAGGGTGAAAACATAATAGAAACCTATCTAAATTTTATTGGATGTGATTTTTTCAAATAATCCTCATCTTATCTTAAAAATAAATAATTTTTTTCCTTTTCAATAAAAAATAAGTTATATTAATTTAATAGTTTAAGAAATTCCAAGAATGCAACTCATGAAACTTATAAAAGGGAAATCCCTTATCTTATTTAATCACAACACATTGAGCCATGTAAATTGAAAAAACCCTATCTAATTATCTTATAAAATTATTGTAGCAATTATTTTTATGTTCTTGTCTACTTAATAAAGAAACCCTATGTCTCTTAAGAGGAGATCTAAATGAAGCCTACCGAATAAGATGTAATTGTCATTACCATATTTTCTAGTTTATTTATTCTTATGTATCCTCTTAATGTGTTATAATAATAATAAAATATTAACATCAGTATCATAAAAATACTTAGTTATTATTATGCTTATGATATAACCATATTCCATCTCTTTTATATCCTATAAAAAAACAAAACATCACTCATGAATACGTATGACATACCATCTCCGTATAACTTTCTATTTTATTCCTTATCACCACTTTGCATGGATGGTTATAATGATGAAAATTAATGAATATAAATTTAATTAATAAAATAACTATTATTAATACCCTATAATTTAATGATTTTTTGTAATAAAATGGGATTATTTCAAGACTAGGTGCTGAGATGACGTGCGATTCCGAGGCTCAGAGTGCCCAGATTGATCTGTCAAAAAATGTTATGTTTTAAATAGCACATGTGAAATTTTTTCTTGAATAAATGTAATAAATATTAAATAGGCGCCCAGATAAAAAATATTAGGGAACTGTTGCATTTAGGATGGCGGGTTTACCCTAGGCACGACATAAGTTTAGTTGGCGCAGGCCTCCAGTGAGAAAACCCGAAACTGGAATAACCATAAATAAAATAATTAAATTATTTTATTTTATTTTTCAAATGATTATAACTCACCAATGGTGACTCAGATTGAAAATATGAGACCACTGTTGTCCTCGTGATGGTATGCTTTCCTTATGCAGAGCCTAACGTTGGTCGGTGTGGGCCAAAAGTGGAAGTTAGTTTTTGGATGTAAATAACCTAATTAAGTAAAAAATTATTTTATTGTAAAATACTTATAACTCCTAAAAAATAACTCGGATTGGTAATCTGAGAGTACTGTTGAGATCATGAGGACATGTTTTCCTTAGTCGGAGCTTAAACTTGACCGACGAAGGTTTAGGGTGAAAGATTGTTTTTTGAGATTCTTTTAAGAGAATTAAAAAAATGTGATGGAGAGGTTTTATAACGTTTAAACTGGAACTCAGATAAAAAATATGAGGGAACCATTGAAATCAGAATTTTTGGATTTACCTAGAAAGTACCTAAATTCTACCGGTGAGTGTCGATCGAAAAAGATAATTATTGGACCTTTATAAAGAGAAATAAAATAAACTAAAAATTTATTTTCTTATCTTTTCTTCACCATTGACCAGTGGCATGCCAGCACTATGATGTAGCTACAAGGTGGCGAAGAACCCATTTAAAGAGGATCTTAAATGATCAGTGTAATGACTCATCAGTTGAATCATAACAGATACATTGTTTCACTAATAAAATAGTGTAGAGACGTGACGATGCAGCGTAACAAAAATGTTGCGGCCTATTTCTCTTGTAATGAGATAATGGGTTGTAGAATTAGAGTTATAATTTCTATAATGAACGACGAAGGATTTTCTCTCCAGTGAATAATTTTTGTGGATCGGAAAGTGGTGACGATGCCTTAGAGGAAGGATCTGGGACCGAATGTTGATGAACACCAATGGCTTCAAACAGATCGACACCAATAATGAACCTTCTCCTGGTAGGGGTTATTTTTTTTGAGTTTCCCCATTACTAATTCTAAAACAACACACACATATCAACCCATGAATAGGTTGATCTGTGAATCACTTGTCCTTGTGGGAGGGTTCTTATTCTCGAGGTTTTCATCGGGGTTACCTTGTTTTTATAATCTTGGACACCCCCCTTGTTTCAAACTCTAACACGGAGGGTGTGGGATGACATGAACAAGGCCATATGCCCTTCGACTTTGTGAGTTATTCATAGAAGAACCTCCAAGTTTATGGAAAGCAGTTTTCAAGGCCGTAGAAGGGAATATGGCACCCCATGGAGTCCAAAGGTGAAGGCGACTCGAAGAATGGACCACTGGAAGAGACCTGCTGGTCTGTGGAAGGCGCTTCCAGTGGTGGCCCGCGATGGAGACCATGGGTGGGTGACGACATACCGTGGGAGGTGATGCGGCCAGCTCGAGCAGTAGTATTGTGGTAGTTTCCGATAGCAGAGGGCCATCCTATGGAGAATAGGGATGAGGACACTCAGTCACGTTTGTGGGGGTGGCCCATGCCGCGAAGGCTGCGATGACCAGATGGCACATAGACCAGCGACCGCATGTGGGTCCACAAGAACGGACGACATAGCCAGCCGCTGTGCACAAGAACTGGATGCCACATTGCATTCAGGCTGGAGATGGTCGACCCGTCGGTTGCAGGGTAGATAGGGGGGATGCTTGAACTGGGCCACTGAGCGGGCCGGGATGGAATTAAGTCTGCATGATTTTGTGGGCTAGGCTGGCAGAATAAAACCAAGAAGCTGGATGGCCTAGGCTAGGAACAAAACTAGTTTGCCTGTTTTGGGCTAGGCCGGATGGAATCGGGTTGCTGGGTGACCCGACAGGTTTAACCCCCGGTCAAACCGGTCCAGGTCCAGCAAGGCCCTATTGGCCTGGCCCAGTGTCCAGGTCAGACTAGACCAGCCTAGACCAAAAGTGGGTCGGTTCGGGACAGTCAAACCGGTCTCAGTCATGCGGGACCCCAATACTGGTTGGTCGGGTCGCTCCGACCGAGTCGGACTGGGCCCGGACACAACCGACCCTCTTTACTAAAACACCAATATCTTTCATATCGGGCATCCAATTGACATTCCATATGCAACGTTGTGACCCTTGCAATGAGACTGTACTTTGGGAATAATCTAAGTGAGTTTTCATAGTAATCTAGATATGACTGAAGGATTGAAGAGTAGATTTTCACAGAATCAAGAATGTTATATGTAGGAATCCTGTGGCTGAATAAGACTTGAAGACTAGCGACTCTGTGTAGATCAAGTCCTAGAGACCCTGTGTGGATCATCACCTAGTAACCCTATGTGGATAATCTTCTAGAAATCCTGTGTGGATAATCTGCTAGGAACCTTGTGTGGATCAACTTATAGGGACCCTATGTTGATCAACTCCTAGTAACCATGTGTGGACCAGCTTCTAGTGACCCTGTGTGGACCATCAGCTAGTGACCCTGTGTTGATCAGATCCTAGAGACACTATGTGGATCAGCTCCTAACGACCCTTTGTGGATCATCTCCTGGTGACCCTATGTGGATAATTTCTATGCGACCCTATGTGGATTGGCTACAAGTGGATCTGTGTAACCCAGCAGACCCACAGTGCTCATCTGGGATGAGTACCTCAACATTTTCAAAGTGTTCAATGTTGTGACTTATACTATTTATTTATATTCTTTGAGTTATACCAGGTGTGAGATGTCTTTATTTGTGATTGTGCTTCATGGTTTTATTTGTAGATTTATTTGTGGTATTTCCGTGGTTGTTTGGGGTCCCTACAGAGTATTGTGTTACCCACCCCCGCGTGATCTTTTCCCTCACGTGTCATGCCCCATGTAGGTGATCGACGCTTCAATGGAGTCCTTGGTGGACTGGGACTAGGTGGTGCTCAGTGAGACAGGATAGAAGGATGCTTTGACAGAGACCATGGGGGTTCAAGACCAGGTGGTTCTTAGTGAGACATGATAGATGAGAATACTTATATAGATACATGAAGCTACCCTTCCCCTACGCATTGAGGCGGGGTCTGGATCAGATGATCTATGGTTGTTGTAACTTTCGTAGTGGTGTTGGGCTTGTATTCTGGACCCATTGAACTTTCAGTTTGTACTGTACTAGCTGTTGTTGTCTGAGTGACAGTTATGGTTTACCTCATTTTTAATTTCTGTAGTTTGAGATTTGGGCATGTGTATAGGTTTAAAGGCAATTTCCTTCCATTTTTTTGGATATTCCTATTTGGTGTTAGTCTCTATCCCCTGGACTATGGAAGGAGGGATTGGGGTTGTCATAGAATGGGACCTGGGGGATGGTTCGTGAAAAATTGTTATCAAAGGTGGTTGGTTCACTAGAAGAACTAAGATTCAGTAAATTTTTATGGGGAAATAGTGTTAAGTGTTTTGAGTTCATCTTTCAGGGCAGGGAGTCCAGTGTTGGTGATGCAGATGACGTATCCATACACTAGGACCCTAAATTCTGTTTTCCGACCCGATACATGAAAATATAGATTTCATGAATCATTGAGTGTTTTCCCAGTATCATTCTAAGTCAGAGTCAGCTCACCAGATATAATAAATTGACCATGGTTCATCTTGATTATCTTTCAAGAAGCCTCCACACAGTCAGCCCTCTAGGATTCCAGTGTGTGACCACGAGGATGGTCCACAGAGTGATGGGGATTTGGTATAGGGATTGTTACCCGAGATTGTACCATTAGGTGGTGTCATAGTGATACCACTGCCCATTGGTTAGTAGTTACTACCAATGTGATCGATAGAGGATGCATGTAGGCTCAGTGCCTTATACGAGTTTTAATGAAAAATACCCCTTAGGTTCTGAGGAAATCTTGACTCACATGCGGCTAGGGATTGGCCTAAGGTGGTGAATAAGTTTTCCATCTCGCCAGGGCACCATTCGATCACTTGGAGATCATGGTAGTGAGCCTTCTACATGGCTCAGCATGGCGATGGCAGTGTTTAGCTTACCTGATCTTACGATGAGGTGACCTTTCCGTGGAAAAATCTTGAGAACCTTTCTCATAGAAGGGGATATTTCCATAAAAGATATGGGGTATGTTTTTCTAAGATATTCTATAGATTTGGCAGCACGACATGTCGGTAGATGAGTATTCATCGAGGCATACCGACCATTCTAGGTACTCGATGAATACGATATGACCCATGCTTCAGGGATCATACATCTGAATGAGAAGTGTTTAGGGTCATCCGAGCCCGCACTATTATTCTATGAATCCTTACTTGTGTTAGGTTTCTAGAGAGAATGTTTGTGGTTGAATGTTCTTTGGATGAGCAGATACAACAAGTGGATGTTAGCAGTGGGAAAACAGGAAAACGATGTCAGTCTCAGAGACTTGGACATGTACGAGGACGTCATTCCAGAGGGTGTTCCAAGACTACCTCATTGAATAGAGGTTGATTTCTAAATTGATATGTACCTCAGGATGGAACCAATATCTAAACCTATATATTGGATGGATCATATAGTGATCCAAAAGATTAGGGTATAATTGGGGGACTTGCAGAGGAAGGGGTTCGTATGGCCCGACGTTTCATCATGGTTATCCCCAGTGTTATTTTCCAATAAGGTCGACAGAAGCTTGAGGTTATTCATAGACTTCCAGTGCCTGAACCAGGTGACCATGAAGGAAAAGTATCCTCTATTGAGGATTGATGACCTCTTCAATCAGATGATGGGAGCGAGATGATTCTTGAAGATAGACCTCAGATCAAGCTATCACCAAATTCTAGTATGAGATGAGGACATAATGAATACGGCTTTCAGATGTCTCTACGACCACTATGAGTACTTAGTAATGCGGTTTGGCATGAAGAATGCCCCAACATTGTTAATGGGACTCATGAAAAGAATAGTTTAGCCATAACTAGACTACTTTTTAGTGCTCTAAATTGAGGACATCTTAGTGTATAAAGGATTAGAGGAGGAGCACGTGATACAACTGAGGATGGTTCTAGACAAAATCTGAGAAAACCAGCTTTATGGTGAGATCTCAAAGTTTGAGTTTTTGATACAAAAGGTCCACTTCATGGGACATGTAATATCATAATTTGAAGTTGTGGTGGATCCATTGAAGATAGAGGTAGTTATTTCTTGGGAACCACCCAAGAGCGTTACTGAGATATGGAGCTTCCTTGGGTTAGCTGGGTACTATTGTAGGTTTGTACCTGACCTCTCTAAAGGGGAATCACCCATTATAGGGTTGACGGAGAAGGGAAACCCCTTCATGTGGATATAACGATTCTATTAGAGCTTTCAACAGTTAAGGATGAGCTTGATGAGTGCTCCTATCTTGAGGTTTCTAGAGGAGGGATCCGACTACTAGGTGTTTTGTGATGCATCAGAAACTGGGCTTGGTTGTGTCCTTGTGCATGGGAAAGAAATTATTTCTTATGAATCAAGACAATTTAGACAACATAGGTAGAAATATTCCACTAATGACCTTGAGTTGGTAGTGGTATTCTTCACACTAAATATTTGGTGACACTACCTTATGGGAGAAAGATTTATCTTCTAATCGGACCAAAAGAGTCTCAAGTATTTATTTTCTCAAAAGAATATGAATTTGAGACAAAAACATTGGCTAGAGTTCCTCTAGGACTATGACTTTGAGATAGTTTATACTCATGGGAAAGGGACCATAGTGGCAGATGCTCTCAATAAGAGATCAAGTTCACAGCTACTGAACGAGGCCTCATAGCAGTTGTCGTGCTTCAAATATATTTTGTGGATAGAGATGAGGAAACTTTTCTTTAGTTCATGGTAGTTTTAACTCCACTCTTATAGTGAGTCGGGGAGGCGCAACTTGAAGATTCCATCATTGAGGCTACATATTCACATATGTCCACAAGGCATGCCTCTGATGGACATTCAAAAAGGTGGAGAGAACATCATCCTTTATAAGAGACACATCGTAGTACCAGTGGTGTTACGAAAGGAGGTATTGAGGGAGTTTCATAAATCCCTTTTTTAGGTACATACAGGTGGGATGAAGATGTACCAGGACCACTGATGTTAGTACTGGTGGCCAGGGATGAAGAAGGATGTAGCAGAGTTTGTCTCAAAATGCCTCACTTGTCAAAAAGTGGAGGCTAAGAATCTAGTTCCAACAGGTTTGACACGACCGCTTGAGGTACCAATGTGAAAGTGGGATAAGATATCAATGGAATTCATGGAGGGCTTACCAAGTACATATAGGGGACATGATACCATCTGGGTAATCATAAACCGACTCACCAATTCGGACCACTTTCTACCCATTCGAAATAGAGTTTAGCGGAGTGCTTGGAATGCCTCTATGTGTAGGAGATAGTTCGACTCCATGGAGTCCCATTTACGATAGTATCAGATCGTGATGCATGCTTTACATCCTGGTTATGGAAGGGATTACAGGAGGTGTTTGGGACTCAGCTGTACTTGAACACAGCCTTTCACCCATAGATGGATGTTCAGATAGAGTATAACATACAGACCATGGAGGACATGCTTCATGCATGCGTTCTTGATTTTAGTCACAGTTGGGAGGACCACCTACCACTGGTGGAGTTTTCATACAATAATAGATACCACTCCACCATAAGTATTTCACCATTTAGGGAACTATACATATGACCATTCATGTCACCGTTATGCTGAAAAGACCTAGTGGAGTCAACACTCATGGGTCAAGAGATGGTATGAGCTACCACTGAGAAGGTTTAGGTCATCTGAGAGCGGATGAAGAATGCACAGAGCTGATAGAAGTTCTATAATGATAGGTTAAAGATACCCTTGAAGTTCGAATATAAGGACCATGTATTCCTATGGGTCTCTTCTCAACGAGGTATACATAGATTTGATCAGGGCATCAAGTTATCTCAGAGGTTTATCAGACCTTTCCTATAACTGCGTAGAGTGGGTTTGGTGGAACAACTCTTTGATCTTTCACCACAATTAGAGAGGATGCATGACGTTTTCCACATATCCCAGCTGAGGAGATACGTTCATGACCATTCTCACGTCATCGACCACAGAGAGCTAGAGATTGATGATGGGGTGAAATTCACAGAGTACCCGGTGGAGATAGAGGATCTAGAGGAGAGAATCCTTTGTGGATGGTTGATTCCTCTGGTGCATGTTTTTTGGTATCATGAGAATTTCTAGAAGAGCATGTGGGAGTGGGTGGCTCAGATTCATGCTTAATACCCCCCTTTTGTTTGATTATCCATTGTTTTGGCTTACGAGGACATAAATACCTAAAGGGGGGATTAATGTAATACCCAAGAATTCCACGATTGTTTTTTAAAACTAAATATAATAATTTCATGACCAGAAACTGGGAAAACATGCAATTTAGAGGCCTATAGTGCCCAGAATGATCCATTGAAAATTATTATGTTTTAAATAGCTCACGTGAGCAGTTTTACTTAAAATTTGGAATAACTCTTAAACGAGTACCCAAACTAGTTATCTAAGGGCACTGTTGGATTTAAGATGGTGCGTTTACCCTAGGTGAGACTTATGTTTAGTCGGCGTATGAATCCAGTTAGAAAACACAAAAATGGCATAACCGTAAATAAAATAATAAAAAAATATTTTTATTTTTATTTTTCAAATGCTTATAACTCAATAATGGTGACTCAGATTGAAAATTGAACACCACCATTGATCTCATGAGGGTATTCATTCCATAGCAAAATCCTAACATTGGTCGGCAGGGGCCAACAATGGAAGTTAGTTTTTGGTTGTAAATAGAATATTTATGTAACAATTATTTTATTTTCAAATCCTTATAACTCCTAAATAGTAACTCATATTGGAAATACAATAGTATTGTTGAGATCGTGAGAGTATTTTTTCTTTATGCTGAGCTTATCCTAGACCGGTGCAGGTTTAGGGTGAATTATGGTTTTTGGATCATCTTTTGTGCAAACTAAATAAACATAGGAGTGAGTTTTTATAACTTCTAAAATGGTGCTCGGATCGAAAATAGCAGGGAACCATTGAACTCAGAATGTTTGGATTCATGTAGAAAGGACCTAAATTTGACCAGAGAGGGTCGACCATAAAAGATAATATTTGGAATTTTCGGAAGAGAAATAAAATAAATTAAAAATGTTATTTTATTTTATTTTCCTTTCCATTGAGCGGTGGCATGCCAGCACTACGGTGCAACGACGAGGTAGAGATGAACCCCTTTAATGAGGATCTTAAATGAGTAGTGTAACAACTCATTAATCAAATCATAACAAATATACTGTTTCACTAATGAAACGATATAACGATGTGACGACACATCATAATAGAAATTTTGTGACACGTTTCTCTTTTAATGAGATAATAGGTTAGAGAATCAAAGTTAAAATTTATCTAAAGAACGATGAAGAATTTTATCTACAATGAAGAATTCTGGTGGATCGGAAAGAGGAGATGACGCCTTGGAGTAAGGATTAGGGACCAGAGATTGACGAACACTAACAGATTCGAACAGATCGACACCAACAACAGACCTTCTTAAGGTGCGGGTTATTTTTTTATTTTCAGTTTCCCTGTTCCTCATTCTAAAACAATGAACATGGATCAACTCAGAAATAGGTTTATCTGCATATTTCTTTTTCTTGTGGGAGGGTTCTTATACTGAGGGTTTGCATCAGGGTTACCATGTTGTTATAATATTGAACCTCCCCATTGTTTTAAACATTAATGTGATGGGTTCTGGCCGACACGAACAAGGCCTATGCCCCTTTACCTTTGTGTGTTATTCATGGATAAAACTCAAAGTTGACAGCTATAAGTTTTTGAGGCTGTAGTAGGGAAGATGGAACCCCATGGAGGTTGAAGATACAAACAGCTCAAAGAACAGACCACCAGAGTGGACCCGGTGGTCCGCAGAAGGCGCTGCTGGCATGCCGGCGCCGTTGGAGGCCCACGGCAGTGGCCGTTGGTGGGTGGCAGTGGGTAAAGGTAGGTGTTGTAGAAATCTCATGACTTATAATTGCATCAGGTTCCACCATAAGTAGGCTGAAGGCTGGTGAATAGTGACGCGGCCACCCGACCACGTAGGTGGGGACAGCCCGCGCCGCGTGGGTCGTGACGACCCGCAAGCACGCCGTCCAAAGAACGCGTGTGGGTCCACAAGCATGGACAGTCTATCCTCCCAAACAACACAAATATCGAATTCCATATGGAGTCCAAGATGGAGATGGTTGGCCTACCGGTTGTGGGTTGGACTGTGGGGGGGGGGGCTGCGCGGACCGGGCTGTTGAGTGGCCTTGGATGGAATTAAGCCGACCCGCTTTTTCCGGCCGAGCCAGAGGAACAAAGCAAGGCCTTTTAATGACATGGGTTGGGAACAAAATCGGCCCACATTTTGTGTGTTAGGCCGGATGGAATCAGTTCGCTGGGCGACCTGGCAGGCTGGACCCCCGGTCGAACCGGGATGGGTCTAGCAAGGCCCAATGGGCTTGACCCAATGGACAGGATGGACCGGGCCGGACGAGACCCGTAGTGGGTAGGTTCAAGTCAATCGAACAGGGCCTTGTCATTCGAAACCAACAGACCAGGTTGGTCGGGTTGGTTCGACATATTCAGACTGGGCATGGACACAACCATCCCCTATTTACTAAAATACTAATATCATTCAGACAGTGCATTCGATTGACACTCCATCTGTGGATTTGTGAACCTTGAAACGAGGCGGTCCATTAGGAATAATCTAATTTAGTTTTAGTGGTAGTCAAGATATTACTAATGGATTGAGGAGTAGATTCTCCCGGAGTCAAGCATGTTACGTGCATCACTCCTATGGATGGATGAGACCCGAAGACTAGTGACCCTGTGTGGATCAGCTCATAGGGACCCTGTATGGATCATATTCTAGCAAACCTATCTGGATAATCTCTTAGAGACCCTTTGTGGATCATCTCCTAGAGACCCTGTGTGTATCATATTCTAGAGACCCTGTGTGAATTATCTCCTAGAGACCCTATGTGGATCAGCTCCTCGTGACCCTGTGTGGATCAGCTCTTGGAGACCCTGTGTGGATATGTTCTAAGAGATAATATGTGTATCAGATAAAAGTGGCTCTATGTGACCCAACAGACCCATAGTTCTCATCTAGGATGAGTACCACAATAGTACACGGTGTTCAGTTTTTCCACTGATGGACTTTTTTTCTATACTTTATGTTATACCTGGTGCGAGATATCCTTCTTTATGATCATGATTTGTGGTTTTCTTTGTGAATTTATTTGTGATCATTTATTGGTGGTTTGGGGTCTCTACTAAGTATTGTGTTACTCACTCCTGCATGGGCTTTGTCGTCACGTATCTTGTCCCATGCATGCGATTGACGCTTCGACGAAAACCTTTGTAGCTTGAGACTAAGTGGTGCTTAATGAGACGAGACAGAAAGAAACATTGATGGAGATCTTTTTGGTCAGGGACCAGGTGGTGCTCAAGGAGATGGGATAGATGGTCATACTTCTACGACTACTGGCCGCTACCCTACCCCTACCCCTTTAGGTGGGGTATCGAGCATACGAACCGTGGTAGTTGAACGTTCCTTAGTCTTTTTTCTCTTATATTCTAGACCCTTTGTACTTTCACTTTGTATTGTACTATCTGTTTTTGTCTTAGTGACAGTTGTGGTTTACTTAGTGTTTAATTTCTGCAGTTTGAGTTTTGTGCGTGTGTACAAGTTTAAAGGAAAATTCCTCCCCTTTTGGGATATTCCTATTCGGTGCTAGTCTCCAGCCCCTGGCCTATGGAAGGCAGGATTTGGGTAGTCACTACACGATTCTTGGGGTATGGGTCATGACACTATTTCTATATAATTCTAATATTAGATAACCCATATTACCTTCTAGTCCATTATAAAATGAAAATGTCCCTTGTGTGTATGTATGGACTACCACCTCCACGTAGCGATGTGATCATTTATACATTTCATCTCTGCATGGTAAGTAATAAGGATATCTGTAATGGATAAAAACTATATTTATACCATTACTGAAATTATATATATTATGTAACCATAATCAAGTACATTGAGTGAAACATTAATGACCAAACATGTCTGAGAAAATAAAGCAGGTCACACACGAAACAAAGATAATAATGAATATTATTGACAAAAGTATGATGAAATGTTATGAGAGGATCATATATGATATTATAAATTATAATATTGTTCTGTTGATGCTTGAAACCATTATATGAGAGGTTAAATAATGTTTCTGTAATATAAAGTGGGAGGTAAGATATTTCATCTAAATTTTCACTCTACTAGGGAATATTAGGTAATATACACCTTTATATGTCTTGTATATATTCATCCTTTGAGTGATTTGACATGAATATATACTTGTTTGTTATGATTAATGATTTAATTTAAGTTACACAATCAAGACGAATGTTTAAAAGAGAATATGGTCTTATTTCTCTTCTCGGTCAGGTATATATTTATTTCATACACATATTTTTCAAAATAATTATACAAAAATACTTTTTATTTAATAAATGTATTTATAAATGTTAGTATATGTTATCCATGAATTTTACATAGTATGAATGGAATATTTGTTTTCCAAGTGGTTCATTTTCAACTTTCTTTACAAAAAAGTTAAAAGGAATGTTTTTTAACTTATACTATTTTAAAACACTTTCCCACCACCATAATAGTTTCACTCTCTTTAGCTTCTTGTAGAATATTTCTAGGTATTAAAAATAAAAAAATTTAGAAAAAAAATTATATTACATTTTATTTTATTCTCTGAAACTCATGAATATATTTTAAAACATGTTTTTTTTATAAATTGAAGGTCATCTTTTATCACTTATTAGTTTTTTGGTTATTATCTTTCTCTTGAGAAAATTAGTTTTTCTTATCATTAAACATTACCTTTCTCTTAAATATAGATATTCTTTGTATTATTGATATGATTATTTTTTAAACCATAAACTATTTGTATACCAAGTGTTTTACTCTAAATGTAATTTGATTGATCGGAGAAATATACCTCTTTTAAATTTTCTACTCAATAATGTTATTTATTGATAATGTATATTGTTCATTAATTAAATAGATCATTCGTTATTTGGGGAATGAATTATACATGTAGTGATGGGTGGGGCCCAAAATCATATATCCCATCAACACATCGACTAGTATTATGAGGTGAATTATTTGGTCAAATTAAATGGGTGTTTACTGAAAATTTCAAACTAGATTAGTGAACTGAATTAACAATAGAGAAATAATTATGTATGAGATCCTAACATCCAATAGTATGAATTTAATTTATTATTATCCATTAGATTACTTCATTGATATTATCCATGGATTCATATTGTTCTCAAGATAATGATTAAATAGAATGTGTTTGTAGTTATTTACCTTTCCATAATTATTATGCCTTGTTTACTCATGATATCTTCCATTATATGAAACTATTATAGAGAATCTATTCTCATCCTTAATTTTTTACCACATGTTATGAATAATGATATTATGCATAATATCAAATATTGAAGAATTTTTTCTTGCTATATATTTTATAATCCCAACGTATTATGGAAATCATGTATGTATCTAGTTTTCCAAATTAAACTGACATATTTGATGTGGTGATACCCCTTGTATCTATGCTAATGTAATAAAATAAGAAATAAAAATTGGTTGTTTGAGTTGGTGTTGTTATTGTCTATATCAGTGAAGTTTAGTAGAAACCTTATGAATTGGATTTTAAATATGTATAGATAACATAAGTACTATGATAATACCTTATATTATTTTAGAATTTTTACCATTAGGGAGATTTTTATTTTATGGCATAATATCCAAGATGATTATGATCTAACTCAGTGTATTCCATTATTTTTTGATTTCATCTAACATAATAATGTAAATAAATATCTTTATATAATGTATGAATTTCCCTACTGAGAAATCCGATATAACTGTTACTGTAACTGATCAGATCATGGTCATATTATCGAAATGTACTTAGGTTATGATGAATATAAATGATTAAATAGATAATACACTTGTTTTATAGTTTTATTTTCCTATATTATATTTATTAATGAAACATAAGCCTCTATATTTTTGTGGAACCACTAATCAATTTATATAGCTTTGTAATGGATTAATTATCTCAAGAAGATATTAATTTTTATGGTATGAAATTTCTGTAAAAGAGTTATTCTAGCAGTGTATTATTCGAAAAGATATAAAATGTGGCCATTGGTCTAAAACTCTAAAGAGACTGATGAACTAGAAATATTGAAATGAAGAAATTTTAAAGTGAGTTTCATTCAAAAATACATCCCTCAAGAACAATGAGTTGAAATAGAAAGTATTTTTTTAACTTTAAAGTAGATAAAAGAATAATGTTTGGAGGAATATGAGGATAAATTCACAATACTATCCTAGAATTATTCATACCACATACATAATATGAAAATAAATATTCACCACTTATTTTATGGGATTATTCCATGACGCCAAAGGGGACTAATATCCCAAACATTTTAATTATATAGTGGTATTGTATCAAGATTAGTTAAAATAGATAAGTGAATAATTGGATCCTATATCTTCAAGGGGTATCAAGATATGAAGTGATTGTTTCAGAACATAAAAATAATGTAATGTATCAAAGAATAAGGATAAAATTGATCAATTTTCATCAAGTGAAAATTGTGGAAACAAAAACCTAGAAAATGATTGAAGTTTATAGTAGTTTGTGTCAAGTTCCATGATAAGGTCCATCTAGTTAATGAATTTAAGGAAAATAATAAAGACACTATAATCATGTGTTTCAACTATAAAGAGAGGTAATTATTCAAACTAGTTCCCAAATAATCAAGGGATCTTAACATGGAAAAATCCAAGGGAATAAGGCCAATCTTATTCCAATAATACATCTGAAATATAATTATTTAATTTATTATAAATTTAAATTCAATAATTATATATATCAATGATAGTTTGGATATAAAAATCTTTAAACATATAAGATTTTTATTGTTTATTTCTTTCTTTAATGATTTGAAAGCATATGTTTAATGGTACCGATAATCAAGAAAAATATTTTAGTGGTAAGGTGATATTATTAAAGAATACATTAATAAGGGAAAAAATGATACAATAATATGTTTATGATGTTGAATTAATAATGTTATTTTAGGATAAATAGAATATTTACACCGAATAAGTAAATGGGATAATATTGGTAATATTTAGTGATTTGATTTATAATGAAGTTTACTAAATTTTTGTATTTAATGGAAATAAAAAAAGATTGAATTTATCTTTATAAATATTATTTATTGTGATTCAGGTTATTAGTATCTTTTAAAATAGTATGTTATAAATGTTTTTATATGTTTTTTATGCGGCACTATGATGTAATTTATTTTAGCTGGGAATAAATGTTTGATCCAATATTTCATGTTTTTGGGTTTTTAATTTTGTTCGAAATATTTTGTATTATATTTATGTTAATCTATTTATGAAATGAATTAACATGTACTTAGGAGGTTGTTTTAATGGTATTAGATATAAATTTTTTATTATATAAGTTCTTCTAACTATTTTGGTTTTATAAAATATTTCAAAGACATAAAGAATGACTTTTCATATTTTCATGGATTATATGATCAATTAAGAGGTAATTTTAGTGCTTCAGGCATAAATATTTTCACAATGAATACTCATAGTATAGAGGAAAGAGGATATTAAAGTGTAAATTGACTAAAAGATAAAGTTATAACAAGTATATTTCCTTATTTTCTTATATTAGATGGAAAACTAATTCCCCAACTATGGAAAAATTATCTTGAAACCAAAATTTTATCATATTATAATCAATTCCAATTAATTTATGGTATTTTCAACCGTCATAGGTTTATGGTCATGTGGTCATTAATTTTTTTATGAATATACCCTCTATAAACCTTTATTATTTCTTACGTGTACATTTTAACTTCCCAATAATTTCATCCTTATCTGGGAACTCAAATTTGTAATGTTTCAATTAACCCATATGCTTTTCAATTTTCCTTTTGAAAAGAATTTACATAATCACTATATATAAAATGGGTAAAAAATGTTTGATCTATTGTTATATAAGAAAACATTTCAATGGTTAAATTTATTTAAATGATGTTTATGATTTAACAACTTGATATTTTAAAGGAATACTACATTTGATAGTCTATAATACACACAAAACATAGCCTAAATAAACCACAACATATTATTATTTAAATATAGAAGTTAAAACCTAACCATAAAATTGGTTGGAATAGATAAGAATAACAATATTATTAAATATATAATAATGTTATACTCTATAAAAATTTAATGATTAATTATAAAAAAAATAAACACTAGAATTTTTAGTAATGTAATTTTATTATTTAAAAATATGTTTTCATCAAGTCATCTTTTTAGTGTTTTTTATGAGGAAAAAATATAATTAATTTTTTATAATTTTATAATCTTTTCTGACAAAAGAAATTTCATTTTATAAATTAACATATCAAAATCACTTTAGGGTGGATTTTATAAGTTTTTCTAAAATGATTTTTTTCTAGTAAACAATGGAAAATAGTTTTTTTATAAAAAACTTTATTATTATTTTAAGAATTTTCAAAATTCCATTTTGTTTCAAAAAGGTTTAAAGGAAGAATCTGTTCAATTATATTTTTTTATAATCAAATAATGTCTTTTGTAATGAATTTTATTCTTGAATTAAAAAAAAAATTTATACATAGAAGGATTTTTTTGGAAAAATGTTTTTCTGCGCTTTTTATTTTAATATTATCATAATTTTTATTAAACTATTTAAATTGGATCTCAAAAAATGGGATCGATATCTAGTATAAGGAGGTATTTTTTTTTAAATTTGGTACCGTTGATTTTTGATCATAATGAAAAGTAACCATATTAAATAAATTTTATCGCGAAAAGAGTAAATTGGGTAATTAAGGTTAAAAATTATGTGATAATGAATTAATAACCAATACGACACTAGAATTATTTTCATTTGATGATATAGTTTGTCCATAATCATCAAAAATTCAAAAATATGATCTTTTTTTGATATAAAAATTATTTTGACCATTATAATATATAAGTGATATATAAAGAAAAAAAATGTCACACTATTCTTTTAAAATAGAAAATATTTGTTTATGGACATAAATATAATTTTTTATTATTATAAATATTTATTTTAATGAAAAATTATTTTTTTATGTTAATTTATTTCTATTTTTTATCCATGAAATAATTACCTTAAACTCTTGTACAACTTTAACACCACATTTATTCAATTAATAGAAAAATAAAATAAATGATTTTAAAAAAATATATCAAATATAATTTTAAATAATTAATTTGTTCCATGATATTTTTATATAAATATAAAATTATGGTGATGTGTGAAAGGATTGTTTTCTAATTCCATAATTGTATTGATGTATTAATGTTCAAATTAAATTATTAGTGTCAAAAATTATATAAATGAAATTTTAAAATAGATAATAATTTAGTAAATTATTAAAAATTAATAATAATTTAGTCATTTGAAAATTCAATTGGATATGTCTTAAAAAAATAATTCATTTAGTGGTATTTTTTCATTTTATTGTATCATTATTGACCCATAAATGGTGGAGCCCATTAATACTACAGTAATTGAAAAATTGGTTAATGGGGGATGAAACTAAATGATATGGGATAATAAATAAATGAAAATTTTAAAAAAATTATTGGCTAAGATTATTTTGACACATACTCATCATATCTTTAAATTATATCAATTTAGAGGAATTTTGAAATAAAAACTTATTTATAATAATTTCATTCATTTTCAAATTTAAATAATTCCCCTCCCTTAACTTATAAATAAACATCCATTCTCTCAATTATTCACGAAACATTGATCCATGTAACTCGACCAACCCATTACCATTTTTCATCTAAAAACCATATCTATAGTATGAAGGTGTTGGTATTCCAGAAATACTAACCCTATCTCCCTTAAGAGGAAATATAAAAGAACCCTACTGAAGAATAGATAATTTTATTTACCGACTCTTTCAAGTTTATTTCTTCTTCTAATTCTTATTAATATTTTGCACCTATCATAAAATAATATCTTTAGTATCATCAATATACTATGATTTTATTTTGATTAGATTAAAACAAAATTCATTATATTTTCCATCTAAAAAATTAAAAAATATCACACATGCATATGTATGACTTTCTATCTCCATGTAGCATTGTAATTAATTTTTCATCACCAGTTTTCATTGATTTTTATAAATATTGAACTAAACAATTTATATGATATTTATTAAATAAGAATGCCTCTATAATTTTAATATCCCTTTCACCTTATTACATTCCAATCCATTGGAAAATATTAACATTGTTCATACGTATGTGTGAACTACCACCACCACAAAGCCAAGTGATTTGTTTTTCATTATTCTTTACATGGAAGGTAAGGTGAACTGTTTTAATGGGTATATATGATATTTAATTCATGATAAGAATTATATAGATTATGGAAACATTATAAAAGTACAAGAACTATAAATTCTGTGAGAAAACATGCATGATAAAATAATGGAGTTAACATAAAAAAAGATACTAATGAAGATTGATGACAAATGGGTGCTAAGATGTTATAATACGATCATATAAGATATTAAAAATACTAATATTATTCTTGTATGAATTACTAGCTTGGTTAATACCGTTATATAGCATGTAAAATCATGTTTACTATGATTAAAGATGAGGTAATTGATTTCATCTCAATTCCCACTCTATTGAGGTATATTTGTAATATGCACCTATTCAATTTTATGTGGTCTATATATATGTATATATCCAATTTGAGTTATTTAAATTTAATATATATTTATTCATGATTATTAATTATTCATTTCAACCTACTATTTCAAGATGAATGTTTTAAAGAAAAGACAATATTATGTCATTTTTAGATTGAGTATATTTTTCTTTATATACACATTTTTCTACATTGTTTTACAAAAATAATTTTTATTTATAAAAATGATTTATAATGGAAAAATTATGTTATCCTCAATATTTTATAAAGTAAAAAAGAAATATTTATAATTTTTTTAAAAAGGGTTCATTTTAAACATTCTTTAAAAAATTATCAAAAGTAATTTTGTTAACATATATGGTGTTAATAGACCATCCCACTAGAATGACTATTTTTAATTCAATAGATTATTATATAGGATTTCAAAGGTATTAAAAAGAGAAATCTTTGGATAAATGGCTTCTAATAAATTTTCTTTTAATCACTAAAAGGCATGAATTCATTTTAAACCCTTTATTTCAAATGAACTGATGATTATCTTTTATATCTTATTAATTATATAATTATTATGTTTATCTTGAAACATTAAATTTCTAGTGATCATTGAACATTGATTTTTTTAAATATACATAATCATTGTATCATGGAAATGATTATTTCTTATACCATATTCTATTTCTACATCTGGTGTTTTACATTAAATATTATTTGATTGACTCGCGAAATTTTTATATTTTTTATATCTACTCAATAGAGATATTTATTGATGAGGAATATAGTTCATGAATTAAATTGATCATTTTATATATGAGGAATGAAATGGACATGCTGTTAACGGGTGGGGAACAATATTATATACCCATGGAATGCATAAACAAGTCTCATGTGACAAATAATTTGGCCAAATTAAATGGTTCTTTTACCATAGTTTGAATATGTCCTAGCACAAGGCCTTGATTATATAGATATCACAATATCAAAAATTGTGATGTATAAGAGTAATCAACTCCTTTATTGAGATTTTAGTTATTATTATCGATGAGATTATTTCATTTATATTATCTATAGATTCATTTTGTGATCATTTAATTGATTAAATGGAATGTATTTTTTGTTATCTACTCCCCCTATTGATTATTCCTTATCAACTCAAGATAATATACACTATATATAACAATTACTAAGAATCTAAGATCAACATTTATTTTCTTTCTTCTGCCCAGAAAATGAAGATATACATTATGAATAATATCAAATTTGGAAGATTTTTTTTATATTTTGTATTTTATAATTAAAATACATATTGTGAATTATGTATATATCTAGTTTTACATGGTTTCTAAAATGATTGAAACTATGTGGTGACATCCCTTATATCCATGAAAATGTAATAAAGTAGATGGCATCTCTAGGTTATGAGAGTTTTGGTTGTTACATTAACTATTATTATATTTATAGTTATGCTAATTAACATGCCTCTTCTAACATGTGAGACATTCAAATGTGTTGTATACTATGAGTCACCACTAGTAGTGGGAAAAAGTATTCCAATATTATAAATTCCCATCATATTTCCTTCCTTCTATCCCCAAGACCAAAATTGCTTACAAAACCTTTTACAAAATTCTTCTTCTATTTCATCTTATTTCATATTTACCTATATATGAACTTCCTTTCCTAGTTATATCCTCCCAAATATGACTATCCACTTCATTTATTGTTGAAAATAATCTCTATTTATCACATCATCATTTCAAAATAAAATGTTTCTCCATTAATACATAACTATAAAACCCAACCCCAAATTAGTATTCTTACATCAATCTCAATCCATATTATCCTATAGATAACCATTCTTCCCCAATAACATTTTACCACATGCGTCTTCCCATTCCCAACAAAATTTTATAATCTACTAGCAATATTGGTATTTTTGATGTACCATCCTTCTGTATCATTATCAATTTTTAATGTATTATTATTACTGAAACATTAATTACATGGCCATTTAAGTACCAAAAATCACATCTCATATGGTTTAAAATTATGTTTTCTTCTCATCATAAAAAACTTTTCAGGTCATTTTTATATTCTCTCCTAATATCCACATAACCAAACATCTTTGGACTATTATCTTATTTATCATTTAGGCCTCTATAATACTCAACCTTTCATTCCCATGTATAGTGTTTCTACTATGCTTCTATAACACTCAGTCTTATCCATGATTCTATTATCCAAGATCTTTTTAAGAATAACATATCCTGTCCCTCAATAGTTTGATTTTTTCCATTTAACATTGATTTAAATAATTATTAAAAAAATATAATTCATTTTAGCCAATATAATGTTTGACATATGTATATGTCAGTTTCACATATACAATATAGTATATGCATACCTTATATTCCTCTTATAGTAAAAACTCCATGAATTATATGACATAAAACTTCTGAAAATACTCTCTTATATTATACTCATCTTATAATTTATTAATATTAAGGTACAAGCTTCTATTTCATTATCTACATTTTACATAAATATTTTTCTTTAACAAAACATTTTGATGTACTTCTGGTTTAGCCACATTGGGAATAATATAATATTCAATTAATCTTATTTAAATCGACTATGTATACATTTATTTATTATATTAATCAATAAATCCTTAACTTCTATGATTGATATATATTTAAACTATTGAGGTCAAACCATAAAAAATGTAACAATTTTATAAAAATAATCTTACATTCTATTAAGAATCTTTGATATGTTGCATTATAAGTATGAAATAAATTCAAAAAATTTAGAGGTTGAGTCAAACTCTTATATTAAATGTTAATCTATAGTATCCAATATATTAAATTATATAAACCATATAGAATATTTTGATCACTTAACTAATATGTTTCATTATTCAAATATCATTTAACATGCATCTAGATTTCAATTATAAAAATTGATTATAAATCATTTTTGACAATATGTTCCATCAAATAATTCAATTCCCTTATTATATTTTATTAAAATTGTTCCACCCACTATTTCATTTATTAATCTAAATTTTAAATCTAACATATTACTATATTTTTTTAATTTATCTACATTTTATATATACCCTTTTACATTATAAAAAAGATGATAATGTTGTAGGTGTGGCCATATTTCTTTCCTTATGTCATTAAATTCACATCAAAAAATCACTCTTGTATTTATAATTTACATATATATTATATTAAATTTACAATCATTTTACAAGATCACCTACTCACTATATTACTTTAAATTATATTAAACAACTAGTAACTATTGATGACTTAGCACCTATGTTTTGTGTGTCAATAATATTAAGTTTGTATACATATTTCCATTATCAGAATAGTTTATAAATTCTTTCTTTGATAATATCATCTATTAAATAAATTAATTTAATTTTATATGGTTTATTGAAGTTTATGTTACGAAACATTAATTTGATAACACTTATTCAAATTTTAATTTATTAATATAGTATCTTAAAAATTGGGTTTTTTCTTTTGATAGATAGACTAATCATTACAAAACTATAGGACATCATACTAAAATTTCTACTTGGATTATAAAATAACTTAAACATGTATCAAGCAGAATTACTCTTAAATCCACTTCTCTAGAGAAAAATATCTTTCCCCATGGACCATGGAATCTTATATTTGATGAAGTAAATTATGGAATAAAAAATTAATTATTGTTTATTATATGTGATGAATTTATTTTATATTTCACACTCTACCATCCATTCTCATTTATATTGCATCTACACCACTTCTATAATTTGTATCTTTAATAATGATTTTATCGTCCTAATTATCTTGAATAATGAATCTTCCTCACCAAAAAATGTTGGATTATTATATCATCCATTTAAAATAATTGTATGTAAACATTAACAACAAGTCACTTGGCCAAAATAAAGTGTGATTAAGGTATTACATATATGTATACATAAAATGTGTTTTATTCATATATTATAATACTAATACAGTATTAAATATAATAATTCAATAACATGAAATTTCTAAAAAAACTCTCTTATAGTATATGACCCTTAAAACATATGCCTTAAACATTTCTTTCCAATATTTATCTTTCTAAATTTTATATAGACCATTAAATATTAATAGGTTTCATATTAATGCACTTTTGGTTTGGAAAATTTTTTTTAGACACTTTTAGATTAATTTTATATTAAATTCATATTATTTAAATCATTTATTCATACCTTTATTTCTTCTTTTATCCAAAAAAATCCTTAACATTTATGATTATTATATCTTTCTATTGTTTATCTCATTCTATGATAAATATTTCACAACAGTATGAAAATCAAAATGAATCTTGCATGAAGTTTGGATATGATAGATTTTATGAATGGAAAAAAGTAAAAAAAAATTAGATTTATCTATAAATCATTTCTTGTTTTCATTAATTTTTTTCAGAAATTAATTCAATGTTATTTTTTTTTGATTTACTTGTATACTGATATTAATTTACACTCTTATTATAGGTGCATGTGTTACCTCTAATACATTAAATTATATCGACCAAATAGGAAAAATCATTCACTTAACTCTTATGTCTTGCACTACCAACAACCCAAAGAGTGTATCCAAATTTACATTACAAAAAATGACATTAAATAGTTCGATTTATTATCACTAACACCTAATATATTCAATTCACTTTCTATGGGTTGACGAAATTATTTAACATGTTGTTTTATTTCATCGACTATGTTTTTATATGTTATACTACTATAGTCTATTTCATTATATGAATTTTAGATTAACTATATATCATTATTAAAACAAAAACACTATAACCAGTTTGGAATTAATATATTTCTTCTATCATTAAATTCAATCATATATTTCTAATTTTCTTATATATGACATTAAATTTAATTCATATTATATGTATAAATACCTAAAACAATCCATTACATTATATTAAAAAAATAATATGTTCATCACATAACTCTAATGAATTATTCTTCTAATGGAATATAGGTTGAATCTTAATTTTCTTTATTGTTAATGACTGTAAATTTTTTTCTTGACTAACACTTATATGTTACAAATTTAATGAACTTAATACTGTTAAATTAATTTTTAATAACTGTCACGACCCGTCCTCGGGGCCTGTGTCGTGACTACCCCAAGCCCGCATTCCATAGGCCAGGGGATGGCGACTAGAACCAAGGCGTAAATACCGATAAACAGGGAATACATTGCCTTTATATAGTAAACAAGAACCTCAGAGTAAACAAGAGGAAAAAGGTAATCACAAAGTAAAAACAGGGTACAACTACAAGTGCGGAAAGTAAGTGGGTCAGAATACAAACCCAAACTGAAAGTAAAGTACAACTCAAAAGGGAAAACAACAACTAAAAGGTAAAAGTCGCTACACCGAGCTGTCCATTGGAAATCCCACCTGAAGGGTGGGTACAGATAGCTTCATTGCTCCTCGGGTCCCGACGTCTGCTCCGAGTACGTCCCACCCAGTGGTCCTCCTCTAGGTACCGTTATGCTCTGCAAGCCTCAACAACGATCAATGCAGTCCGTCATCTGCAACCAACAAAACGTAGTGCGGGCATAGCCCATGCATGGGTGAGTATAAGCTACTCAGTAGGGACCCCAAGACCCCCAAGGGTCTCCTAAAATCCACAAAGGATAAACCACAAAGGAAAGATACAATCACGAAGTAACAACCGACACTGCTTAGGCAAATTCCCAAACATATACCTAAGTCAACAATTCCAATACGCTCCAACCTCCTAGCCCAAGTACAACTCAGTCCACACAGGAAAGTATACGTATTCCACACAGGAAATCAAAACGTAATCCACATAGGATAGCACAACACAATCCACACAATAAAGCAAACAGGATTCAGCTCACACCGGTTCGATCATGAAGTTGAACCCAAAGCTATTGGGAAACTCCTTCACCATCAAGTGCAGTGGTTATGCCGCTACAACCAAGCACTTCCCTCTTACCTTGGACATCTGTAGTTCTCTACCTATCGGGTACTGTGGGCCTGCTGCTACCACCAAGCGCTCCCCCGTGCCGTTACAACCAAGTGCTCCTCCGTCGTGGGTCTGCCGCTACAACCAAGCGCTCCCCTGTGCCGCTACAACCAAGCGCACCTCTGTCGTGGGTCTGCCGCTACAACCAAGTGCTCCCCTGTGCTGCTACAACCAAGCGCACCTCTGTCATGGGTCTTCCTCTACAACCAAGCGCTCCCCTGTACCGCTACAACCAAGCGCACCTCTGTCGTGGGTCTGCCGCTACAACCAAGCGCTCCCCAGTGCTGCTACAACCAAGCGCACCTCTGTCCTGGTTCTACTGCTAAAACCAAGCGCTCCCCCGCCGGGCTATCCGTAACACACCGAGTCGTTCGATCAGCAGTCGTCAAGTCTCAACCGGCCCTAGGGTTTCCGCACATAGCATGCTCGTTTCGGGAGGGTCCACTCCACGAGCTAAGAGGTCGATGCATCAACTGACATGTAGTCCGGAGTTGATGTATCCCAAGATGTACCGTAGTGGTCACTTCCGAAAACACGGAGGATTCCCGTACGGTTTTCATCATCGTCGCAGTCGAATCTACTGGGGATCTCTGTACAGTCATCGCCGTCACAGTAGCAGTACCAGCCAACTCTAAGGTTCCCGCACACATCAAGCTCGTTCGGGAGGGTCCGCTCCACGAGCCGAGAGGCTGATACATCAACTGACTCAAAGTCTAGAGTTGATGTATCCAAAAGTTCTGTATCATCAACAGGAACTCAACGTCGCAGACGACGCGTCAATCGGATGCCCGGTCTGAGAGTTATTGGCTTTTTCATCCCAGGGGCCCTGTTGGTTTTTTAAGGCAAACCAACCTGACCATACTCCACCTAAGTCCAAATCTCAGGCGGAGTATGTCAAAAGATCCGTCTCACTTAGAGGAATCCACCAAAGTCGACGGCACGTCAATCGGACGTCCGGAGCTCATGATATGAGTGTTTCCGCTCCGAGGGCCCGGTTGGTTTCGTGTACGAACCAACCCGGCCGAACCCAAAGTATTCCGAATCCTTGAGTGAGATATACCGAAACGACCGTCTCGATCCAAGTATCGCATCTCTGCTGACAGCGCGTCGTTCGGAGGCCCGTAGCTCAAGTTACGGCTAAAAGACTTAAAACGGTCCGAAGACGGGGGGTATGGGCCCGGGCCGACCCGGGCCGACCCGGGCCGACCCCCCTGGGTCGGCTGAACCAGGTCGACCCGACCCGGTCCAACCCGGTTGGACCTAGTCCGACCGGGCCAGGACGTGGCCCGGCTCGGCCGGCCGGTTCGGCTCGGCTCGACCGAGCGGCCGAGCAGCACGAGGGGCTCGCTGCCCCCGCGTGACAGCACCGCGACCCCCGCGGGGGCCGCCCTGGTCAACGGACGCGGCAAAGGCCGCGTCCCGCATGTGCGCCGGACCCGCATGGCCGCGGGTCCACCGGCGGCGCCGCCGCCGCGCCGGCGACCCGCGCCGCCGGTGTCTTCCGCGGGCCACCGGAGTTGCTCCGGTGGTCCGTTTTCCTTCCCGTCTACGCCGCTGTTCCTCCCGGGTTCCGTTATTCACTACGGAATCATCAAATCGCCCTTGCGTCACGTTTTGTCATCACCATCCGAATCCGCACAACAACGAAAAACTGCGGAGGGTTGTCGGGCCATGTTCGTTTGGCCCGCACCCTCTGCATTAGGCGATTACAATTGGGAGGATTAAACAACACATCAAACAACAATTTTAATAAATTAAAATTGTTCTTATGAAACCGGTTCTTCAATTTAAAAGAAACGTTCACGGGAGAATAAATTATTCACAACAACCCCTACCTCGCCAAGTCGTCGCACGCACGTTCTTCGCAGAATTGACTGTCGTGGAACAAGTGGAGCTTCACGTCATAGAAGGGCGTCGTGTCGTCGTGGAAGGGCGTCGCGTCGACGATCTCCGAGGATCCAGAAACAACATATTTAATTTTAATAATTAAATCCTTATTGAGTTATAATCCACAAGGAAAATTAAAGGACCGCAATCCCCTACCTTGTTGTTGTCGATCGAAGGTTGTCGTGGGGTTGGATCGTCGCGGAAGAAGTGTCGCGGAGGGAGAATCGTCGGCGTCGCGGTACACAGCGTCACGTCGCTGATCTCCGTGGGTTCGGCATTCTTTGTCAGAGGCCGGCGTTCTTCGCATTCTTTGCGAAGAAGGAGGAAGATCCTTAGAGATTATTCATAGGTTTAACACAACATTTCAAAAGGAAGGTGTGTTGGCCTTATTTTATTAACATGCCAACAAAACGAAAAAGTGTTAAGAAATGAACGAAATTAATTCATAGAATTAATTTCAATGAATAAACCGCCCATTTAATTGTTTAAGAAAACTCCCCAGTTGACTTTTATTTAATAGGGGTTTTCGCGGGTGCGTTACTTAGCGGAAAGAAACGGTGGGGCTTGTGTGGGCCCCACCCCACAAATATCCTATCAAGTGGATAGGATATTTTGGATTGCACCCTATCCATTTCAACTGAGCTTAAGCAGCTTAAGGTGGTCTTCAAGCGGCTTTAGGTGAAATAAAAATAAAATTGTCGCACAACTTTATTTTATTTCTTAACTTAAAACCCAAAAATTAAAAACCACAACCGAGCAAACACAACTCCAGAAGAGGCATTTCTAAGAAAATATCGGCGCTGCGATTCCATCGGTGCCCTAGGAATTCAATTCCGAGCACCGGTTCAAAAGTTAGAAAACCTCGCTCGTTCGTTCACTGAACGTACCCGAGCCAAACTTGGGAAATTAATTCCGGGCACACCGAGCCTCGGAATCAGGCACCGTCAAAAACTGCGTTCTTGTAAAATTCCAAAGAAAATAAAAAAAAAATTCCCTTGAAATTTCCAGGTCTTTACATTACTTCCACCACAGGGCTTTACGTCCCCGTAAAGCTTCAACACAAACTAGGGATACAAAGGCGGTAGAGCTAGGCGGTAAGCCACCTCGTCAATCCTACTAAGGACCTGGAAGGGTCCAATGAAGCATGGAGACAAGTTGACACCTCAGACAAATCTCCATAATCCACGTTGAGGTGAGACCCGCATGAAGACATGGTCGCCATCCTCAAACTCTAGTGGCCTCCGCCTCCTGTCAGCGAAAGACTTATGTTGGCTCTGAGCTGTCTTCATCTGCTCCTGGATGACCTGGACCTTCTCTATCGTGGCCTAGACCACCTCTGGTCCCACAAGACTGCTATGATTTCTTCCTTGCCGATAAGAGAAATCTGGTCTCATCCCCTGGATGAACCACTCTCTTTGCCTAATACAGTCAATCCCGACATGGATGATACTAACCCATACCAAGGATGACGTCGTAAGGCCTCGACGCTACTACCAAGAGATCCAACCGTTACTCTTGCCTCTAAGGGTTGAGTTACACTATCGGCATCAGTGTGTGGTAACTGGGTCTCCTCCAGTAGGTACCTCTCAAGTGAGGGTCAAGTCAACAGTCTAAACCGGAACCTCTTAGTAACAACACAAGAGAGGACAGGGAAGTAAATGCCACAAGAAAAGGTGTCTTTTATTACAGCAGCTCAAGTAAAAAAACACAAAGAATCTACAAACATACATCAACAAAACTAGAAGCAACATGAACAAAAGTCTCCAGGTCTGGAGCTAGTCCCGCTCCTGTCCATCTGCTCCCGGAGCTCCATGATCGTAGGCCTCAGCTGCCTGAAGATGAGTTCTCCCATGTCCTCCTGTCCCCTGCGGTCGGGGTGGACCTCCTGGTGGTGGTGGTGGCAACACCCCGAAGCGTCGTCCAACTCCAGCTGCACGGCCAGCTCCCCTGCCATGGCTGCCTGCTCCTTGTGGCCCGCCCTGATCGAACCTCTGCCTCTACCTGGGGGGCCCTTCGTCCATCTGCTGGTCATCCATATGGCGGGTCGGACAGTCACGATTCATGTGACCAATCCCTCCACAGGAGTAACACTGCCCTCTCATGGCAAGTCGTTGTCCACCCTGAGTGCCTCGCACAAACGATCCAAAGTCATGCTGTCGACCACCTGTAGGTCTAGTCCTCTTGGACCCCTGCGTCATCTGTCTACTGCCCGCTGCAGAAGACTCTGCCGCATGCCGGCAAGTGGTGGGTCCTGCTGCTGGAGACTGCTCAGCAAGGAAACTTTCCACTAAGAGGGCTCGGTCCAACACCCCTTCCTGAGTCGTAATGTTGAGGGAGATCATCGAAGCCCTGATCTCGTGCCTCAGTCCCTGCTCGAAGGTCCGGGCCCGGAAGAACGGGTCCCGTACCATATCTGTGGAGTAGCGCGAGAGATCAGTAAATCTCACCGAGTACTGGGCCACTGTCATGCTGCCCTGCCGCAGCTGTAGTAGCTCCTGATGCGCACCGCTCGGAGGGTGGCTGGGACGAACTCGGAGCGGAAGATGCTCTCAAAGTCCGTCCAGAGGAGAGATGTCTCTTCGTGCACCTGGAGCATCAAGCTCCACCATCTTCCTGCTGCCGCGTGCAGGAGGCTCGCTGCGAGGATCACCATGAGGTCTGCTAGTGTCCTCACTAATCTGAAAACCCATACAACTGCCTCCAGCCAGTCTTCAGCGGCCTGAGGGTCCGTCTCCCCGCAGAACCTGGGTGGTCGCTGGCGCTGGAACTCATGCAGTGCACTAAGGTGACGTGCATCGTCAGCAGCTGGGGCTGGTAGCATCAGTGGCTCGCAGGGTATAGGTACCGCTGGTGCCTCAGCTATCAAAGGGCCCTGTACCGAGTCCTCGACGCTCGGTGGGCTCTCGCCACGCACATCGCTCGGAACCCTAGTTGGCTGCCATCGTGGGGCCATCCTGAAAAGGAAACATATGCGCCATGGTCAGAACAATATACCTGGTGAGCTAACATAAAGTAATCACAAAGAAAACTTGAAACACAAATGCAATCAATGTTTTCGTGCATTAAGTCAGAAATCAGAAGTCATGGTCCTGGTGTACGGATACGTCGGCCGCCACACCAACACTGGACTCCCTGGACTGATAACCACACCCAATACGCAAAACAAAATTGCTTCAAAAAGAAGAAAGATCAGAGTCTGCGGTAGAACCGACCACCTCTGATACCAATTTGTCATGACCCGTCCTTGGGGCCCGTGTCGTGACTACCCCAAGCCCGCCTTCCATAGGCCAGGGGATGGCAACTAGCACCAAGGCATAAATCCCGATAAACAGGGAAGACATTGCCTTTATAAAGTAAATAAGCACCTCAGAGTAAGCAAGAGGAAAAAGGTAATCACAAAGTTAAAACAGGGTACAACTGCAAGTGCGGAAAGTAAGTGGGTCAGAATACAAACCCAAACTGAAAGTAAAGTACAACTCAAAAGGTAAAACAGCAACTGAAAGGTAAAAGATGCTACACCGAGCTGTCCACTGGAAATCCCACCTGACGGGTGGGTACAGAAAGCTTCACTGCTCCTCGGGTCCCACCGTCTGCTCCGAGTACGTCCCGCCCAGTGGTCCTCCTCTAGGTACCGTCCTGCTCTGCAAGCCTCAGCCACGATTAACGTTGTCCGTCGTCTACAACCAATACAACGTAGTGTGGGCATAGCCCGTGCAGGGGTGAGTATAAGCTACTCAGTAGGGGTCCCGAGACCCCTGAGGGTCTCCTAAAATCCACAAAGGATAAACCACAAAGGAAAGATACAATTACGAAGTAACAAACGACACTGCTTAGGTAAATTACCATACATATACCTAAGTCAACAATTCCAATACGCTCCAACCTCCGAGCCCAAGTACAACTCATCCCACACAGGAAAGTATACGTATTCCACACAGGAAAGCAAAACGTAATCCACACAGGATAGAACAACACAATACACACAGGAAAGAAAACACGATTCAGCTCACACAGGTTCGATCATGAAGTTGAACCCAAAGCTATTGGGAAACTCCTTCTCCATCAAGTGCAGTGGTTATGCTGCTACAACCAAGCGCTTCCCTCTTACCTTGGACTGCTGTAGTTCTCCACCTATCGGGTACTGTGGGCCTGCTGCTACCACCAAGCGCTCCCCCGTGCCGTTACAACCAAGTGCTCCTCCGTCGTGGGTCTGCCGCTACAACCAAGCGCTCCCCTGTGCCGCTACAACCAAGCGCACCTCTGTCGTGGGTCTGCCGCTACAAGCAAGCGCTCCCCTGTGCTGCTACAACCAAGCGCATATCTGTCGTGGGTCTGCTGCTACAACCAAGCGCTCCCCTGTGCCGCTACAACCAAGCGCACCTCTGTCGTGGGTCTGCCGCTACAACCAAGCGCTCCCCTGTGTCGCTACAACCAAGCGCACCTCTGTCCAGGGTCTGCCGCTACAACCAAGCGCTCCCCCGCCGGGCTATCTGTAACACACTGAGTCGTTCGATCAGCAGTCGTCAAGTCTCAACCGGCCCTAGGGTTTCCGCACACAACATGCTCGTTTTGGGAGGGTCCACTCCACGAGATAAGAGGTCGATGCATCAACTGACATGTAGTCCGGAGTTGATTTATCCCATGATGTACCGTAGTGGTCACTGCCGAAAACACGGAGGATTCCCGTACGGTTTTCATCATCGTCGCAGTCGAATCTACTGAGGATCTCTGTACAGTCATCGCCATCACAGCAGCAGTAACAGCTAGCTCTAAGGTTCCCGCACACAACAAGCTCGTTCAGGAGGGTCCGCTCCACGAGCCGAGAGGCTGATACATCAACTGACTCAAAGTCCAGAGTTGATGTATCCAAAAGTTCTGTATCGTCAACAGGAACTCAACGTCGCTGACGGCGCGTCAATCGGACGCCCGGTCTGAGAGTTATTGGCTTTTTCGTCCCAGGGGCCCGGTTGATTTTTTAAGGAAAACCAATCTGACCATACTCCACCTACGTCCAAAACTCAGGCAGAGTATTCCAAAATATCCGTCTCACTTAGAGGAATCCACCAAAGTCGACGGCACGCCAATCGGACGTCCGGAGCTCAAGATATGAGCGTTTCCGCTCCGAGGGCCCGGTTGGTTTCGTGTACGAACCAACCCGGCCGAACCCAAAGTATTCCGAAACCTTGAGTGCGATATACCGAAATGACAACATCGATCCAAGGATCGCATCTCCACTGACGGCGCATCGTTCGGAGGCCCTTAGCTCAAGTTACAGCTAAAAGATTGAAAACGGTCCGAAGACGGGGGGTCTGGGCCCGGGCCGACCCTGCCCGACCCCCCCTGGGTCGGCCGAACTGGGTCGACCCGACCCGGTCCAACCCGGCTGGACCCGGTCCGGCCGGGCCAGAATGCGGCCCGGCTCGGCCGAGCGGCCGAGCCGCACGGGGGGGCTTGCTTCCCCCGCGTGACAGCACCGCGGCCCCCGCGGGGGCCGCCTTGGTCAACGGATGCGGCAAAGGCCGCGTCCCGCGTGTGTGCCGGACCCGCGCGGCTGCGGGTCCGCTGGCACCACCGCGCCGGCGACCCGCGCCGCCGGTGTCTTCCACGGGCCACCGGAGTTGCTCCGGTGGTCAGTTTTCCTTCCCTTCTACGCCGTTGTTCCTCCCGGGTTCCGTTCTTCACTGCCGAATCATCAAATCTCCCTTGCGTAACGTTTTGTCGTCGCCTGCCAAATCCACACAACAACGAAAAAATGCGGAGGGTTGTCGGGCCATGTTCGTTTGGCCCGCACCCTCCGCGTTAGGCGATTACAATTGGGGGGATTAAACAACACATCAAACAACAATTTTAATAAATTAAAATTGTTCTTATGAAACCGGTTCTTCAATTTAAAAGAAACGTTCACGGGAGAATAAATTATTCACAACAACCCCTACCTCACCAAGTCTTCGCATGCACGTTCTTTGCGGAATTGACCATTGTGGAACAAGTGGAGCGTCGTGTCGCGGAAGGGCATCGCGTCGTCGTGGAAGGGCGTCACATCGACGATCTCCAAGGATCAAGAAACAACAGATTTAATTTTAACAATTAAATCCTTATTGAGTTCTAATCCACAAGGAAAATTAAAGGACCGCAATCCCCTACCTTGTCGTTGTCGATCGAAGGTTGTCGTGGGGTTGGATCGTCGCGGAAGAAGCGTCGCGGAAGAAGCGTCGCAGAGGGAGAATCATTGGCGTCGCGGTACACAGCGTCGCGTCGCTGATCTCCGTGGGTTCGGAGTTCTTCGTCGGAGGCCGGCGTTCTTCGCGTTCTTCACCTTCTTCCCGAAGAAGGAGGAAGATCCTTAGAGATTATTCGAAGGTTTAACACAACATTTCAAAAGGAAGGTGTGTTGGCCTTATTTTATTAACATGCCAACAAAAAGAAAAAGTGTTAAGAAACGAACGAAATTAATTCATAGAATTAATTTCAACAAATAAACCGCCCATTTAATTGTTTAAGAAAACTCCCCAGTTGACTTTTATTTAATAGGGGTTTTCGCGGGTGCGTTACTTAGCGGAAAGAAACGGTGGGGCTCATGTGGGCCCCACCCCACAAATATCCTATCAAGTGGATAGGATATTTTGGATTTCACCCTATCCGTTTCAACTGAGCTTAAGCAGCTTAAAGTGGTCTTCAAGCAGCTTTAAGTGAAATAAAAATAAAATTTCCGCACAACTTTATTTTATTTCTTAACTTAAAACCCAAAAATTAAAAACCACAACCGAGAAAACACAACTCCGAAAGAGGCGTTTCTAATAAAATACCGGCGCTGCGATTCCATCGGTGCCCTAGTAATTCGATTCTGAGCACCGGTTCAAAAGTTAGAAAACCTTGCTCATTCGTTCACTGAACGTACCCGAGCCAAACTTCAGAAATTAATTCCGGGCACACCGGGCCTCGAAATCAGACGCCGTCAAAAACTACGTTCTTGTAAAATTCCCAAAAAAATTAAAAAAAAATTCCCTTGAAATTTCTGATTCTTTACAATAATTACTCTTTTAATTGATAAATTTTTTCCAATTATAATTCATTACTATTGTATTTTAGAAATTATTTATTCCCAATCAATTGATAATTCATCAAAATGAAGAACCATGGGTCTTCATACTGCATTGCCTACAAAAATAAAAAAAATTATACACACATTGTCATAAAAATAATTTCATGTCATCTATATCCAATAGAAAACAAAATTCATTCTCTAATGAAGATAAGTTGTTACATACATCAAGTATTAAAAACATAAATTATTCCAGTTATGGGATGAATAAATTTATTATGTTGAAATTGTTAAAAATTATTCTGTACTATATTATTATGTAACAGTTATATACTCATAAAATTTATGACCCATATTATAAGTTCATGTATTTATTATAGTTAATTATATACTAATTACCAATAACCTGGTGTTGATTACATAAATCCTATATCTTACATAGGAAATAATATAAATAATGCAAATAAATACCCACTAATATAATTGACTATAAATATTTTGATTTAATTTCTTTTTTCCTTTCATATTTATCAAATTCACATCCTATATATGACATAAATTCCTATCAAAAAATAATATTCAACACTCTAATTTCAAAACAAGACAATTGAATGATTTCTCTCCATCTATATCAATATTGATAGAATAAATTTTGTTTTCTTCTATATTTAGATTATTTTTCTAAAAGATATAATATTTTATTATAAAATAATTCCATTTGAATGAGCTATTACATGTTTATACTGTATAAAAACTTTTTACAAAAATTTCATCACATATTTTTTTATGGTGAAAATAGGTTTCCTCTAATTGACTTGTATTTATATATTATATATATATTTCAATTTTAGTTCATTATTTTTAATTTATTGAAAATAATATTCAATATAAATACTCATTCTTATGACTCTATATATACTATTCATTTTTTCAGTAAATATGATATATTTATTATAAGTTACCCATTATAAAAACTTTTATTCATCTAAACAATTATATAAAAACTTAGAGATCACACTTCATTTGTTGATCATATTTGTACAGACTAAATCAAGTATATTGTCTAGAAATTTATTTCTTTTTTTAATTAAATAATTATATTTATATGAAAACTCATTATAAATTTAACAAAGATAGAATAAATGAATATCAATGATACTCACATCTATTTCATGATTCATTATTCCATGATGTGATTTAATGAAATATTTAAATGATAAATATGATAAAATTCTAATATGTTTACATTATATTTTTATGTTTGTAAAAAAAAGATTGGGAATTGAATACATTATTTAAATACATCAAAAAGTAAATGTATTTTGATAATTATAAGGATTCTGAAACCATTCATGATCTCGTCTATATTTATACAAGAACTATCTCTATTGTATCAATAAGGTGAAGAATTTATTACTCTATAAACAAATGATGTGTTCCCTATATATATATTCTCAATAGGCAAAACCATCACTATTTTAGGATCTTACTCCCACTTAATGGTCAACAAATAAATTTTCAAAATGCTATTTTTAATGTTTCAAATGATGTATAAAACATTTTTCAATCTATTAGGCCCTTCAAAGTATTTTATTCATTAAATGTTTTTAAATATTTATTAAATGAAAATTTTCATAGTATTTTATTCCATCTTAGACAATAATAAAATTAGTTTTTATTATAATATAGTTATTATAAGAAATATGAATTATATGTCAGATGAATTATATCACTTGATATATAGTTTTAGAAATTGAAGAAAATTATTTAATAATAATTGTCATCTAGATGTAAAGCTATTGAAAATTACATAAAGGGGGTTAGATTCACATTCATATAACAAACTGATAGGATTATAAATTTTTTTCTCATAGTTGGTGATATAGAAGATATTAATGAAGATAGAGTTAGCAAAATACAAATACTACGTGGTCACATGCATTGTATAGACGAACTTCAACCCCTATATATTTGCTTCAATGCGCAGTAATATTCCCTACTAGTGAAGATTGGTATTATAATAATATTTTCACACTTATTCAATCATATCCTAAAAAAATCATAGATTGAAAATAAGATAGAACCTTGGATACCATCTTTAATTTTGAGTTAATCATCTTCCAGCACACATATATTGAAGATAGCTCTTATAACTATTTATAACTGATTCATATGAAATGATTGAATAATGATTTTTATCAATGATTTTATTTAATCCAAAGAAATTGATACTTGATCCACATAATGATTTTCATGAATCATGCCTCAAAGGTTAGTTTTATGGTCCTCTTGAATGGAAAAATATTATTTTACAATTATCATTCACTGGTGGTCTGCGATATAAGATTCAAAATTTTCAAGATTTGATGTCAATTTTTATTTAGGATGGATATTCAGATATGTTTTTCTCTTTAACATGAAATAATTTATGGGATAATATTGAATTATTAAATAAAGCTCATAATATTCATCCTGAGTTATTTCTATAAATACTTTTTAGAATTTTCATTGTTAAAATAAAACATCTAATGAAAGAATTGAAACTTGAATTTTTTTGATGTGTCGAGAAGGTATTATATATATTGACCTCATTATTACACATCTATATGTACTACTTTAGGTATGTTTAAGGTTTAAATATATGTTTAATATCTATTTATTTATATAGTTATTCATAATTTTTAATTTAAAAAATATATATTTTCTCATTTTCATATAAATATATTAATTGAATATCCTAAGAAAATTTCAATATCTTATACTATTGATCAAATATTATCAACTGAAATACCATAAATGAATGATCATCCTTATATATATGAATCTATAAATAATATCAATATTTTTGGACCATGTGGTCCTAATAGTCCACATTCATCATGTATGAAAAACTTTTGGTGTTAAATATTTTTCCAAAAAAATATTTTGGCAGTTTATATCTTGATGATGATGGATATCTTATATACCAAAGATGAGATAATGATATTATAGTATCAAATAATGGTGTTACGCTAGACAAAAACTATATTGTCAAATATAATTTAGTATTGTTTCTTAAATACTATTCTCACTTCAATATTAAAATTTATAATCAATGATGTTTGATAAAATTATTAGTTATATACATAAATAAATTCCATGACCATGTCACTATAGTAATTTATGGATTTAAAAATATAGATCAAGGTTATAATATTATTTTGATGAAAATATAATTTCCCCTAATTTATAAAATAATAAATTTTTATAATTCTAAATGAATTTTTTCCACCCATGAGAATGGAAATGGACACACATAAATAGTTTTTTTTACTTTTGGTAAATTACACTATTTTCCTCCCACCAAAGTGAGAATTACTTTTCTAAAAATATTTATCACTATTTTTTGATATTCAACTTCATTAGATGACATCTTGACTTTAAATAATAACATCATTGAAAATTTTATAAAATCCTATTAATACTTGTATTTACATAGAGATAATACAATGTTCAGTGAAGCTATTAAAAATATTCTCTTATGGGCATTATGAAATTCTTTATGTGAGTTCTTTTCTCACATAAAATTATCAAACCTAATTTCATAAACTATCCATGTGTAGCTTAACACCTATAAAATACTTTTGGATGATATTTTATATATTCAAAGTAAAATGTGTCAAATCTATGGTATTTGAATTACGATGTTTAGAATCAATTTATTCTATTTATTTGATTTTTTTGTCACATTTCGTAAAATTATTAAATTCATAGATTATGAATATATTTTATACAATATGTATTCTATTATATGAATTATACCATTACAATACATATTGTATATGTACAATGACTCAATTTTCATTCCCATGCCCAATTATAGTATATATCCAATTATTTCAAATAATACTCACATGTATGCATGGAGTATACTATATAAAATATGGAATTGCATACCCACATCCTTGCATTAGTGACTTTTCAAGGTCCATAATATATATAATTACATTATACAAAAATTATCAACTATTTTCATATTCCAATTAGTGTACACAATATTATTTATTCCCTTAGAACAAAAATATAACAATAATTATAGTATGGAATGTCTACATTGAGTGCATTTATAGTCTTCAATTACACCAGTAAAAATATTTTTTTATGCCAGTATTCATATTCACAAGTAAGTGTAGTAACACATAGTTTATTATTTTTGACACCTGCATGCACAAAATTAAGATTCACACCATTATGTTACAAATTAAAGGTCTATGAATCATTAACCTTATTGTTTTAGTATTATGATCATTATATTTACATTATTCAATTTATATAATTTTTTTTATAATTTATAAAATTACAACATGCATACATTATTCATAAATTTTACACAATATGTGTAATGATACATGTAATTTATAGACAATATATAACTTGTATCAATACAATATTTAGAATAAATTACACATATAGACATAGTATACATCGATTTTTTCAAATTACATGCATCACTATTCATATAATATATTACATAAATAATAAAATTGTATACTCAAATTCCTCTGAATCATCTTTCATATTTATTATGAATGGAATTACAATATGAATTCCATGTACTATGCATCCCTACTTTAGAATACATATATTATTTACTATATTAAATGAAAAAAATAAAAAAAACATTAATTTTAGTATTAATAACCTTATATATAGAAAATTTACAATATGTAGTTACATAGACATACATATATATATATATATATGTGTGTGTGTGTGAATAATTTTTATGCTTGTATACATATTCATGACTTACTTTAGTTACACATTTACACATATATTGACACATTTATGCGTACAATTTTGTGGTAGGACTCTATGTTATAATTCCAAAGTATATAACTATTAGAACTAATTTTTAATTATTATGATGTTTATTATTAATGTATTTAATTAATAAGAATTTTCTTCACATTCTGTAATTACATTATTTATATAGTATACACTAACATGAAAATTCTATATCCACCTCTACAAGTAGTATATAGACAATATAAAAAGTATATACATACCAAGTTTGAAATTATATAGACATGTACACATATAGTATGCATCCGGTTTATTAAAATTTCATACACCAGTAGAAATAACGTATATTATATAAATTATAAAATTTAATACTCACATTCCTCCCATGTTTCTTCCAGATTCATAATATATACATTTACCTTCTACATACACTGAATAATGATTCTCTTTTATAGTATGATTACAATATATACCATATGTAATATAAAATGAATAATTGTATACATAGACCATAAATTAATGTATATATGGCCTGAAAAGATGCCATAATATATACACTAGTATAAATATTTTTACACCTTTATGAATATTGATGGGTAATTCATGTTACATGTATGTACATATAATTCAAAGTGTATGCATATTTTCTAATAAGAACGCATATATTTAGGTAAGTGTAATAAAACTTATATTTATAAATAACCTTTTTTGGACATTGTATTACATCAAGCAACATCAAGTAACACAAATTTTTAACACTTAATAAAATCAATATGTACTATACTATACATAATCCACATTCATTCAATTTAATTATTTTATCCATATTGAAAATATTTTCAACCAATCTAATATTTCAATAAAATATTATAAGTTATCATTATAATAGAATTGGACTCTTACAGAATGAACACATTGTATAGTATATGTTATCACAAAGAAATAAAACATTAATTAATGTATACATAGATCATAATTAAGTTTATATACATTATGAAATTAGAAGAGTATACATACACCAGTTTAAATATTTTTACTCCTATATGAATATTCATAAGTAAGCCAAGTAAAATGGAAATTTATATTTTTTAAAAAATATGAATATTTTATTTATTCGTATATATAAATTTATTTTATTTTATTTAAACTATATGATCATAAAACCTTTTATAGAGCTAATATTACATTAAATAGGATCTACACAATTGTATTCTTTGATAAAAAGGTCATGAAATTCATATCAAAATACCCTTAAAGATAAAATTAATACTCCTTCAAGTAATTAACCAAAATTACAATATCATTTTCAATATTTTTTACAATGTTTAATCAATGAAAATTAACATATTATAGGATAATGAAGATTTTGGGTTTTTAACTAAGATGAATTTCTTCAAATTTAAAATTTTTTAAATTATTTTTAAAATATATCAATATAATATCCAAAATAGAAATAAATAATTTGAAAAAATACATTCAAGGTTCTCGTGATTATAGAAAAAAGATACAAAATAGATATTTCCTAAATTTCGAGGACTCTATCAATGTTTAACCACTGTACCAATTTAAAATATTAGAGACCCTTAATTTTGAATTAAATCCATATATATTAGGATACACGATGGTCATGACCATATCATAAATACATTAGTTAAGGAAAAAATTAAATTACAATACATTCCCATTTTATTTTGTGATTATATTTTTATATAATTATTATAAAAAATAACTAACAAAACCCATGTATTTTTAAAATAACATGCATTTTCCCCTATATTAGAAACTACTTAATCCATAATTATTCATCAACACACCCAAAAAATTACCAACACAAAATAATCTTCTAAACTCATCAAACATATTAAATCTCTTCATAATTTATGAAAATGGAAAAATAAGAAAGTGGTAAGATAAGATGTTCAGTAAGGGTAAACATAAGTGATATCAGTAAAAAATAACTAGCTGCCATAAGATAATCATATAATTATAATAAGGATATATAATAAATTTATAACCAAAAAATCATTGATAAATAATAATGTAATAATGCATGTAATAACATATAAATGTGTAATATCTTATAAAGTAATAATCAATGTATAATTTTAACAGAAATTGAATAGAAAAAAAGCCTTGAAAGGTGGAATAATCATAATAATTCCAAACCTTGTGAAAAAACCCATTACGCATCAAACATTAGGAATAAAATCTTTATGTCCTCACATTAAAATTTGAGAAAACTCATTATGCCCACACCATTATGAAATAACTCAAATTTTCTACACCTTACTATCCTACAAGATATCAAACATAACTAATTAATTGGAGGGTGATATATGAATTCACCCCTCATCATCCCTTCATATTTTTTCCACATAAAATAAATCATTACCATATCATAATGAACCATTGTAATTAAAATGGTTTCTATGTCCCTTTTAATTGGAATCATATATGTAAAACATTCATAATTCCATCGATAAACATGATAAAACCACAGAATATAAATGGGTATCCAATGAGACTAAATTACATTCTAGATATATACTATTCAATAAAGTATACAATATTTACACGATATAGATAAAGGGTACATAGTTTTGTTAAAAATATATCCAATCAATTGATGTATGGTATCATGTTGAACACCCATTAATAAATGAAATTGAAAATAAGGTATTCACACAAAAATGTCATTGTATGAATTATAATTAATTTTCAATGTGGATGGTTAAGAATGAAAAAGAATGTAATGTATTATTCCTCCGATAGAAAATAACATTTCATTATTCATCTAGAGAAAAAAATTTATATTTTCACATTTGAATAATATCCATGATTAAGAATAATATATTTTGAAAGATATTGATTTAAGTGAAAAACACTTTTTATGAGAATTAATAAAACTAGTTTGGGAATTGGAAAGATCATTTACCCTTTAAAAATATTTCTTTATAAATAATAAATATTTTATATAAAATATAGGATTCAAATTTATTTCTGTAAAAATAAAATTTATAGAGGATTTTTCTTAAAAAATATAAACGGTAGAAAGATGTGTTCACATGTAAAATGTTATAATGTTATTATTTTCACACTTCGATGAAATGACTCAAATGAAAAAAGGTAACAATTTCATTAAAAAATTAAAGGATGTTAAATTTGAATAATATAGACTTACTCAATTATTTATCCATAGATAATGACATTTAGAAAAGTGTTTGATGAATATAGGCATCCGAAATGGGTGTTCTCAATCAAGAAGAAGATACGAGGTTGGTTTCAACTGTAATAAAAACTTCTGAAAAAAATATGATTAATGGGGAACTATAATTTTTAGGGGAAATTTAAAACCACATGAATAAGAAAGAAAATATATTATGAATTTTTGGAATAATAATTATTCCTCATATGATTTATCTTTCAAAAAATATTGACATAATGATAATATTGAAAATGGAATCCTTATAGTTTGAGTAACATTTTATCCAAACCTCAATAGAAGATATAGAATGAAATTAAATTTCAATTAAAATGAATAAAATAAAATTCATTAAATAAAATATTTTTTTTTGTTATACACATTATATTAAGAATGTGGTTTGTAAATTCCAACATGTCTCATTGATCAAAAAACGAGATAAAGAAATACTTATAGATTTATTATCTTTTGAATCAAAGGATTTTTAAATAGAGAATGTGATATGTCTTTTTTTATCCCGTGAATTAAATTAATATGATAATATAATTTCAATATATCATAAGTGCACTATATTAACGATATCAAGGTTAATAAAAACAAATAAGTCTCATGAAATTAAATTTGAGAAAAATTTCCCTATAATATATTTTATAGATTCTATAAAGTCTCATGAATATCCTATAATAAAATATCTTAATCACCTATTTCAGAAATTATTAATATTTATAAACTCTTATAAACATAATTTTTTTATTCTCTATATGTGTTCCTGTTAGTTATTATATATTTCCAATATCAAGTTTCATTAATCTCATTTTTTAACTACTTTCAAAATTATGTTGTTGTTCTTCATTATTATCCAATTATAATCATCTCTATATCATATAAGGTGCTTTGAATAATTATATATATATTTTTATAATGAAATAATTTCATTATAATTATTTTTTTACAGCATTAATGACATAATGCATGTTAAGTTTCTGTTTTTTGATTTTTAACAAATGAATGTTGGTATCTTAATTAATGAGTTTAATATTACAATCACCAATATAGAACCAAAATAAAATAATTATTTTTTTCTTTATATAATATATAATCATAAATTATGTTCTCATATTTATCTATTATATTATTTCATTTCATTTATACAGAATCTGGTTAGACCAACCAAAACATGACCGACCAAAATTAAATGATGAATGTGGATATAAAAGTGGTTTATTTTGGAATAATTTAATTAATATAGAATAATAATGTTATTATTTATATATTTTTTGGTCTATTAATCATATTGGAATAGATATTAATAAATATTAAACTATATGTATAATGAGATATGTTACTTTATGGATACAGTAGTCTTCACATATGCATATATGATGTTTTCATTTTCATAATGGAAATGGATAAGTGTAGTCAATGATTAATCCCACCATAAAAAAATTATTTATAATATAAAAAATTAATTCATAATATCTTTTTTATGTAAAATATATTTTAATGTTAAATATATAAAAAATACAATGTTATGGAAAATTTATTACTTATTTGAGACCTTTGAGCTTGTCTTGGAGGATGCCATGGAAAAGGAAGGTATTAAACAAACACCAGTGTTCAGAAGATAATGTAAATGGAAATGAGTTTAATGGGAGGGTATAATTTTTATATTTTCAAGTAGAAACTGAAATTTACAGTGTAATTGAATCAGTGGTTCTATACCCATTTATAAGTGGTGAAAATGGATTTCTTGTTAATATTTCATCTTAATATAAAGAGATAACATGTTTCAGTAGTAAAAAAAAATAAAAAATATAAATTAATAAAGTGGGGAGAAGGATTTTAAAAATAATCTTCAAATAATCAATTAAAATAATGTTTTTGATATGTTATCTGTTTTACCGATTTGGTTAACCTATTTTATGGTTTTAGATTTTACCACTGTAAATAGTTTCTCCTATGTAATTATTATTTCATGCCATAAAATTTTATAGTACTTATAAAATAATTATGAAATTATGATTTTAAATATAAAATAAATGGTATCAATTAAAATTTAAGTCCCTAAGAAACTAAAATTTTGTAATTAACTCTTGTAACTCATCGAAACACCAATTAAATATATGTGTACTTTTAACTGTAAAATTTATATGTTGGGTAAAATTTTCAATGAAATTAATTTTTCAATATATAAATTTTTTGTTTTATATTTTTTTTCTATTTCAAAGAGATTAATAATATAAATATAAAAAAAATAATTTTTTTTGAAAATCCTTAAAACAATTTTGTTCTTTCATAAATTATTACTTATGATTACAAAATATTTAAAAAAAATAAATTTAATATGGAAATTAAAATGGATAGTATGAGTCCTTCAATAAATATTTTATTATAAAAATATTTTATAAGTTTTAATGTCATAGATACTACTTAATAGAGCCATTGACTCATTTGTTTTAATAAGAATTATATTTTTTAATATTCACTAAAAAATCAATTAGTTTAAAAAAATTCAAAAAATTAATTTCAAGATAATTTGGAGATTATAAATTAAAAAAATTATATTAATTTTGTCTAATTAAAAGTATAAAATTTATAAATTCTATTGTTTAAAATAGATACAAAATATACGAGAAAAATAGTTTTTAAAATGTACCGTTTTTGAAAATCATGTGTTCTTGATATTATTCTAAAAATATTTCTAATTTAATGAATAATAATATATTATTTCATATATTTTAATATCATATATTTTCATAATAAATATTAAGAACTAGATGATTTAATCTATTTGTAGAAATCCTGTTATTTGAGAAAGAACATTCCATTTTTATTATTAAGCATATGATTTATGTATTATCTAAATGTACTAAATTTTAATTGATTGCTATAATTAAATTTTATATTAAATTTATTCACTTATGATTTCTTAATTATATTCTTATAATATATTATGGCTCATTTTATTTTAGTTTTCCATATATAATAAGAACAATCATAATATTTATTTAAGGAAAATACATAGTAAAATATCAGTCTGTCAAATTCTCCCCCTTAAATAAATTACATCATTTAAATTTTAATTATCTATAACTAATGAAATAATTAAGGGATCCCCTTAGATATACATGCCTCTAGATTAAATATTTAAGAAGGCTTCATCCTAACTATCATTTTTATGAATAGTGAACTCATCTTTTCCCTAATAATTTTAATATAAATATTGTTGAGTTTTTTTTATACCATTTATAATAATTTCCCCTATATAATTGGAGTATATTTTTATATGGAGTCTATATTTATACATGAATTAATATGTGTTCATATGTTAATTTTTAAATTTGATTTTCTTATATTTTAAATTATCATGACCACTATGAAAATTGAGACAATCCACGCTAAATATCATGTAAAATTTTACTAAATGTAGGATAATTTTATTTTATAGAAGAAAATTTCTATAGAAATATATTTTCAAGGAGTTATATACTTAAGTTAAAAAAAATAACATAATAAGTTTTCATTAATATTTTTTAATCAAGTTATCTAGGTGTTGATTTCAACTTTTTATGTACAAGAGAGTAGGTTGAGTAATGTATGAATACAACAATCCCAATTCTTGAGTGTGTGATCTATGATCCTTATTAGATATTATTTGATGCACCCACTAAAACTATTGTGAGTGTACAATATTACCTTATTCATTGATGTTTATGGTGTCTCTCATCCTTATTAGCCTTTGGATTAGGGCATTGACATGGATAATTCCTAAGTTACCCATATTTAACACTTTAAAATATTATTGTTACCTTAGGATAAACTCTATTTTCTATCACTATGTAGACCAAAATATTTTTTCATGATAACTAATTTCTCTATTCCATCATTTTCCATACATAAAACATCAACCAATTCCTTTTATATATTTTCATTGGTGCTTATTCCCTAATTGTTTACAAATAAGTAATTTAAAAAACTTATTCAAGGATATTTTTCACTAAAACATCCATGAGACTCCATATTTATATTTTATGTTATTTTTTAAAGTATAAATATGTTTATGTTGTAAATAATAATTATGGATAGTTTTTTTGGAATAATAATTAGATTTATCACTCTTACTATTATCTCGATTGAGTGCACATTTGTAAAATATTCTGATTATCCATGGAATCCATTGGTAACATTATTCCTTAGGATTCATCCAATATTAAAACCAAAATAACCTAACATGAGTGATGAACACCCTAATATAATTATTTAAAGATAGTTTCATCGCAATTTATCCTCAAATTTGTTAACTCTTTGAAATTATTACATCAACATTTAGTTTAACATAAACCTATTTTGGTTTAAACTATATTTTTTTAAGATGGTTTATATTATATTTCATAACCAAAATCCTTAACATAAAAAATAATTCATAATTTAATTTAAAGAAAATTTTATTGAGTAAGTAAAATCTACCAGGAATTTTTATCTAGGTGTTTTGTTCTAGTCCCACTCATCATAAATTAATTTGAATATTGAGTTGATAGTAAATCAAACTTTTTCATGGTTACTACCCTAATCTAAATTTTTAACACAAGCACATAAACTATCCAATATCTAGATATAAATGAAACTGGTTAGAGAACAACCCAATGTCTACCTTACCAAAAAATTATTATTTTATCAGATATATAAAATTATATTTTTTTACTTATCCCTAGGGATTCAATAACATTCACTTATCATATTCCATAAAATTATAATTTTAATTCAAATAACCAAACTTGTTATTTTCACCTTTCAAATTATAACCAACCTCAAAATATCACCACTTTATGACACATAAATCTTTAACCAAAAACATCATAATTTCCAAATTTATTAAAATACTTATCTGATACCAAATTCTATTCCTCACATATGTGAGTATCTCATAATTACATTTCATAAATAAAGCAATTAATTATAATACATTGTAAAAAATTATTTGGTTTAGTATTTAAAATAATTAGTATAAAACATTAACTAATTAAACTCATTTATTTTTCAACTAACAAACATTTTTACCATTATATAAGAAATAAATTAATCCATAAAAGGTCTTTAAAATATCTCACAAATTATCAACGCAAGATAATCTTATAGACACATCATAAATATTACTTTTATTTATAACACGGGGAAATGAAAACATAAGAAAATGGGTGATATTAGATTTATAGTAATGGTAAAAATACATTATAACAATAAAATATCATAAGTTATCATATTATTATCATATGTTAATATCTAGGATACATAATAAAGTTATAAGTAATAAATAATAAATAAAAAATTCTGGCATTAGTATTTGAATAACACAGAAGAGTACAATATCTAAGATCAATTGCATATACAAGGAATATAAAATTACTTGAAAAAAAAGAAACATAGAAATGTGGAATAATTATATGTATAAGAAAACTTAAAAAAATGAAATATGACCATGACATTATAAAAATTTCATTGAATCCCTGGATTAATATGTGAGAAATATAATTTTTTCCATGAATGTGTTATAAAACTCAATATATCCACACATTACTATCTCATGGTATATAAAACATAACCAATGAATCCTAGAGTTATATAGAACCCCACAAATAATAATTATTATATATATTTTTCACATAAAATTATTATTCATCTTATCTTAAGTAACCCATGGAATGAAATTTTGATTCATATCCCATTTAAATGGAATCATGTAGGAAAAAAATTAATAAATTTATAAAAAAATATAATAAACCTATGAAATATAAATTGGGATTAAATGATACTAAATTATATTCTATGTATATTAAATTCAATGAATTTTAAGGAATTTACTCCATATAGATACAATATATGTGGTTTAGTTAATAATTTATTTAATCAATCAATTTATAGAATCTAGGTGAACAACCCTCAATAAAAGAAATGGAATATAGGGTATTCACATGGGAAATTAATTACAAGAAAATTTATGTTGATCCACACAAGATTTTTAGTAAAGAAAAAAGTAGTGATAGATTAATAATTTGACAAAAATGATTATTTCATATGAAATTTAGAGACAAAATGGTGTATGGTAACATTTTAATATAATATTTTATCAACCAAAATATATTTCAAAAGATGTTTATTTTTTTGAAATAAATATTTAGGAGAATTTAAAAAATTGTCTTGGAAGTTAGGGATATCCTTAACCATCTAGAAAAAATTATTTTTTAGAAATAATTAATAAACTATGTAGGATTAAAATTTATTTTAAAAACCAATATTGTGTATATATGATGTTTCAATTATAAGAAAATCTTTGAGTAAAAAATGTGTAACGTCCCAACCCCAGTTACCCAGAGTCGGTACATTATTTCATAACATTGGCATGATTAGAAAAGATCATGTCTCGAAAGACCGATTAGTTTAGTAGCCTTGGAAACAATAGATATATTCATAAGTCTTAAATTATATCAAAAAGTGAAAAAGAACTACAACACATCTTGTCTTCATATACCCTCATAAATTCCCTGTAGGTCATTTATAAAATACTTTCTTCACATCCTGGGAAAAATTAAAATATTGAAAGGGGTGACTTCAGATGCTCAGTAAGGATAACAATATAGCAGAAACTTGCATAAATAAACATAAACATTTAAGGCAACATATAACTAAAGAAAATCCTTTTAAACTTGAACTTGGGAATAATATGGAAAAGATAAAATTAAATAATTTCATTTACTTATTCACATGGATATTCTACTAGTCGAATAATCACATGCAATATCAATAATCACTTTCATAATGATGCAATGCATAATGCCAGACTATCATAACCACATAGTCAAGGACTTCTGCCAAGACTACAAATAATATTTTGTCAAGGCCTTGTTCCAAGATACTAGTTTGTCTCATGAGACCTACCAATGCATCGAGAAGCTATAGCGGGCTCCACCCATCACTTATTAAGTGCAATGCATTCCTCATATGAACAGGTTTAAACATAACATAAACATTCATATTAAAACTAGTATATGATGTAACGCCCCGACCCTAGCTACCCAGAGTCGGTGCATTACTTTGTAACATTGGCATGATCACAAAAGATCAAGTCCTGAAAGACCGATTAGTTTAGTAGCCTTGGAAACACTAGATACATTCGTAAACGTTACATTACATCATAAAGTAAACAAACTACAATAACATGGTCTTCATAGTCTACAATCATATCCCTTTCTGACTACCCCTGCAGGTCACTCATAAATTACTTCTTCACATCCTGGAAAAATATTAAAACATTGAAAGGGGTGAGCTCAGATGCTCAGTAAGGATAACAATATTGCGGAAGCCTTCATAAATAAACATAAACATTTAAGGCAATGTATAACTAAAACAATAGCCTTTTAAACTTGCACATCAACATAATATGGCAAAAGTAAAATGAGATAATTCCATTTACTTCTTCACATGGATATTCTACTGGTCGAATAATCACATGCAATATGAATAACCACTTTCATAATGAGGAAATGTATAATGCCAGACATTCTGAAACATTTTGTCAAGGCCTCGGCCAAGACATATAAAATGATTAAGGCATCGACCAAAACCATAAATCAAATTGGGAAAGGGCCTCAGCCAATTCCACTTCTAGTTGTCTCATGAGACCTACCGATGCATCGAGGAGCTATAGCGGGCTCCACCCGTCACTTATTAAGTCCAATACATTCCTCATATGAATAGGTTTAAACATATCATAAACCATAACATAATCGTATCACATAAAACATGCATAAAGGAAACATAAAATTTCCACATTCCAATCACAAGATATCAATACAACCCATTGATATAATAAAAATTCTTTCAAAACCATTTTCAATACCAAAATAAAAGAATGTTAAAACTTTGTATTTATTTTTCATTAAAAAAAATGATGGATTGTAGAGGAAGCCGAAACTCAAATAATGGTCACGGCGGCGGAGAAGTCATTGTCGCCGCATAAGTATGGAAAGAAAACATTCCCTTTTGTCGTTTAGCAAAACGCTTCGTATAAAAAAGATTCCTTTTGAATAAACGTAAAAGTCAAAGGGGTTTATACACCGTATAAAAGAAAGTTGTGTATAAAACCAAATATGCCTCAATGAAAGGAGATTGAGACGAAGTCCTTAAAAGATCATTTTTAAAATAAAATAGATATATTATGTGTATTCACTATAGGTACACATAAAGAATACAAAATAAGACATAATAATATCATGACATAATTTGAAAGTAGGAGATTAACCCAAAGAATGGAAGTTGGGTTAAGAAATTCCCTTACCTCGTGTCTGACATGACTCAACCGTTCTTTAACCTCCTGAATAATAAACTAGAGTTAATATATACCTTATTAAGAACCATTTTCAATTTCATTATCCTTATTATATCACTTATTACAATGATATGAACATTATGTAATTATTTAAGTTAATAACGGTCGTTTTGTCGATCTTTGGTACTTGAGTCAACAATAAACTTCTTATAAATACAAGTTGTTTATGTGGTAGAATATCCATTATCTACAGAATTATATTCATGATTTAGATGTCATATATATCATATATATCCAGTATATACATTCATTTATAATATTACGTAACATTTAGAGGTAAGAAATGAAATGCACTGTTCATGGAGACGGTAAGTCGTACGTACGCATGAATGCTACTTTCATTTCTATTTCGTATTTAATGGAATGAAATCATAATGATATAAATGTATAATATAATTCCAGTATAATATAGTGTATAATACCATTTACTCCATCCTTTATACATCCCACATATGGCATTAACGATTCAAATCACTTTGAGGGGGTGGTAGTCCGCACTTCCTAAAATGAAATTACCGTGTTTACCCATAATGGAAATCATAAAGTATGCCATAAATGAGAAATACAGAAGAATAAGTAAAACATAAACATATTATATATCATATATAAAAATAGTGACATCTTAATGGCCACCTTTGAAGGTGTTATATGAGTGTTGAACAATCATCGTTTCGTGAGGCAGAAATTCGCCATCCATAGAAACCGTATGTTCTTTAACCATTAGATGTAGGTGTGTGTAAATGTATCTCGAATCCTTCTTATAACAACATCCTAGTATATTGAGGATACAGGTGTTGTTACAAAAGAAATGAATAAAAATATTTTAGGGGGTTTGAGAAGAAAAATAAAACAAAACAACATTAGAGAAGACATTACCTCAAAATCGGGTAACTCTTTTTTGATTTGAGCCAAAGGCTTCCTTGGGAAGAGTTCTGCCCAATGTGAGGCTTCTAGGAGTAAGAGGGGGAAGTTGGGAGAGTATTTGGGTAGAGGTTGGCCGATCCAAATGGCTTGAAAGTGTAAATGAGGTGGGAGAGGTGGGGGCCTTTTATAAGTGGAGAGGAGGGGCTCTTTTGGAAAGATTGAAATGTTACATTATTATACAATGATTTTCGGATTCTAAAGGTCCCACACTTATATAATTCGTGTATAAGGTGATAAGTGTTCGAAATCTCTTCATCGAATAGGCTTTGGACAAGTGTAAGCCTTGGATTTTGCATTATCTTCTCATTTTATTTAAATCGTCAAATAATGAGGTCATCGCTGCATCATAATGATGTCATAAATAATTTAATTTATTTAATGTCTAAAAATTAGAAAAAAAATACTATGATGTAGGAAATCTTTTTATCTTTTAATGAATATTTATAGTCAAAATTTGGACTTGTGTAACCCCACTTAAAAACTGTTTTAGTAAAACAACTCATGTTTGTGTCAATTTAATTTTAACATTAAATAAATATATATTAATGTCATTTTTCAACTAAAGTGGCTGCATGGGGTCCCCAAGTTGACCCATGGGTTTTCTTGGTCGGCCATGACTCATCCAATAGGAGTAGGACAAGTGTCAAGCTCATATCATATTATTAAAACATTTTTTTTAACTTAAACTACACTAATTACCTCTAATCGCGATTAAGAACTTAAAAGTTACTATTCACCAAAAAAATTATTTTAATCTCATTGAACCACATTTTACTTCTTAATGACAACCATGTATGTCAGATTTTTGAAAATCAAATCACAGAAGTGGTAATATTTCATTTTAACGAAAAAAATCAGTTTTTAACAACCACTTAGTGGTTTCACTATTCATCAAAAATTGAAGTTTTTCAGAATAAGGCCAAAATTTCACCCTAAGCTATAATTGATATTACGAATTCAAAAATGATGTCTATTTTACAAAATTCCAAACATATAAGTTTCATTAATTAATTTTATAATTAATTCCCGCTGTTACAACAAATAGCTTGTTTTTAAGAAACAATTTATATCAAAAGATTGGCAATTGTTTATGTCCAATTTCAATATTAAATTAATTCTAATGACCACCATTGGACAAAATGGTAAAAATATATTATAATTATACTTTAAAACCACTAAATAGTATAATTTATCACTATAAATTATTTTGTTTAAAAAAGTTGTTTTAAGTATTTTTCACTATTCATAAAAAATTGGAAGTTCTCAGAAAATTACAAAAAATTCAAATTTGTATAATTTTGATATTACGAAAACAAAAATGAAGTCCATTTTGAAATATAAAATTTCTATAATTTTAAAAAGTGGTTATTACTATTCATAACAGCTACTTTGATTAGTCGCGGTGTTTTAGAGCTCAAAGTTGCGTACAATGCAAGCTATTGCATTATTGAATGAGAAGCGTATCGTGGAAGCTCGGGGTGTTACATACTAAATGTCAATACTTTCTCCATAAACCTTGAATGGTATAAAAATAACACATCAAAATTCAAACATATCACAAAACCTTCAATACAAATGGATTTTTTTGTATCATAATAAATCATCTTCAAATGAGATTAAAATCCATCAACGGATGTTGACATAGATGAAATCAAAACTATTAGAGAGAAATATTTTTTTTTGAAATCATTTAAAAGTCACATAATTATAAAAGAAAACATTTGCTTTTAAAATATTATTAGAAACTTTTAAGGGAAGCTTCAATGATTTTATAATGGTGGAAAATAGCCGCACCCTCCGTATAAGTTTAAAAGACATTCTTACCTTAATTTTGTCGAAAAGGTTAAAAAGGACCTTGTTTGGAAAATGACGGAAAGATTCATTTATAAAATTCTTATAAAAAGTCAAACATGGGTATAAATTACTTTAAACTATATTCTATAAAATATTAATAATGTTTTGAGATACATTTTTAAGAAACATGGATGTGGATAATAAGGAGGTCCCAGTAGATAATTACGTATAAACAACCTCGGATAATGAAGAGATTGTGAAATAAACCTTACCTTGTAATTTTACTTGGTAGAGGGTAGGTTAAAATTTTGTATAATAGTTAAATCATTGTTACTAAATTATACAAGAATTATATACATAAATATGATATCATATATGATCTTTTAATATTTCTTTGTTAATAATATTTTAGTATTATCGTCATTTCAGGTGTTAACTGATTCATTTTCCTTTATATGCTTTGTTACGTAAGCCGTGTTTTTTATGTATAGGTTGTATCTTATTCATATACAGAATGATATCAAGTCCTTAAAAATTAATTTTAATCATCAAATGAGAATTAGTCTTGAATGGATATGACGGGGAAATAAATCTCATCGCGTTCGTAGAGACGGTAATCCGTACGTACGCACGAACGCTACTTCCATTTAATTTTTCATTTTAAAAGTAATAAAAACCAAATGATACATTATTATTCCAGTATAATATACTATCTTTTATATGTTACTTATGTTCATTAATACCATCCATTATACGTTCCATGTATGGTATGAACGAGTCCTATCACTTTGAGGGGGTGGTAGTATGCACTTCCTCAAATGAAATTATCTTATATATATATACAACATGAAATGAATAATGGTATGCTATAAAATGGAATTAAATAAGCTTATATATAAAATAAATATCATAAATATCATATTTAATTATAGTTCCATCATAATGTCCACTATGAGAGGCAGTAGGAGATAATTTGAACAATCATCGTTTCGTGAGGTGTTTGGTTTCCATCCACAGAAACATTATGTTCTTCCCCCATTATATGGAAGTGTGTGTAAGTTTAGTTCTAATAATTATCATAAAAACACCCTAGTATATTGAGGATACTGGTGTTGTAACAAAATAAATGAATAAAAAGAGTTTAGGGGTTGGAGAAGTAAAATAAAAGAAAAGAAGTGAAGAGAAATCATTACCTTTAATTTGGGTAACTTCCTTTGGTTTGAACCAAAATGACTCTTGAAGTGACTTCTGCCTAAGGTAAGGCTTCTAAGAGGATGATAGAGATGTAGGGAGATTAATTGGGTAGAGTTTGGATGATCCAAAAGGCTTGAGAGGTGTGAGAAATTGGTTAAAAGTGGTGTCCTTTTATAAGGGGGAGGAGGGGCTCTTTAGGAAGGATTGAAAATATTATTTTATTATATAATGATATTCGGTTTTTAAAGGTAAAAAACTCATTAAAGTTGAAGATAATATGACTCATGATCTAAATAAAATCATCCAATAAGAATTATACAAGTTTTGCGTATTATTTTAGCCTTTATAATCTTATTTATTTAAATCATTTATTAATGAGGTAAACACTACATCATTATTGGGTCATAAATAATTTAGTTGATTAGATGTCTAAAAATTATAAAAAATACCATGATGTAGGACATATTTTTAGATTTATAATGAATATTTATTTTCGAAAAGATAACATATATAACCCTTATGTAAAAATTGTTTTTCTAAAAGATATATGCCTATGTAATTTTTGTATTTACTTTAACTTTATTAATGTAAAGTGTCATTATCACTGGGGTACCCAAATCGTCCCAAAAGATTCCCATGGTCGGACATGTATCAACCAATAGGGTTAGGGCACGTTTTATGGTCATTTAATATTATTATAATATTATTTTTTACCCTTATTTACCGGATTTATCCTTTAACCATGGTAAATAAAATATTTACCGAATTAATTTTTCAAAATGTCTAAAAATAAAAGTTACCTATTTACACAATTTAGAACTCCTGATTCTAAATATGTAATCCATTTTTCTAAATTCAATACACAGAAGTGGCATAAATTTATTTGAAATTAATTCCCACTGTCAAAACAAAAATCGTGTTTTTAAGAAATAATAACTATCAAAAGATTGACACTTGTTTATGTCCGGTTTAAATGTGAAATTATGTCCAATGACCAAAATTGTATTTAATGGTAAAAATATATTCTAAATATACTTTAACACCACTCAAATTAGTAATTTATCACTATTAATTATTTCTATTAAAAAAGTTTCTTTTAATTAAAATATAGTAATTAACACTATTCATCAAAATATGAAAGTTTTCAGAAAAATACCAAAATTTCACCCTAAGATAATTTCGATATTCCGAATCCAAATATGAAGTCCATTTCCATTTTGAAAGATAAAATTTATAAAATTTCAAAAAGTAGGTATTACTATTCATAACGACTAGTTTGATTGGTTGTGGTGTGTGTTAGAACTCGTAGTTGCGTACAACACACACAACTGTATTATTCAAAGGGAAAAGTACCATGGAATCTTAGGATGTTACATTCTCCCCTCCTTTAAATAAGTTTTCCTCAAAATTTCTAGAATATTACTGCATAAAATGTCTTGGGTGTTTCTTCATCATAAGTTCCTCAGGTTCCCACGTTGCTTCTTCCATCTTATGGTTTCTCTATAGAACTTTTACAAGACGAGTCGTCCAGTTTCTCATCACTTGTTCTCTCGTATCAAGAATCTTGACAGGATCTTCGCAATAAGGCATATCGAGTTCCAGTTCTAATTCCTCATAGGTGAGTACATGTGTTGGGTCAAGAATGTATTTTATCAACAGTGATATGTGGAACAAATCATAAACTTTGGAGAGACTTGGCGGCATTGCCAAATGGTAAGCTACAACCCCGATTCGTTCTAGAATTTTGAAAGGTCCGATGTACCTAGGACTCAATTTACCTTTCTTACCGAAACGTATAACTCCCTTACATGGAGATACCTTCAAGAAAACATGATCTCCTATATGAAATTCCAAATCCTTCCTTCGATTATAGGCATAGATCTTCTGCCTACTTTGAGCTGCTTTGATGTGGTTTTAGATTACCTTTACCTTTTCCATCGTTTCCTCCACCAGTTCTGGGCCTAAGAGTTTTCTTTCACCAAAATCATCCCAACAGGTTGGTGTGTGACATCTATTTCCATACAATGCTTCATATAGTGCCATCCGAATACTTGAATGGAAGATATTGTTATAGGAAAATTATACCAGAGGTAAATATTTATCCCACATACCCTGAAAGTCAAGTGAGAAAGATCTCAACATGTCTTCTATGGTTTGAATATCCCGTTCTGATTGTCCATCTGTTTGAGGGTGGTAGGCAGTGCTCAAATGATGTTCAGTATCTAGGGCTTTCTGAAGACTTTTCCAGAATCTCAATTTAAAATGGGGATCACTATCCGAAACAATTGATAGGGGTACTCCATGAAGCCTCAAAACTTCATTAATATAAATCCTTGCAAGACATTCAAGTGTTAAATATTCCCTTATAGAAATAAAATGTGATGATTTGGTAAGACGATCAATAATGACTCATATTGTTTCGTTCTTTCTAGGATTCTTTGGTAGTCCCATGACAAAGTACATCATGATATTGTCCCATTTCCACTAAGGTATGGGAAGAGGTTTCAATACTACACCTGGTTGTTGCCTTCCAGCTTTCACTTATTGACAAACCATACATCTTGACACAAAATCAGCAGTCTCCCTCTTCATGTTGTCCCACCAAAAATGTTCCTTTAAATATCAATAAATTTTGGTACACCCAAGGTTTATAGAGAAATTGCAACTATGATCATCGTCCAACAATTCCCTTTTTAGATGAGGTATATTGGGAGCACAGAGTCTCTTCCCAAATTTCAAAATTCCATCTTCATACACAAATTCACTAAATATCCCATCATTCACAGCTTTAATCTTCTTTTTAAACTCTTCATCATCGGTCTATGAACTCTTAATCCTTTCTAGTAATGATGGTTTGGTAACCATTTGAAAAAGTATCGATGTTTCACCTTCCATGGTAATTCCCATATCCATCTTCACTAGATCCATAAAAATAGGATCCCTTTCAATTCTCATCATGTTCAAAACTCCATGATCTTTTCTGCTCAAAGAATCTGCCACCTTATTTTCCTTCCCCAGGTGGTAGTGTATCATGTAATCATAATCCTTGAGTAGTTCAAGCCATCGTCTTTGCCTCATGTTGAGTTCTTTCTATGAGAAAATGTACTTAAAACTCTTGTGATTAGTATAAATCTCACATTTTCACCATAGAGATAAAGTATCCATATCTTCAAAGCAAAAATTACTACAGCTTACTCAATATCATGAGTATGATAGTTTTGATCATGAATTTTCAGTTGTCATGATGCATAGGCAATAACCCTATCATTCTGCATAAGGACACAACCAAGTCCTTTCTTTGAAGCATCACTATAAATAATAATCCCATCATTCTACGATGGTAGAGTCAATATAGAATCATTGACTAGTCTTCTCTTAAGTTATTCAAAACATTCTTCACACTCTTTTTTCCAAACAAATTTAACCCCTTTACGTGTGAGAATTGTTAATGGGTTAGCCAATCGGGTGAAATTCTGGACGAAACATCGAAAATAACCTACTAAACCAATAAAACGGCATACCACGTTTATACTTGTTGGTGCTGGACATTCTTGGTTTTCTCTTGTCTTAGAAGGATAAATAGAGATTCCATCCTTAGGTAAAATATGGCCATGAAAATAAATCTCTTAAAGCCAGAATTCACACTTGCTAAACTTCCCATATAATTCATGTCTTGTCAGAGTTTTGAGGATAATGCGCAGGTGATTTTCATGATCTTCGTAGCTTTTGGAGTATACCAAGATATCATCAATAACTACCACTACAAAATCATTGAGATATTAAATGAAAACTCTGTTCATTAGATCCATGAAAACAGAGGGTGAATTAATGAGCCCAAAAGGCATTACTGTAAACTCGTAATGCCCGTACCTGGTTCAAAATGATGTCTTTAGAATGTATTCCTTCTTTACACACAACTGATGATATTCAGATCGAAGTTCAATCTTTGAAAAGTATTGAGATCCATGCAGTTGGTCAAATAAATCATCAATGCGAGGTAGGGGATACTTGTTCTTTATTGTTATAGCATTGATTTCCTTATAGTTGATACATAACCTCATAGATCCATATTTCTTCTTAACAAAAAGGATAGGGGCTCCCCATGGAGAAACACTTGGGTGAATAAATCCCTTATTACTCAATTCATCTAGTTGTTTCTTTAGTTCAACTAATTCTACAGGGGACATTCTATAAGGGGTCTTTGATATAGGCCTTGATCTAAGAATTAAATCAATGGAAAACCCAATTTCTCATTCTGGAGGATGTCTAGGTAAATATTCTGAAAACACATCTACATATTCTTTCACAATAGGTACATACTCTATTTTAACATTCCATTCCTCACAAATAGTCATTTCATTCTATTCCTCCCCAATAATTGAATTTAGTTGAGCTACTGTGGGTGGATCTAGATTATAATTAGGTGGTGATGATTCTTCTCTAAAGATAAGGTGTTCCTTATCATCATCATCAAAAATTATAACCTACTTCTTCTTACAATAAATCTTCACATCATGTTTCAAAATCCAATCCATACTGAGGATTATATCAAACTAAATCATAGGTATGACGATGAGATCAGTAGATAAAGAAAATTTATATGCTCTAATGGGAACTGGTTCACAAAACTTTATTGCAATGATACTTCCCTTATGAGTTTTAACTGACAACTCCCTTGTTAAATCAAATTGAAAATATCTAATTTTCTTAGAAAACTGGGAAGATATGAAACAATTTGATGATCTAGAATCAAATAAATCATTTTCTAAACTTGAGGAAACCATTAAATTACCTGCCACCACGTCTTTCAGAGCTTCTACCTCAACAGTAGTGATAGCATAAGCTTGGCCTTGATCCCTTGGCCTTTTCTGAGGTAAGTTCCCCTGACGCTTAGGACATTAATTTGCATAATGTCCCATATCCCTGTAGTTGTAGAATTGAACATCGGTAGCTTCATTCTTCCCCTTTCGATCACGAGCTTGGTGGCCTTTTTCACCACACTTGTAACAGACTCCCATTCCTTTCAAGAAATTACCAGGGTGTTTCTTCCCACATTTACTACAGGATGGATATTCAACTTTTCCCTTATTCCCCTTATTATCATTTCTAGAGTGATCAATAGATCTCTTATTCTCTTTCTTTTCTTTAAAGTTGTAAGACTTATAGAATTCTTTTTCTGTCTTGATAGAGCATGAGACAATATCTTCGTACAACGAGAAGGTTTGTGAGACTAACGCTCAACCGAGAAACAATTTTAACCCATCAAAGAAATGATCAATCTTAATTCTTGGGTTACATATATAATCTGTAGCATACCTCACTAACCTTGTAAAGTTAGCCTCATACTTTGCGACATTCTTATCCTCCTTTTGTCTCAGGCTCAGAAATTTCCTTTCCATATCTGCTTGATAGTCACGAGGAAATTATTTTTCTAAGAAAATCTCTTTGAACTCCCTCCATTCCATATTTGATACTTCATCATCTTCCATCATGTTTTGAATCAATGACCACCATTGATCAGCATCTCTAGTGAGGCGGTAAACTGCCATGACAACTTTTTCCCTTTCGCTACTCCCTAAGGCATGAAATATTTTCTCTAAGGAATTTATCCATTTCTCAGCTACTAAGGGATTTTTAATCCAATTTAATGTTGGTGGTGGTTTCCTCATGAAGAAATCTAACATCGATCCTCAATGCTGCGGATCAGGGTGCTCCATACGTTATTATTCATAACTTGAGTGAGTTGTCCTAGTATGGTGATTAGCTGATCAGCACCAGTTGCATCACCAACTCCACTATAATTATCTTGAGTAAGAGGGAAATCCCTACATGTATTGCATGCATTGATACCTTTTCCATTCATTCCACTAGGTTCCATTTATAAACAATGGCATAAACTAGATCAATTTATGAATCAAAATACATAATTCCATACTTGTAAAACACTTAACATAAATTGAACTATTTATGGATATAATCCATAATCATAAAAAAATGTTTTCTTTGAGGATGTATATACTCATAATCCCTTCATAATGGTTTGTAAAGAAAATGAGAATTATCATAAGCATATCCCTAGGAGTTTTGTAACCAAGAGTGCAGCAAGGCCCGTTGTCGTGCACCAATTCCCATTCGAGTCTATCTCAAAGCGGTGTTTTCGGGTTTTACCCCTAGGTACATCTGTGCCAGAGCCGCCTCTACCTGCTCGTATCCAGATAGGGATGTATTTCTTAGAAAACTCAAAAAATCTCTACAATACCAAAATTCTAGGAATTTTTTCTATACTAATCCTCAATGTCCATCTTAAGTCTATGTGCTCTAATCATATTTTGTCTAAATATAGCTTTTAAGGTTTGTACTAAACTTCCTCTAATACCAACTGTAATGCCCTGAACCCAGTTACCTAGAGCCGATGCATTATTACATAACATTGGAATGATAAGAAAAGATCAAGTCTCGAAAGACTGATTAGTTTAGTATCCTTGGAAACAATAGATATATTCATAAGTCTTACATTACATCATAAAGTAAAAAAAAACTACAACACATATTTTCTTCATATCCCCTCATACATTCCCTGTAGTTCATTCATAAGATAATTCTTCACATCCTGGGAAAAATTAAAACATTGAAAGGGGTGAGCTTAGATGCTCAGTAAGGATAACAATATAGCAGAAACTTTAATAAATAAACATAAACATTTAAGGCAATGTGTAACTAAAACAAAAGACTTTTAAACTTTAACTTCAACAAAATATGGCAAAGATAAAATAAAATAACGCCATTTACTTATTCACATGGATATTCTACTAGTCAAATAATCACATGCAATATCAATAACCACTTTCATAATGATGGAATGCATAATTCCAGACTATCATAACCACATATTCAAGGCCTTGTGCCAAGACTACAAATAATATTTGGTCAAGGCCTTGTGCGAAGACACTAGTTTGTCTCATGAGACCTACCGATGAATCAAGGAGCTATATCGGGCTCCACCCATCACTTATTAAGTCTAATGCATTCCCCATATGAATAGTTTTAAACATAACATAAACATTCATATTAAAACTAGCATACGAAATGTCAATACTTTCTCCATAAAGCATGAATGGTATAAGAATAACACATCCAAAGTCAAACATATCACAAAACCTTCAATAAAATATGGAAGTTTTGTATCATAATAAATCATCTTCAAATGAGCTTAAAATCCACCAATGGATGTTGACATAGATGAAATCAAAACTATTTGAGAGAAATATTTTTTTTTGAAATCATTTAAAAGTAACTTAATTATAAAAGACAAAATTTTCTTTGAAAATATTCTTATAAGCTTGTAAGGGAAGCTTAAATGATTTTATAATGGTGGAAAATAGCTGCACCCACTGTATAAGTTAAAAATACACTCTTACCTTAATTTTGTCGAAAAAGTTAAAAAGGACCTTAATTGGAAAATGAAGGAAAGATTCCTTTATAAACATCTTATAAAAAGTCAAAAAATTGTATAAATGACTTTAACCCATATTCTGTAAAATAGTAAGAATGTTTTGAAATAAATTTTTAAGAAACATGGATGTGGATGATAAAGAGGTCTCAGTAAATAATTACGTATAAACAACCTCTGATAATGAAGAGATTGTGAAATAAACCCTTACCTTGTACTTTTCCTTGGTAGAGGGTAGGTTAACCTCCTGTATAATAGTTAAATCATTTTTATTAAATTATACAATAATCATATACATAAATATGATATCATATATGATCTTTTAATATTGCTTTGTTAATAATATGTTAGTATTCTCATCGTTTCGGGTGTTAACTGATTCATTTTTGTTTATATGATTTGTTTCATAAGTCGTGTTTGTTATGGATAGGTTGTATCTTATTCATATCCAGAATGATATCAAGTCATTAAACATTACTTTTAATTATCAAATGAGAATTCTTCTTGAATGGATATGATGGGGAAATGAATCTCCTCGCGTTCGTGGAGACGGTAATCCGTACGTACGCACGAACGCTACTTCCATTTCATTTTTCATTTTAAAAGGAATAAAAACCAAATGATACATTATTATTACAGTATTATATAATATCTTATATATGTTACTTAAGTTAATTAACATCATCCGTTATACATTCCATGTATGGTATGAACGAGTCATATCACTATGAGGGGGCGGTAGTCCGCACTTACTGAAATGAAATTATCGTATATATATAAAACATGAAACAAATAATGGAATTATATAAAATAGAATTAAAGAATATTATATAAAAAATAAATATCATAAATATCATAATTAATTATAGTTCCATCATAATGGCCACCATGAGAGGCGGTAGGAGATAATTTGAACAATCATCGTTTCGTGAGGCATTTGGTTTCCATCCACAAAAACATTATGTTCTTCACCCATTAGATGGAGGTGTGTGTAAGTGTAGTTTGAATACATATCATAACAAAACCCTAGTATATTTAGGATACTGGTGTTGTTATAAAAGATAAGAATAAAAAGAGTTTAGGGGTTGGAGAAGTAAAATAAAATAAAAGAAGTTAAGAGAAATCGTTACCTTTAATTTGGGTCACTCCCTTTGGTTTGAACCAAAAGGACTCTTGAAGTGCCTTGTGACTAAGTTAAGGCTTCTAGGATGAGGAGAGGGATGTAGGGAGATTAATTGGGCAGAGTTTGGATAAGCCAAAAGGCTTTAGTGGTGTGAGGAATTGGTTTTAAGTGGTGCCCTTTTATAAGGGGGTGGATGGTCTCTTTAGGATGGATTCAAAATATTATATTATTATATAATGATATTCGGTTTAAAAAGGTAAAAAACTCATTAAAGTTGAAGATAATATGACTCATGATCTAAATGAAATCATCCAATAATAATTGTACTGGTTTTGGGTATTATTTAGTCTTTATAATCTTATTTATTTAAATCATTTATTAATGAGGTAAACACTACATCATTATTGTGTCACAATTAATTTAGTTTATTAGATGTCAAAAAAATTTGAAAAAAATACCATGATGTAAGAAATATTTTAATATTTCTAATTAATATTTATAGTAAAAAAGATAACATATATAACCCTATGTAAAAATTGTTTTTCTAAAAGATATATGCTTATGTCATTTTTGTATTTACTTTAACTTAATTAATGTAAAGTGTCATTATCACTTACAAGTGGCTCCATGGGGTCCCAAAATCGACCCAAAGATTCCCATGGTCGTAAATGTATCAACCAATAGGGTCAGGACACATTTTAGTATAATTTAGTATTATTATAATATTATTTTTTACCCTTATTTACCGGATTTACCCTTTAACCATGGTAAATAAATTTTTTACCGAAGTAATTATTCAAAATGTTTAAAAATAAAAGTGACCTATTTACAAAATTTGGACCTCCTAATTCTAAATATGGAATCCATTTTTATAAATTCGAAACACAGAATTGGCAGAAATTAATTTAAAATTAATTCCTGCTGTCAAAAACAGAAAGCGTGTTTTTAGGAAATAATAACTATCACAAGATTGACGCTTGTTTATGTCCAGTTTAAATGTGAAATTATGTACAATGAACAACATTATATTAAATGATAAAAATTTATTCTAAATATACTTTTAAACCACTCAAATTCACAATTTATCACTATTAATTATTTTGATTAAAAAATTTGTTTTTAATAAAAATATAGTAATTTTCACTATTCATCAAAATATGAAAGTTTTCAGAAAAATACAAAAATTTCACCCTAGGATAATTTCGATATTATAAATCCAAATATGAAGTCTATTTTGAAAGATAAAGTTTATAAAATTTTAAAAATAAGGTATTACTATTCATAGCGGCTAGTTTGATTGGTTGTGGTGTGTGTTAGAACTCGAAGTTGCGTACAACACATGCTACTGTATTATTCAAAGGGAAACGTACCGTGGAAGCTTGGGGTGTTACAATATGAGTCATGGGGAAATATAAAATTAATGGGACATGAAAATCACCATTAATCACAACAGAACTATACATTATTGATAAATGGGATTTTGAAATTGGTTGATAAATGGGATAGGAATGTGGAACCATGGTATGTGATATTTGTGAATGATGTGAATAGTGTGTTTTGGGCCAGGGAATCATATTTCAAATACCCATGGGGTTTCATAATTCTTCACTAGGACCTTGATATATCTATATTTTTTACATGTGATCACTGATTTTTGGGACTGGGGATACTACTCTAATTACCAACGGGGTTCTAGACAGTTTCTCTAAGAACATATAAATGTGAAATTGGAATTAGATGAATAATGAAAGCCTATGAAATAATGATATGTTAGATTACTATAGTGTATGCTTTAGACTCTAGAACAATTTGAATCTGTTATGACTAGTTCAGATGTCACCGTGAAATTGGGGGCCAATTTTCTTAGTTAAAATTATTAAATGTGAAAAAAATTAAATTATAATTTGAACTTTATTTTACTATACAAATGAAAACACTGTTATAGATTGGATACTTCTTTAGATTCCATTGGTATTGGACTACTTATTTTTACTCACACCCTACATGGGCTACCTAATATGTACCCGAATAGACTTTAGTTTTTTAGGATAGGATATGGTAAAGAGCCATATAATAGATGACTAAGATATGATTCGGGATAAAGAATGGATTGGGGAACCATATATGATGTTAGGACCCATTTGGGAGTTTTTAAAGTTTCATTATTTTGGGTTGGGATTTAACACTTGACACTTATATGGAATGAAATATCTACTTCTTTTGTTTATGGTCATATTTTCCAGTTTGTGATTCATCATGTGATATTGGATGATTATTTGATTATTGTATTATCATTGTTGTTTTCTCTTATCATTTGGATATTGTTTCTTGATTTATTACACTATTATGCATTGATAAATAAGGTATATTATCTCCACATTACATATTATACCATCACTGCTAGTTAGAAACATATGGAATATGAGGAGTTGCAACTGGGTATACATAATGAACCGGATCAGGGAACCAACATTTGGCACCCAAGTCAGGATGTCACAAAGAGGTATAAAAGAGATTTTATTTTATATTCACTTATCTTAATATTTTTTAATGTTAGATAATAGATAATTATGATTTTTACATTGATAATGAGTTTGATAATGGGAGTAGTTAACCCATCTATTTGGGTAAACCCATGTATATGAGGTGGGATTGTAGTTTATGATGCTTTCTCTTATAGTTTAATACTATTTCACCTTGGGTTATGCACTTGTTATGTAATGTTATTATTTTATAATATTTAATTAACTCCCTAGTACTAAAATAGGGTTTAAAATACATACATAATTCTAGGAACTCAAGATCTCATGTGACATGTATTATTTTAGACACACACGGAAAATAATGTTATTAGTGGGATATATAAAATGATTTTTTTTCTTTATTTGAGTTTTTTTTAAAATGAAATGGTACCTAATGAGGAATTTATAATTATAAAATATTCTTAATGTGGTAATTTTAAATATATAAACTTGGTTTCTCATGGGAAACAATGAATTATGAATGTGTTTTACCCTATGTAACTCATAAACCAGGTTAGGGTTGGTTGAGGGTTGTGATAATGCTCTAGTTTTGAACATGTGATAGAGTTTGGGGATGAATTATTATATCCTTATAAAAATATTTTTTTGATGTGATAATTATGTGTTATGTGTTCTAATTTTTGTGTTTTATCATTATATAGGATTTCCTTTTTGATGATATTTGTTGATAGGGCAATAAGAGGACATGAATGGAAATTTGCCTCCAGTAGTTAGACCATATTCTCTTATAGTTATGACTGAAGGATCCAGAGAGAAGTTATATATGGAATTTTCTCACTTAATTATGATCATGGATAGAGACTAAGGGATATTTGTTTGTTAGATGTCTGACCTGACGCATGTGTTCCAATTGTAGCACCCTCCGACCTTTACCAGAGAGGATAGACATAAGGAAGCTAAGTTCTGGATTGATTCTATCTAGATGATCCTTGACGACATATAAACTCTTTTTGAAAAGAGAGTTGAATTTTCCACCGACATTTTGAGCATATGATCAAATCACTAGTGGGATATTTAGACTGAGTATGATTAGCTAGACAACATGGTGTGAAAACACTTTTAGGACGAGTTCTTGGATAAATTTTACCCAAAGATGCTTATGTAGGAGAGTAACCGAGTTTATATGGTTAATATAGGGGACTATGTTTGTGATTTACTATTCTAGTAACTTCACTAATTTGTAGTTATTTTTTCCATTAATGGAAAGTGTTGAGGAAAATCTCATGAAACATTTTCAAGATAGAATAAATGTGATATTTAGTCCTAGGTTAACATCATTTGGATGAATATGTTTTCTAAAGTGGTGAATCAAGATCTCATTTTTGAGGGAACCAAAAATATGATTCCATTATAATGGATGTGGTTTCTATTAAAATAATATGAAGTATGTCTTTTTCGAGTAGGAATAATATCTCTAAGAACTTCAACTAGGGAAATGAATATTAGAGTGTCTAGAGAGATTGATCAGTTACTCAGAGTTGTAACCAAGTATACTTCCATCAGTTTGTTTTGTCAAGTTAAATTCAAAACGAGTTTTTATGACCACTATTGGAGTATTGGGAATATGGAATGATGGTTCACTTATAGGGGTGTTACAGAAACCCCCAACTAATGGGTAATGATGGAGGAGCTAGGGAAAATCAGAGTACAATAAGGGAGTCTTCTACCCAATATTATTCAAGTAGTTTGAGTTAACATGACCATGGATGTCTTGGTGGAGGATGTGTTACGTTATGGAAAGAGAAACCGTATCGACAGATTACTGTAGCTCATGGGACTTATTCTGAAGAACATGGAAAAGGTATAGTACATTTTTACGTAGTTAACCATGAACTTGTGGATGGTGAGGTTGGACCATTTACAATCAGAGGTGCTATTAACATAGATTCTACAATTTCTAGTGCTTTGATAGATAAAATATACTCACATTATTCTATATCTACTCAACATTTGAATAACATGAGTCAGTTAGTGGAGATTTTACATGGGGTTATAATGATCAACACACCATTGTGAGTATGGTCAAGGGATATATGTTTATTTAATTGGTGTTCCCTCGAGGTTGGGGAGTATCATCTTTGTTGGGATCATTACATAATTGAAATTTAAGGATTTGTATTGATTTTGGGTATGGACTAGTTGTTATCATACCAATACCACATTGATTTTTACCACATGAGGATAAACTTTATGTATCTTGAGGGTGGTAGTTATATTCATCGTGGAGAATGGGATATCTAGTAAGGTCTTCTAGGGACAATTCATCAGAAAATAGGGGAGATCACCACCTAGGTTTCTAGACTTTTAATGGATGATGGGGTTATGAAGCATGATATCTTTCCACCTATATTGGACTAGTTCTATAACATGATTCTTGAATACTTATTAGGGATACCACCAGAGTGAAATGGTGAGTTTATTATTGAGATAATACCAGGATATGAATGAGTTCTCATTACACCACATCAAACATTGCCAATAGAGATTCAGTAGCTTATGAATTTTCTATAAGAGTCAATGTGCATGGTATTTATCTACATTATTACATCATTTTGGGGTTCCCTAGTTTTTTTCTTAGAGTAATTTTGGGATGTTTCATTTATGTGTTGATTATCAAAATTTTAATCAGATGAAAGTGAAGAACCTATATCTACATCTATATATTGGTGATCTCTTTAAACATTTTAGAGGAGCTTGTGTTTTCTCTAAGATTGAATTGAGATTGGTATATAATCACATCATTTTTAGACCTTATGATATATCAAAAACTACTTTAAGAATAATTTATAGCATATATGTGTTTCTGTGATGCCATTTAGGCTGAAGAAGGTTCCAGATGTGTTTATATCATTGATAAACCAAATCATTCACCCAAGAAAGGATAAATTTGTGGTGATTTGGGGGATGAATTCATTGTTTAATAAAAGAATCATGATGGTAATTCCCAACATATTGACATATTCTAGAGTGCACTAATAGAGAATATACTATATATCAATCTATCTAAGTTTCAATTTTGGATAAATAGTGGGTCACAACATATCAGAGGAAGGTGTGTTAGAGAACCCATATAAGGTCTAGGTAGAGGTTTCTTGGGAGTATCCCATGATTTGTTTTTTTATATTTGTAGATTTTGGGGGTTGGTGAGTTATTATCAGAGATTTATACAATAAATTTAAAATTTGAGAGCACCTATTTTATGATTGAACAAGAATAATGTCAAGTTTGAATGGTATGGAGCATGAAATAATGTTTTTTCAGAGCTAAAAAGGCATTTGACTACTACACTGATCTTGATCCTTCTTGATTCAGGTGAGTAGTATATCATGTTTTGTGATTCATTTGGGATCATACATGGAGTGTTTTTGATATAGGAAGATCCTGTTTTGGGGTTTGGGTCATGATAGTTGAGTCTATATAAACATAATTACCCTATGAAGGATCTCAAGTTAGCTATAGTGGTTTATTCCTTAATGTGTTTCCATCATTACATTTCAGTTGAAAATTATATTTTCTATATCAATCATAGTACCTTATATTTTATTTCCTGAAAATGAGATTTGAATCTATGGTAGTATAGATGGTTTAATAATATGGCATGTTTGGATTTTGAGATATCCAATACATCAAGGAAGGGAACCAATATTACCGATGTTTTTATAGGATGAAACAGACTCAATTAGTTCAAGAGTCTATTTCTCACTGGAATATTATGACCTTACTGGGTTAATATGCATATTGAGGTTCATGAGGCACAACTCCATAAGACCCTTTTATCCTTATTAGTTTAGTCTACACATATAATCCATATCAAGGATAGGCATATGAAAATTTAGAGTGTCTGGTATTTAGGTAAGTCTTTAAAGGCTGGGACAACATTTCTATTAGACTATAGATGAGGATGAGATCATATATGTCACGAAAAATGTTGTTATGCCTATGTTTATTTGTGAGGAGTTGATGTGTGAGTGTCATGCCACAATGTGGAAAATTAATCATTTTTTAATCAACATTTACCATGAATTTCTTTGATAATATTGGTGGTCATGATGGAAATAAGAGATTTTAGGTTTCAAGACAAAATGAAACAACTTTTAGCTCGTGAAGGAAGAGCATCAATGACTTTGTGGTTTACTATATCCATTTATCATTCTGAAATAGATGTTTTAAGACATTAAAATGGAAATTTTTGTGGGTCTTATGAGGATACCATGGAAGAATTATATGATTTTGGTGATTGTGGACTATTTGGAAAGAGTATCCCATTTCTTTCCAATCTAGGAGACTTTTATTGTGAACTAGTTAGGAGATATGCAATTTTAATAGATAGTCCATTTGAATGGGTTTCCACATAGTTTATTGTCAAAATGTGACTCAAATTTTACTGCATGCTTCAAGATAGGATTACAAAAATCATTGGGTACCTAGGTTCTTCTATGTACAACATTCCAACCATATACAGAAGGGAAATCATAGTGTACTATACAAGTGCTATAGGTCATTTTGAGAGAATGTGTTATTGATTTTGGTGGAACTTGGGAGAATAAATTATCACTAGTTGAGTTATCCTATAACGACATTTATTTGGTGACTATTTAGATGAAACCATATGTGGTTATCTATGGTAGGCCTTAATGATCTCATCTATGTTGTCTAGAGGTGGGTGATTCAGAGTTGTTGGGGCCATGTCTTGTATTGGATACATCAGAATAGGTTCTATTGATTCTGAAAGGTATGTATATGGTCATAGTATGTAGATTTTGTATGCCAATTGACATCAATAACCCCTTTATTTTTTAGTGATTGATCATTCATTCTTTTGGGTGTCTCCGAGATCAAGTCCCAATAGGATTCATAAATTGGGAAAGTTGGTTTCAATATTTTTTGGACCATTTGAGATCATTGAGAGAATCAGACTAGTGGTCTATCGATTGGCTCTTCCCTAGAGGTATAATGTTATGCATGATTTTTTACATTTTTCACAACATCAACAGTATCACCTAGACCATTATCATGTGATCTATGTTGATGGTGTTGATCTTGGGAATGATTCATCCTTTTAGAATAATCATGTTCCTATTATGGAATGAATTGAGAAATTTTTGTGAAGAAATACCCTGCCAATAGTTTGAGTGATGTAGTAACATACCCATGATTAAGAGGAAACATTGGATATGGATGTAGATATGCATTCCTAGTGGTATGAACTTTTTACCTTGGAATATTTTGTTATTATTGGGAGTAAATCTCATGGATAAGATGTTATGAGGTGGGAAGATTGTAAAACCCTAACATTTTTTGAGACACCTCATGCTCGTTTTATGGTATTATTTTACCCTTGTTTTGATTATAAAATGGTTGGGTTTTTTATTGGGGTTATTTTTTGTGATTTTTATAGAAATTTGAAATCTCATGGGGTTTTTCACATTCGGCACATGGTTAGGGAAAACTGTGTAGTTTTCCCCAGGAAACCGTACATCCATTTTTGGATCCATATGAGGTGGAACATGGTTTGACCAAATCATGTAGCCCCCACCACAAACCATGAACCCCAAGAAAATGGGGGTTTCCACATTTGGTTGATAGTTTTTCAAAACATCCACTACATCGGAGAAACCATTCACCCAATGAGTAGGGGTGCATGGTTTAGGAACACTATTTTAAAACCCATGATCCTCCCCCAAGTAAATCATGTGTGTGAAAATTAAATATATTATTTTTTATATTAAATTTTACCAAACCCCATGGTTTTTATTCCCATTATCCTTCATTAAACCTAACCTAGTTTCTCATGATATTGTAGGTTCTGGAGTGTATTCTAAGTCTCCTTAAACCAATTTCCTAGAAAATCAAAGATCTAGTGGAAGGAATTTCCACCTCTTGGGGTATGTGATCTCTTCCTCGTTCGGGTTCCTCTCTCTCCAATATTTCATTCCATTTGGAAATGAATTTTTCATATTATTTTATATTGAATATCTAGGACTTTATTAATGTTTATTTACAGGATCTGGATCTAAGGTTTTGGTCCTAGATCTTCTTATATGTTGTGAATTTGACCATTCTACACATTATTGAGGGTTATGATTTTTATGATTTCATCAAAGATCTTTAGGTAGGTGGTATATCTTATATTTTTTCCATAGTCTTGATTATAGTTTTTTTAGTTATACCACATCCTTTCCATGTTGGTCAATTTAAATTTAAATAAAATCAATGAATATATTTCCCACGTGATTATGATACCCTTCATGGATCTTGTTGTATGCGTCAAAGTTTTGATACTAAACCAGATGGAAACCAATGGGCTATTCCAATATACTTGAAATGATAATTTATGAATTATTCATGGATAATAAATTTGATTATGAATATTGTTGATAAATGGGATTATTAAATTATATGAATAAAAGGTTATAAAAATGGTTGAAAAATGGGTTATAAATGTGGAACTATGATATGTGATATTTTTAGACGATTTAAACAAAAAGTATATGGGGTGGTGTGCCTGATGTCATGTAATGAAAAAACTTTGGAAACTAGTATGTGGCACCCAGATCGGCATGTCCCAAAAATTTTAATCAAAACCCCTATAAAGAGAGAGCTTTAAATTCAAAAAAAAAACATGAATAAAATATAAATCTTCACATAACATCTCAAATGGTATGTGTGTACACTAAATATATAAAAAACTCACTGTGAAAATGTTTAAATTTCACATGGATTTGAATGTGTGAAACAGAAACTAAACAACATTGGTGTTTTTTTGAAAGGATTGAAATTGTAAGAGAGAATATCATATGGATCATCAAAAAAATTTAAATTGATGAATATTTTAATATGAAATATTTAGGAATTATTCCCACCAAATTATAGATATCATGGTTCACAATAATAAATATGTATCAATAAATTAAATTTTAGACAATAAATACCTTTCTTTAATTCATGACTTTCATAAACAGACTCCAATATAATGCATAAAAAAATATCTATCTTAATAAAATATTTAATATCCATATTAATATCTATAAACTTTTATAAACATAAATTAAAATTATTCTCGATATGTTTAGTAGTCAATGATTATCTTTTTTTTTTCAATTTTCGTTGTGAGTAATCCTGATTGTTTTTAACTAGTTTCATAAATGTGGTGTTTTTGTTCATTATTTTCCAACATTTTTCCATTTATAGACAATAAAAGGTATTGAAATTAATTATTTTTAAATATTTTTATATTTTTAATTTTATTATATGTGTGTTTTTCTATCCATAAAGGTCAAATCAGTAATGAGAATGTTTTAATGATTTTTAACGAGCAGACATTGGTGCCTTAATTAATATGTATAATACTAACGTTACATTAAAAATAAAAAATAAAATTACTATTTACTTATTTATATCATATATAATTATTAATTATGTTCTCATATTAATCCATGATATTATTTTATATCATTTTTCAAGTAGCTGGTCAAATCAACCAAAAAATGAACATACCATAATTAATTGTTGTGTATGGTTATAAAAGAGGATTATTTTGGAAAAATATCATTATTTTAGAAGAATAGATAGGTTATTTATATATTTTTAAGGTGGTGGGTAATATATTAATATATTTTAATAAATAATAAAGAAAATATATAAAAAATACATTAATTCATGGAGGAATTAGTCTGCAGAAACACAAAAATAGAATTTTATTTTTTGATAATGGATAAGGGGAAAAGGATTAAGGATTATTCAAATAATATTAAGAAATTATGTTTAATATAAATTATGATGTCTTTATATAATATAGGTTAAAATATATTTTTAATTTAAATACAGAAAAGAAACAATGTTAGGGGAAATGTAATCTCCTTAATTTTATTTGATCATATAACCAACTTTTACACTTAATTTATATGTATGTTTTTGTGGAATTCATAATTTTTAGTAAAATTAACACTTTTTATGGTTTTATATAAGGATAATATATGTTACAAGTCTTTTCCATAAAGGTAATTTCATTTTTCCTTGAGTTTCATAAGTGTAAATGAGGCGTCATAATGAAAAATCCTTATGTTTTTAAGGGTATGTTGGATTTTCATATGATGTGTGAGGTCAATGGGAATATTGTGTAAGTGTATAACTTTATATAGGAACCGTGTAAAGGTTGATAAGAATTGCATAAGGGTATCCAGAAGTTTCATATGTATACCAATTTCTATGTATGGTTATATATGAATTGTGTAATGTTAAGATTAATTAACCATAAGGTTAAACTAGGATTTTCCATACTCGCTTAAGCATGATACAAATTGTTCCTAAGGGTATCCTGACACACATTATTAATTGTGTAAGGGCACTGGATCACATATGGGTGTTTCATAAAGGTAATATAGATGTTTAATAAAGGTATCCATGTCTGTGTAAGGGTATGTTTATCATTTTATAATGGTGAGAGGGATTTTATTAAGGTTATGTAAGGGTACCTAGGGTTTTATAGAGCCTATGTGTGGGTAACCTTCTACATAAGGGTAAAACCAAGTTACCCTTTTGAACTTCATACTCTATACATAATGGTTAAATTTTACCCTTTTTTGGATTTATCCCCTATTATCCTATAGCATAACCCTGTAATGTGTATCTCTCTATTTAAAATGAAATAAATCATAGAAATTGAATCTTTGACCCATTTAATGATTATAACTAATATTTAGTGACAATTGTAAACAATCTTTTATTATAAATCACTTAAAAACTAAATTATGATATTTAATTTTTATTTTATTTTTTTGTTATGATATCACACATGGATTTGATATTATAAAATATAAAAACATGTATATTCTCTAATTTTGTAAATTAGTTGGTCTCTACGCTACTCAAAAATTCCACTATGTGAGATCTAAGAAGTCTTCTTAAACTAAATATAGCTATCTTATCTTTTTCTACGTGAGGTCAAACCATTCTCATATCCTCATCCTAGATGTAGTGCATGAGAGAGATAATTCTAGGTAGAATATTTTTCCTTTTTTACCCTTATTTCATGTCTAATCATGAATGAATCCTTCTAGATAAATTGAATAATGATATTTTTAATGACCATAATTATTAAATTATCAAATTATGTTAAAAAATTATCATCCTAGAGTAACAAATATTAATAAAAAGAATTATCACATGCATATTATTCTAGAGAGATAAATTATTATTGCATGTGGTTTTGTTATTATTCGTTGTGTATAAAATTTTTAATACAGGAATTTTGGTTTCTTAGATAATAAAAAAAAATTCCAAGTGAGAGAAACTATAATATCATGTCATTTTTTATTTCTTTATGAAATAAAATAGTTGTCATTGGTGTTAGGAACCCCTTGTGAACCTTATAGGTTGACATGTTTGAAACTACGATAAAAATTCCTAGAGGAGGTGTTATTATCTATAAAGGATTATACTCTCACATTCAATATATAAAGGGTGTTTTATCATTCACAATGACATCAAATAATTTGAGGTTATAATTTTCTATAACATCTGGGGATCTTTATTACACAATTTTCTTCCCTATAATTGTTATGTTTGTGTACTTCTATTGACAATTTTTATTGCGAATTCATTTGGGTGTGGGTGTATCTCTTGAGATCCATTATGATAATTGATTACATGATTTTTTTTCTTGTATACTATTTTTCATGTTTAATATTGATCACATGTATGTATGAAACTAATTTATTCTCGTGGTGATATGCTTGCATTTTATACTATGTATTGTTGTGTGTGTTACCATGTCATGGAGGTTTTCATTAGTAATTGAGATAGGTGGTCCCTTGTTTATAGTTTCTATCATTGAGGTAGAGTGTGCAAGGTTTGTGGAAATGACGATGATATACCTTAGCATAGGGTGGATATATGATGATTCAATGGACGCCATGATGGGGATAAACTCATTTCCTTGATTCCGTGTATTAAATAGCTCAATGTCTAGTTGATTTGTGATTAGTATTCCTTGTTGTGGAAACAATCAATGTCTAGATTATTTTATATAAGAATATGATATTTTATGAATAAGTGGAAACTAAGTAACATGTATGCATGATTCCATGATGACACCAAGTGATTAGTTCACAATACTTGTAGGATGTTTGGATACATCTCATATTTCTTAGTTGTCCTTATGGCATAGAGCTGAAGGAGGTATAGTCAGGGGGTTATGGTAGCTTGGTTAGTGAAAGAACACTCAATTTAAAATTTTGTGTTGTTAGGATTATTATGTAGGTGTTATTATATTGGAATACACATGTTATTCTTGATAAAACATGTTTTTTACGCATTAGTGTTTTCTTAATATGTAATTTTCTAACACCCAAATGATGAATTTCTAATCACTGGTAGATTGTATGTCTACAGATCTAGTGACTGGAAATGTCCATGTCAAAGATGGATAAGTAGTGGAGTTGGGATCTGATAGAATACCAGGACATAATCTAGAGGACCTCACTATTTTAATTTTTTATCTGCACATTATACTATGGTATGTATTTCCTCATTGGGAGTTATTTATCACCTACATTACATTTTTGAAATTTTTATTATTAAAGTTTTTCATGATACTATGATCATTATATTATTATTTTTATATTTATTTATTTGTGATAGAACAATATATAGAGGCTATAGTATCCCCAATGACAGACATAGTCACTTACTTCTAGTCATAATTCTCTTGCATATGGGGAGGTGCACATGAGGTTATCTGTTTCTTCAGATTGAACTTGAAATTTTTTCCAGGGTGTTACTAAATGTTATCACATAAAATTTTCATCATTTCTTTTTAGACTAACCAGGGACATTGTAGAAACGAGATTTTTTTGTGACTAAGGAAGTGGATTTAACATGTTCCTACACATCACATTTCTAATATACCTATTAGTTATAGTTTAAGGGATTAGTGTTACTATAATTGTGATATTTTATATGCATTCATGAATCTCTTTTTGGAACTTAGGTTCACATTCGACATATATACCAGATTTTGTGTAATATAGTAGTTCATAAATTAAATACCTTAAATTATGATATGGGTTGGCATAGGTTACTTATTGTATGATATATCTTATATTGAAATTAATTAGTTTAAGTTACATCATTATTGTATTTGTAATTTTATGATAATTGTGACTAATGTTCAAGATAGAGACCTATGTTAGTGCTATGATGGGTATACTTTAGGTTTTTGGTAGAATCCTACGAGAACATTGTGTGATCCCATAGATTAGATATGTTCTATTTATGTTCCTAATGTTTCATCATTTCATGAAAAAATATCCTCATAGATGATTACGGAGACTACCAACGGTGCGGTAAGGTGCTCTAGGTCTTGTTCTCACGCCTACCCAAGTGGTTCAGGCGGTTGTCCCACTATATCCCAATGTCATTCCATTGAGAACTATACTTTACTATGCTAAGGATTTTTTTCTCCAATATCCTCCATAAATTTATTGAAGCAGTGGACCACATGATTCTATGGATGATGTGGATATCATCTAGCGTATCTTTGACCTCACTGAGTTGTCGGCTGACAAAAGGGAGATGATAGCAGCATGCATGCTATCCAAATCATCCAAGCCATCATATAGGATATATAACATGAGGGGATCACTTAGGGGGCCTTCAAAAAAAATTTCTTTGAGGAATAATTCTTAATTTACCGATTATTGCATGATTCTAGGATTTCAGGGAGTTGTAGCTGGCCTCCACGACAATATAAACTTAATCTACTCATTTTACTAATATTATCAAGATTTTACTACTTCTAGTTGAAAATGAGCCTCATAAGGCTAAGAAATAGAGATTGTACTTCATCTAGACATCATATAGAGGGTTCATAATTTTAATCTATCATCAAAATAAGAGGTTTTATGGAATTATATTACCTTCGAGAGGATCTTATGGGGAGGGTTGAAATTTTTTCCATTAGCTACCATATAATACTCAAATGGGTGGAATGCCTACTACTACATTGAGTACCTATACTGATAGAACAAAGAGGAAGTCTGGGTACATTCATTAGAGTAGTAGACTTTAGGTTTAGTATAGTTCCATTTGTATAGTCCCCTTACAGGTAACCCACTGTTCTTTAATTGTGAGAAGTTTGTGAAATATAGAATGCTCGAAATAGAACCCAAGATATAGTGGTGTTAATTTGGATTGAAAATACATCTCTATAATTTCTATGATAGTTAATAGAGAAAAAGGTTTGATGTGGTGATAGATGGACTGAGTCTGAGGCCTAGGTATATGGTTAGGGTCCTTAGTAGAATGCCCATTTGAGGACAAATCTAGTAAGTCATCCTTCTCTGGGGTGGTGTTTTAGAAATAAAGTGGGTCCTTTCAATGAAGTGGTTCATACTCTAGAAGATTTTAGTGAGGGAATATCCACTTTTTAAGGTATAGTCTTTATCATATCATCATTATCTATAACCTTATTTGATACTTCTGCATCTTATTCCTTTATTACAACCCATCTATTTTTTACAATTTAAATATATACTCTAAGATAGTCTAACTTGATATAACATTGGTCATGAACATGGATTGTGTTATATGATTCCCATAGTGTCTTATAGTCATCATTAGTTATGTACATATGTGTGATATAATGATTCTGGAGACGAAGACCATTAATTTGACTGTCATACTAGATTGGATGAAAAACATCCATGTTCACATTGGTTGATATCATAGATGGGTTCTATTTACTTTTTTAAAGGGATATAGGTTCTTGATGATCAGATAATGAGAACAGGGAGTAGGTTGAGTCTTCCAAGAAGTGAGTTAGCTTAATAAGATCATGGTATAGGTGGGGGCTTGGAATGTTTAGAATTATTATTCAACCCCCCTCAACTTTTCATATAGTCCTGGATCTCTATTAGGAGGACTTTCTAGAATAATTTAAAGGTATTACTCTAGATAGAGGACTTGACATTAAGATATAGCTCACAGTAGGAACATAGTCTATTTTGATACCCCATATTATATATATCTATCTAATCTCAATGATCTCAGGGTGGAGCTGGACTTTATAGAGTGGAAAGGATTTATCAGTTTGTGTAATTCACCATGTGATGCAATAATAATGTTCTTTATAAAGTATAATGACAGTCTTCTACTCTGAATTTATTAATATAAGATAAACCAGAACATTGGGAAGAATATATATCATTTTTACATGATCGATAACATTTTTGACAAGTTACAGGGACCCTGATGGTTCTCCATGATTAATATTCACTAATTCTATCACCTAATTTTTTTTAATTGAGGATGAAATCATGACAATGACCTTTCGTAAAAGGTTTGTTCTTTATAAGTAGATGGTTTTCCATTTAGAATGACTTACCTGCCAAACATTTTCATGGATCTCATGAAAAACATCTTCTAACCTTACCTGGACTCATTCATAATTGTGTTCATTGATGAAATCCCCATCTACATAACAATATAGTAGAAGTATGCCCAACATCAAGTGGTAGTCCTGAGTACATATCGAGAACATCATATTTACAACAATCTAAAAAATTGAGACTTCTAGATTCATAAGGTGAAGTTCCTAGGGCATGTGGTGTTTGAGATTACTATATCAATAGACCTAGATAAAGTGTAAGTAGTTTTTTCTTAAAAAAATCCCCATAATTGTTTCATAACTTGGAGATTTTTGGGCTTGGTAGGAGACTTACGTTGTTTTGTATCAATATTATCCCAATTATAAACACACATTACTATGCCGATGATGAAAGGAGTATTGTTCTAATGGATGGACTGGTGTGAAGTGTAATTTCATAGGTTTAAGAGGATGTAGAATATTTATCTATAAATGACACTTCTTAAGCGTATGATTATTTATGCAGTATAATGTGACACATCCAGCATTGGTCTGGGATATGTACAAATACAAAGAGAGAAGGTAGTAGACTATGGTTCGGGACACCTATAGCCTCAGGAGAAGAACGAACCCACTAAATATCTAGATCTTGTAGCTACATTCCATGCTATAAAGTGTTAGTGAAACTATATCTTCAAGAAGAGGTTTATTGTCTACACAACACACAAGATCCATTGCTATATATTCAAACATAGGGTCCAGAATCTAAGTTAGTGTGAAGGGTGAAGTATCCTTATATATTTTAATATGAGTTGAATTGTTCACCTATTAAAGGTAATTTTGTTGTATATTACTTTATTTATAGGATTATTGTTGAGTATAGTCTTGGTGAGTAACCTTTTGAGGAGGAGTGGCACTTCATGGGGTTTTTGGATGACTAGAGGATGGATGCTTCTGAGGACTTGGAATTGATGAATATTTCTCTACTGTAGATCACATATTTTTTTAAATACCATGTTAATTATGTACATAAGTTCGATAGAAAATATTCTATGATATAAGAACAACTTGCTGGATGTGATCTGATAAATGGGTGGTCATTGGGTGGTGATAATGTGATCTTGTATGTGGGAGAGTAGTAGTCCATTATTCCATCCAAGAGGATCCAATGAGAGACATAGATACTTCAAGGTGATTAGTTCATACTAGTGTGTAAAGAATTTACACAACATTATATAATAGTTATAAGGTCCATTGATGAATATGGACAACACTAGATTTGTTTCTCGATGCCATACTTGTGAGAGGGTAAAGGCCAAGAACCACCGTCATCATGGTTTGGTTCAGCCGGTACTTCTTTCCATCTGGAAGTGTAATGATTTCATGATATGAGTTTTAATTAGTTTTAAATGACCATGAGAAATCATGTCATTGTCTGGGTGACTATAGATTAGTTTATGATGGTTTCCCACATTTTATTGGTTAGAGAGACACACTAGTGGGAGGATCTGGGAAAGCTCTATGTCCATGAGATAGTAGGATAACATGGATTTACCATGAGAATTATGTCTGAAAAATATTAATATTTCACATCATGGTTTTGGAAGGGTTTTCATAAATCCTTAGGGCCTTATATTAGATTGAGCACATCATACCACCCTTAGACAGAAAGACGGTCTAATAGGACAGTATGCATACTCAAGGGTATGATTCAATCATGTATTCTAAAAATTATTGGAGAAATAGAAGATAATATAGATTTATTTGATCTTGTATAAAATAAGTATTAGCATGATTCAACTCAGATGAAATATTATAAGGATCCTTATTTGAGGACATGTCTTTCAACACTTTTTTAGCATGTGGCAGGTGGGGTAGCAATTACTGTAACCAATTTGGTATAGGGGATCCTTGAGAGAGTGAAACAAATTTTGTAGAGCTTGATCACTGGTTAGAGATACAGAGGTAGTAATCTAACAATAGGAGGATACATTTGGGGTACGTTGTGGGAGACCATGTTTTCTTGAGAGTGACTCCCTATTTTGGTCAGTGTCATTTAACGAACCACGAAAAGCTAACACCATGGTTTGTTAGAATCTTTAATGTCACTGAGAGTGTTTTTAAAATTAAATACTATCTATATTATCATTCACTATATCAAGGTATGAAATATGTGTTTCATATTACAAAGACCTTGAGGTATATGGATGATTCTATGCATGCTATAGATAATGTAGATTTTGAGCTAGATATAGATGAAACTTATGTGAAGAATAAATTTTTGATTATGTACAAGAGTGTGAATGTTATTCAAGGGATGAATAGACAACATTTATGGATTCCATGGAAACATGGGAGGATCAAATAGGAGATGTGGTATTGATAGTTATATGTTCGAGTATAGTGGACCGAGTTGTTTGTACAAGACCACAAGAGATATCACACATGGATTAGAAGTCCCCAGAATAGAAGAATTGTAATATGCTCAACATTATGTTATCCTTGAACCATATATTGTATATAATTTTAGGTTTTCATTCTTTAAATAATTTTTTTTATAAAAATAAACCTTAAATTTATTTTATAGAGTTATATTTGGGTAAACTTTGTTTCCAATACTTTGGGTAAAGGTAAACCCTTTTTTCCATGAGTTGTGTAAGGGTAAAGGAGGCCAGATAAAGGTAAGATGGATTTTTTCTATGGTCTCATAAGGGTAAATTTAAATTTATGAATGTAATATAATGGTACCCTACATTCTATTGGGAAAACCAAGTTACCTTTACATAGTGAATACTTCATACATTAGAGTAGCATTTTACCCTATTTTTTGGATTCTCTCCATTATTCTTCCGTATCACAAACCTACAAAACATATTAAATTATGATATTTAATTGGTGGTTTTTATTATCATGAACATTTATGGATATTTTTTATAATAAAATATATTAATCCTTATAAAATAAAATTTTAAATATCATTTAGTTTATGAGATTCTCAAAAATTTATTTATGTGAGATCGGATAAGTTTTCTTCGATTGTATCAAGTTCTTCTTATATTTTCTCGGTGGGATCAAATGTTTATCCCCTATTCTTCCAAGGTACATCTTCTTATAGATATAAATAAATTTATGGTTCTATCTATTCTTTTTAACCATATTTAATTTGTAATTGTGAGGTAATCATTCTGATGAAATTGATTTAGGAATTATTAAATGAAAATAATATAGAAATTATTAAATAATCATAAATGAATTGCAATATTTTAATATAAAATGGATAATCAATTGATTATTATTCTATAGATATAGTGTATTATCTAAAGTATTTTTATTATTATTCATTTAATGATTCAATTTCTAACACATGCACTAGGGTATTTTTGATAATTTTGGAATTATCTTGGAGAGAGAAACTATAATCACATATGATATTTTATTTCATTTTTTGAAATAGTATAGTTATAATTATTTCTAGGAACCCTTGATGAACCTGTAATGTTGAAATGTTGATAAATACTATAATAAGGCTAATAAGAGGTATTCATTATTATAGAGGTTTCCACTGTAGCTTTTGAACCACACTGGTTGATTTATCTTTGTTAGTGACATACAATACATTGATGTAAGAAGATCCTTATAATTTAGGGCTCTCAATTATATATGTTTCCTTGATTTAATTATTTTATTAGCATAAATTGATTAATTTTCTTTGATTTTGGTCACATGTGGGAGTATGTGTAGCCTATGAATCCTATTATGATAATTTTTTCCATGTGTTTTTCAAGTAGAAAGTTTTTCATATTAGATATTGATCACATTTATGTATGTTACAAATTTATTCTCATGATTATATACTTTCCTTGTATACTCTACCACGATATGTGTGTTACCATGACTTGGAGTTCTTTATTGGTACTTGAGAAAAGTGGACGGTCATGTGTTGTTTATCTTGAAGAGTGGGAGTGTGCATGGCTTTGGTTGATGATGAAGATAGACGTGGGAACATGTTAGAGATATGATGGTACCATGGGAGTACATTTTGAGGATCAACATGATTCCTGGATTCATTGTATTGAGCTTCTCAATACCTAGTATTTTTTAATATAATTTCATGTTGTGGATTCACTCTATTCCATGTTGATTTGTAGCATTCTATACTTGATGCATAGGGGGTCACCAATTAGAATGTATGCATGATTATTTTGGGATTCCAAGATACTGGTTCACTATCCTATTAATTATTTTTGTTACATTTTAATTTTATGGTTTTCTATCTCGTATAGAGTTAAAGAAATTACGATCAGGGGTTTGTGGCATCTTGGTTAGTGCTTGATCACTCAATTTTTGATTGTTTTTTGTCATGATTATTAAATATTTCTTATTATTAAGGGATCCACATGTTATACATGGGAACAATTATTTAGGACACAATTTTCATTTCCTAAAAAGTCTTGTACTCAAACCCTATATGTTATTTTTTGTGTCCTTTTATATTTCATGACTAGAGATCTGACGTAGGGTAGGGTCCCTATAGTGGATGGAAGAGCATAGGATCATGGAGATGATAACGCACTCAGATATACTCTAGATGACCCTGATATTTTATATTAATTTTTTTATGTTTATATATACATTATATTATGGTTAATATTACACCTTTTGGATTAATTTATTATATAAAAGATATGTATTCCCTTTTGATTATTTGTAATCCTCATGATACTCAAATAGTTATATTATTGTTATTTTGTTTTTTATGATATGACAGTATACTATGGGTATAGTCTTCCAAATGATAAAATTAAATGCTCACTACTAGTGAGTAGCCTCGTATGTATGGGGTATTTTTCATTATGTCATGTGATTCTCTTTCATAGACCCAGTGGTTTGGGTCAAGGTGTTGCAGAAATTTTTGTACTTACATTGAGAACTTTGATATTCCCTTGCAAGATTCCATTATAATGAATACATTTGTAAAAAAATGTATCCAAATGCTAAAGGAAGATAAAAAAGGTTACAGGGGAAGTAAAAAAGTTTATACTTTCAATAGTAAACCAAAATTAAGAATGGTATTCATAGAGTGGTTAGAGGAACCATTTATAAGTTCTGAGAATTGCATACATGAAAATATTTCATAGTAATTTAAATAGGGAACATGGTTCACATGTAATGATGGAACCAAAATAAAAATAATTTATTTAGAATATGTTTTGAACTATATATAATTAAACATCTCAATTATAAACACTATTTTAACATTTTTGAAATTTTGACTTCTCTGTTTTACCCTTTCAACCCTTTTTTATTTTACCAATGTAATTAGTTTTTCCCAAATTAATTTATTTTTTATTCCTATAAATAAAATGAACACCACTGAATAATTTTAACCTAGAGAAACCAAATAATAAATATATTTTATTAGATAAAATTTATATGTTTAAGACAGATTAATTTTAACATTATGGCATGTAATGTGTATAAACCTTCTTTTAGAAAAAATGTATTTTAAATATAATTTTTATATGAAAGATAATATTATTAATGTAAATGGTTTTCATGATATTTATTAGTTTATTATAAATCAAATAAAATTTATGTTCCTCTCAAAATAAGAAAAAACCATATTTTACAAAGATAATATTTATTTAAAATAAAATTCTTAAAATAACTTCATTTATTGGAAAATATTACATAGGTTTATAAAATATTAATTTTTTTTCTAAAATACTAATTTTATTTAAAAGTTCATATGATATGCATATATTAGGTCAAATTAGAGAATTATTTAATCATAAAATATACTATATAATGTTTTACCTTAAATACAAACCTTACATGCTGATTTGGAATTCATTTTATATGAAATCAAAATATGATTTATATAATTATCATCTAAAAGTATATATATTGTATGCATACATTCTAAAAATCATATAATTATAGTATGCATAACACATATTTTAGTACATCTGAACCATTATAAATATTTATAAAAATTTATTAATACACTTCAGTGATTATAACTACACATGTGTGGATATTTTTATAGTTTCATGAATACACATCAATGAGTGTATTTACACGAGTACATATTTTTTAACAGTATGGATTTATAGTTGGCAGGAAAATTATAGAGAATTTGATTGAGTAATAATCCCAAGAACCATCCTTAATAAATAAAGTATTCATAATAATTCACTTATAGGAATTATAGTATACATTTTATAGACCTTTAAATATTATTCAGTTTACTTATTTTTATAGTATAAAAAATTATCAATAAATTTTATATGTGAAAAAATAGTATGAAAATATATAAATAATTTATGTAAACTTATAAAAATTTATGAACATTATATAATAAACTCCTATAATCATTCTTTTTTCAAATTTTAATTCAATTAGACATTTAAGCATACTGTAGGGATTCATTATGGATACAATGTGTATATACTATTGGAAATTAAATTTATAAATCAAAAAATAAATCTAGAATTATTAGTTCTTCTACCATTATTAATCATAACTATTTGTATTCTCATATTTAAAATATATAGGATTTCATTTTCTTAATTCCATGAGTTATATAATCTATAATTAACTTACAATAATAATAAAGTTAAATAAATTTGCATTCCTATGTGTGATCTATTTTATACTTCCTTTACAAACCAAATTATAAACTACAATACCTATCACATGTATATTACATGATATATTCTATTTAATTAGTGTTAAAACATGAATTTCATGGGGATTTTTTTTTCCAAAATAGAATAATTCATAAGTTATTTAAATACTTGAACCCCAACATATGAGGAGATTCAAAAACTATTGACTCTAAGAAGATACTTGAATAAAACAAATATTAAAAAGAATGACTTATTATAATTAGTGATATTCAAATATTCACATATTTATTAAATTCAGACATATTGGGAAACCGTTTAACATGTAACATAACTAAATTATAATTTTTTCATTTTATTTATTTAATATTCACTCAACCAATAGTTCCTATTCCTATGTGTAATTTATCGGTATTTTTAATAGACAAATGTTAATTTTATATATTTTATAAAATATTATGTCTCATGAAAAAGAGTGGTTGGGGGATAGTAATTTTTATTATAATACATAACAACCTAACATCACACTCAATCACATTCCAACCACTTCATTTAATAACCCATGATTTTAGGATAAATTTCTCTTTAAATAAATTTAATTTCATCGATAACTTGCGATAAATAAAACTTTGAGCATAAATGAATTGTAATATTATATACTGTTATAACTGGGTTGTTAAATTGGTTTAGAGAGTAATAATAAAAAAATTATGAAATTGAAATATGTATAAAGTTAAATAAAATATTTCTACAAATGTGTTCTAAATATTTAGTAAATTATTCATATGCTATAAAAATATTTTTTCCTAATTTTTTTGTTACATTTTATGAGGAAAAGAATAAAATCCATCTCTCCAACATTAATAATTCTTTAGAAAATAATTTTATTAAATCAACATATCAAAGTTATCTTTAGGTGATTATTTTAATGAAATGATTGACAATATTAGTAAATAGTGAAAAATAATGATATTTCAAATACTACCATTTCTAATATTTAAATAAATAAATTTAAATGTCCCATCATATTTTGGATTTTTACCAAAATTATATATCAAATATTTGATTTTAAAGTCCCATTAATTCACTTTTAATTTGAGACATTCTTGAATTTTTCAAGTTAATTTTATTCTTAAAAAGATATTTTTTTAAATTTTTTTTTCATTATGTTGTATGAATTTAAATTTAAATCAATCTTTTCTAATTATAGAAATTAAATGATGAACAATAGAAAAAATATTTTTTTATTATTAGGTTCAAAATTGGTAAATAGTTTTTTTCTTTATTATTTACATTATTAATAGTAATAATTGTAAATATTTATCACCTATGTAAGGGTAAAATTGGTAAATGTTATTAAAATAATCAGATAAGGTCATAAAGTCAACCAAAAAAGGCCTTTATTTAATTTTATGGATTAAATTATTCCATAAAATCTTAAATCTTAATATATATAATTTTGGTGCCATTTTCAATTGATAATTAAATTGACATTATTTTAAGTAAAAAATTATAAATTGTCACTATCTTGACTTTAATATCTCAAAATTTATTCCATAGAGATTAAAAGAGGAAATGTTTAGTTCTAATTGTTTATTTAAAATATGAGTTACATTTTTGAAATTTTCTTTTAGTTCAAATATAATGACCTTCTCCCTCCAAAGATACCCCTCTTAGGCTAGCAATGAAGAATGTGAGATAATGACCCCCTGCCTTCAGTAGGCCCCTGGGTGGCGACTAGCACCAAGGGTATTAAATCTCAAAAATTGAAATTAATTTCCCTTTTTATAAAAAAAATACCAAGAGATCAAATGATAATTCCAAAATAACTCCATGAACTATATATGTAATATAAATCCAAAACATCCCACATGAATGTTTAAATGTAAAAATTTTTGAAAACAAGAGTCTTTAAATTATATAACAAAATAAAGTCTATGTAGTGACATAATAATTATCCACAACTTCCAAGATACTACTTCCCGACACTGTCCATGTAGTCCCCTTGGAAACCTGAAAATAGTTTTATATACATAGGGTGAACATACAAGTATACTTAGTAAGAAAGCCCATAGTCTCTCGTCCACAAATGGGAAGAGCATACTAAGACCCTGTGAGAAAATAGTTGAAACTAGCAACACCAATCAAGGAATACTGACCACCCCAGCCATACCAAGTCATACTAACCAAATAATGCAAGTCATGTAATGTAATATAATAATCTCATCGATATTTGGGTACAATGAACCACTTCTTATTCATCAAATTCTTATCCTTTACAGTGAATGGCCTCACACAACCACACTCTTACACAATCCCCACATCCCAAACTCTCTCACACACACCTGGGACACTAACCATACCACAACATTCCCACATACACCTGGGACACAAACCACACCACATTCTTGCATGCAGACACCTAGGCCTCATCTCGAAGACACCTTGGAAAACACAATATATCTCTTCCTGAAGACACATGGGAAAACCATCTCTCCCACATACAATGAGTGTTGTATCTCAAGACATCATAACATGTCCAAATAATCTTGTGCAATCAATTACTAGAAGAGGCAGTAGAGAAGTGTCGATAACCATCCATCCATCCTCCCACCAGGATGATGGGAAAGACACCCTCCCCTATAAAAATGGGGGTGTTTGGAAAGTAGTTCTCAACATGGGTGGGGTACATATAGAAATCACAAAGAACAGAAAGTATATATATAAGAACCAAAGAATCATCCCAGCATATGGGTTTTCAAAACAAAAAACCAGCCCACACAAAACATCCCTTACTACCAACCCTACATGCACGAATCCCTATGAATGATGGTCACTTTAGTAATGATAAAAAGGAAACCACCTAAAATTTAATTACCTTGATGCTATTAAGAATTTACCATTTATTAAATCCCTACCTGAGAAACTAACAAACACAACACACCACATGTAACATCATAACCCACACACACTTCACAATGTCCCTGGAAACTTCATGAGAAAGGCCCACACAAGGTAACACCATCTGTCTTCATAATTTTCCCTCTTAAGCCATCCTTAGAAGCCTCGCTGCCTAAAAATACCACATCAAAAAACAAAAAACAAAAAAAAAACTCAACCAACATGCAGTTCCATTGTACACTCCCCTTTCCTAGACACCTATCTGACCACTACCATCATCAGTCTTTTGAATCATTCTACTGTGTCCTTACTCTCAACAAGAAAACTACAACACACCTCATCTCAACCATACTTGGTATCCCCGCTGCATAAAAAAACCTCACCAAAAAACATAAACATAACACAACCCGAAACTGCAGCCCCACATCCCAAACATTGTCCAGATGCAGTCCTACTGCATAAAATGTTCATCCATTCCACATTCAACAAATCTGTCAACATGAGATTTCATTACACCACCTTTTCCACCCAAAAACCACAACCAAAATACTATCCACAATAACACACAACCATCATAAAAATAAGGTCAAAAAACATATACATAGAACACATCCACAACTTTGTATTCATATTTAACCACAATAATTCTTGAATTCCACTTTGATAATTCAGGGGTGATCACAGAACAAGTTTGATTTTGGGGAATCACTTTATTTAATTAGTTGTACATGGTTTATCGAAATAATATTTACAGTAATTAATCAAAATCTATTGCGGTTGTGAAAAAAATATCATCAACGACCATGATTTTCATATGGATTATAGCGTATATTGTTTACATCATGGATCAAAGATAACAGCTAACAAAAAACGATTATCAAAACATTCCCAGCTTCTTATCATTGCAGAATGATTATCTTTTTTTATCATCATCTTCCCCATTTTTTAATTTGTTAAATGTTTTATTCAACCATTTTCACAAATGAGGCATAATTACACCCACCCCTTATGATAAAAAATAAAATCGAGATGAAGGAAATCCCTACTTGGAAAAATAGCTGACCAAAGATTCTTTCTTGTGCCAAACAAAGAGGGTCACACGATTAACTGGAGACTCAATGGAAGACTGAATCTGAAGGCCACAACATGACACAAGAATCCTCAGGGAAGAATTACTTTGGAGAAACTAGTTATCTAGAAAAAGGAAACACACAAGGAACAGATCTCAACTTAGAAGAGCCAGATCCTATATCAATGGAAGGATAACTTCAAAAGTCATTAAAATCCGGATCATGGTGAAGATTACATGGTTTAACTATTTCAAATTCTAAGGGGATTTATGATATTAAATATATAATTATTCTCCCCGTACATCGTTGAAGAAACTTAAAAAAATCGAATAAAGTTTTAAAATTGATTTACATCAAATAAAACAAAATAAGGACGAAATTTTAAAAATAATAAAAACTGAAAATGAATCACTGATGGGAGAGTCACTGACACGAGTCACCGATAGTGAGTCACTGACGTTAAACACTAACAATGAGTCACCAACGTGACCCACGAATGCCACTCACCAACTCCCGACCTACCAATGCTGAGTCACCGACACTGATCCACTGATGTGAGCTATCGACGGTTGACCTACCGACGCTATGGACTACCGACGCCCTGACCTACTGATGATCGACCTACCGATGCCTTAACCTTACAACTCCCTGAATCTGTTATTACCTAACTCATCGATTCCATAACTCACTGACATCTCGACCTATAGACACTGACCTACTGACACTAAGCTACAGACACTGATTCATAGATGCTTCCTACCATTGGAAAAACTGGAATTTTGGAAAACTCTTCAAATGTGCCATAGTTTCCTCCTAGAACACCTAAAACACTGTATTTTGACAATGTAATGGATCAGAGTGGTCCTGGACATTACATCATATACCTTTAAAACTATTATCACCCTCGATAATTTAAAATTAAACCCAGAAGAAAGGGGGGGGGGGGTCTGAACAACAACCCCATAAGATACCACTCAAGGATAAACCACCATGTGTTGCTCGAAGGATGGTGTAAAACATAAAAATCAAAGAACACATAATCACACATGTGCTAATGCAAAAATACAAAAGATACCCCACACAACCACCAAATGTCTAGACACATGAATAAGGGAATCCCTTCCTCCATGTCAAGATACTAAATACTCTGGGCAGCACTGACTCACCCGCATGGGTTTATTCACATCTCAATTAATTTTTCTTGATTAGTAATCTGGTCTCCCCTTTTCACATATTAAGAATTCTTCACACACTATGGAAAAAGGAATAAACCCATATTATTACAAACAAGGTTCAAGCACTACATCACAAATAAAAGAACACAAGAAAAACTCTAAACAACTCTCGGTACTGGGCACGCATATGTGTCTCCCTTTCCAAGGTAAATTCATTGAGTCCGACATGAATCTACCACACACAAGCCAAGGGAATAGTCTATCCATGAAGCACCTTATCCTAATGATCCTGGATCTTTACTTTCCACTCCACAAATGTTGAATCATCCTCAATATCTCTCCCTCCCTAGTCAATGACATGTGAGTCATCGTGAAGATACCAATGATGTTGGGAGACATGAAAGACATTGTGGATCCTCTCTAATTACAGTGGTAATTCACACTATTATTCCACATCTTCAACTCATCCCAACACCTTGAATGTTTCAATGAACTTGGGAGAAATCTTACTCCCTCTACTAAACCTCCGCTACCCACGTTGAGGGGAATCCTTAAAAAACACATGGTCCCCAACCTTGAACTACAAAGGCCTCCTAATATGATCAACATATGAATTTTTAGGGACTTATTCTACCTTTATGTTCCCATAAATGAGATGAAAAGTTTCCTTCATGCTCTGTACTACCTCCAGAACAAGAATAGATGCCTCCCTAACTTCTATCCAGCACAATGGTTAATGACAGGGTCTCCCGTAAAATATTTTGAATGGAGCCATGACAATTGAATAGTGATAGTTATTATTGTAATAAAACTCTAATAATGTCAATTATTGTACCCAATACCCCCAAAAGTCCAAGACGCATTCTCGCAGCATGTCATCCAATGTCTGGATGATCCTCTCTATCTGCCCATCTTTCTTAGAGAGGAGAGTAGTGATGAGGTGTAAAAGAGTTACAAAAGAATGATTCAATCCCCTATAGACTTGCAAGGTAAAACATGTATCCTAATCTAAGATGACGGATATCATAACCCCATGTAGTTTCACTACCTTATCCACATACCTTCTCACCAAGTCATCCACTATGCTCGACTCCTTAATCACTAAGAAGTGAGCTGATTTCTTTCAGTTGATCCACTACTACCCAGATCGCATCGTAGCCTCCTTGAGATATGGGTAGCCCTATGATTAAATCCATCGAGATGTAATCCCACTTACACTCAAGGACATCTAATGACTACAAAAATCCACTATTATCACAGTTCTCACCCTTCACCTGCTGAAAAATTGGGCATATTTCCACAAACTCTACTACTTACTACTTCATCACAGACCACAAAAACTATTCCATCATGCCTCGGTATGTCTTTCAAACTAATGGGGGTATCTCCATGGGTGGTCTATGAAACCCATGTATAATTCCCTCACACATCTCCATTGGTACAAGAATCTGCCCAACATCTGATTCTGACCATCCTCTGACCATCCCTCCGAAGTATCACCCTGGTCAATGCGATCACGCATCACCTCTACCTCCGAGTCTCCCCACAAAGGCTCCTCTGTATGTTTCCTCATAGATGACTGCACTATCTTCTGAAATAGATAGCATCTGCCACCATTCATTCTTATATCTATGTGAAAGGAATCCAACTCCTCCCTTTCCTTCTAAGCGTATGCAGATTCCCAAACTACCTCTTTCTAGGACTTCCTACTCAAAGAATCACCTACAACGTTCCCTTTTCCTGAGGTGTAGGAGATATCATAATTGTAGTCCTGAATAAACTCCATCCACCTCCTCTTCTGCAAGTTCATATCTCACTAGGAAAAGATATACCTATAGATCTTATGATCCGTGAAGACCACCAAGAGCTCCCTAGTGAGGCAATGATTCCAAAACATTAACACAAACATGACTATTGATAGATCTAGATCATGGGTGGCATAGTGGAATTCATGGGGATGAAACTACCTGGACCAAAAAAAGATCACTCACCATTGTGGCATCAACACACACCCCAATCCCAAATGAGAATAATCACAACACACCTCGAACATCACCCCTTCCTCTAGAAACCGGAGCACTAGAGCACTGACTATCTCCCCATTTAGATAGCTAAAAGATATCTGGAACTGGTCACTGCTCAAAAAATATTAGATCTTATAGATAAAAGCTATCAATAGAGATTAAAATTGAGAGAAATTGGGCTAAAATATCCATTAATAGCCTACCAAACCAAGAAAACTGTGAATCTCCACCACATTCATGGATTCTTTACATGAAACAACTCTCCCAAATTTCAAAGGATCCACTATTATTCCTTAATAAGATACAAAAATTCCAAGGAATTGTACCTCTTGTGTCCAGTACATACACTTTGAAAACTTCCCATAGAGCTAGTGATTTCGAAGGAACTCCACGACTATCCTGAGATTCTTGGCTTGTTCCTCCTCTGACATTGAGTAGATCATGATATTTTCGATGTACATGATGAACCTATATAGATACTCATATAAGAAAAAGTCCATGATACCCATGAACATGTCTTGATATTTCATAACACCAAACGACATGACTATAAACTCTAAGTTCCCATACCAACACCTAAAAGTAGTCTTTGGGATATCACCCTTCTTTACCCTTAACTGGTGATACCCAAACTACAGGTCAATCTTAGAGAACCTTACTTCTCCCCTTAGCTAGTTGAAAAGATCATCTATCCCTAGGAGAGGGTAACTGTTCTTGATAGTCACTTGATTCAGTCTTCAGTAGTCTATGCACAACCTCATAACATCATCTTACTTCTTCAAAAAAAATACCAGACCACCCCATAGTGACACACTGGGGCAGATAAGTCACTTTTTCATCAGATCATCAATCTGAATATGATAATCCCACAACTTAATAGGTTTCATCCAATAAAGAGTCATCAAAATCAGATGAGGAACGTATTTTAATTATATCTTAAACTCAACATTGTCTCAAGGGGGTAGAGTCACAAACTACTTAGGGAAAACATCCATAAACTCTTAGAAAACTCCAGGAACCTCTACCATCTTAGCATTCCCTGATTCTACTAAAATCTTGACCAACAACGAATATAGAGGATCCACACACCAGTAGCCTACCTGACAACTCCTCTCACTAAAGAAGCTACATGATGTCCATCCATGTCTGAAAATATGAATCTTCTCTAGAATCATTCAATAAATTCGTGAATGAAAAACAACAAGTCAATACCATGGATAACATCGTATGGCTACATCTATGACAGAAACAGATCCCCATTGGACTGATGTGGCCCCAACATCAGTCTAAATCCCCAACAAACATAAAAAAAACAATTCAGACCTCCGACTATCGTCCTTAACACCAGGGGAATGGGAATTATCTCTACACCTAGTCCCAGATCATTAGTTTGAGCAGGTGAAATGAGGAGTTTGAATCTCATGAATCAAATGTAGCATAAGAAATAGTACTAAACAAAAAAATCATACCTTGAATGAACTCTAGACCTACTGGAACTACTTCCTCTGTGGCATGTAACTGAAAATACCCAGCTCCTCTACCCCACTACTAAAGACCATCTCCCCGACCATTCTCAGGTCAATATCTCTAAGGAACACCTTGAGGTCAGCCTCCACATGCTCTATCTCCCCTCAGTGGAGTAAGAGCCTATTGTCCCTAATATTGGAATAACCTAACTTGAAACTACTGTTGAGGATGGTACTGGGCATTCCCACCTCTAGCATACTGATCTCGAACTGGGAACTAACTTTGAAGGTTCCCATGAACACCACAAGTGAAACCCCTCAGTCCCAATCCCATGGAAAAAGTTCGAGGACCAGAAGTCAGATACTGGAAATGCTAGGGTTGACTCCCCACTAGTTGAAACCTAGAAGGCCCTGACGACTGTGACTTGCTGCTAATAACCATCCACTTTGATGAGCTCAGCTAGCTCCCCTATTTTGGTATAACTCCTTTCAAGTTCATCCTGCCAACTACCACATCCTTCTTCTGAACCTCTAAGTATGTCTGCAAGGTGAAGGGAGTAACTGAATACATGATAGATGGGTCGAGTGCCCCATCTAAGCATCTATCTCGAGACTCCTCATATGGAAAAAATCTAGAGAAAAATAATGCAGATCCTTAAAATTGATCCTCATCTCATGTACCAACACACTTCTCTATTATATGGAGTGTAAATCATGCCATTTTTTGCCTTCATCATTGAGGAAAGTATTTCTGCCCGGAACACCTTCTCAAAGTTAACCCATAGAACATCAGTCTCCTTTTTCTCCCCCATATAAAACATACACTATTGATGCAAAGCTACCTTCATCTGACTAAATACCAATAGAACCCAGTATTCCATCAGTCCCCGAATCAAGATGAAGTTGATCTCAAGCTCCTCGATCTAAATTCATGTCTTCGTATCTGAAACAATGAATTCATATTTTCCTAGATTAATTTGCTGGAAATAACAAAGTTTCTTCTTTCATTGGTTTTCCTCATCCTCTGGATCAACCCTCTAACTATTAGCTAGATCAGCCTACTGAGCTCCACTTCTCATACCACATGAAGACAAAAACCAGGTTCCATAGATAAAAAGTAAATAAGGAACACCTATGTAAAGACCTGGAAATTTCAAGGAAAATTTTTTTCTTAATTTTTTTTGGAATTTTACAAGAACACAGTTTCTAATGGCGCCTGATTCCGAGGCCCGGTGTGCCCGGAATCAATTTTCAATGTTTGGCTCGGGTACGTTCAGTGAACGAACGAGCGGGAATTTCTACCTTTTGAACCGGTGACCGGAATCGAATTCCGAGGGCACTGATGGAACCGCAGCGCTGATAATTTCTTAGGAACTCCTGTTTCGGAGATGCGTTTACACGAGTGTTGATGATAAAAATTGTGGAAGATTATTTTATAATTAATCTACAATTTTTATTGTTTTTTCTCTAAGTGTTTAGTTCTTGATGGAAGTTGGGTAACCACCCAACCTCCCTTGGGAGGTTATGAGGGTGGTGGGTCCCACACGAACCCCACCCCCTCATATTCTCTAAAACCCCCATCAACTCCCACTTTAATTTTGTTAGCTTAAGTTATAACTTATGACTTTAATGTAATAAGTTTAATGAGGTGAGTTGTGTGTGGTTAAATTGAATTTCAAACTCTTGAAATTCAAATGGTTAGGTTGTGTTAATAAAATAAGACTTGGTCTGATTTTATTATTGTTAGAGTTTTTACACCTTGAGAGGATTGGGAAGCGTGAAGTCTTCATCTTCTTTAACCTCAACGAAGAACGCGAAGAACACCGTTCTTCAATGAAGAACTACTCCGCCGAAGAACACGTTTCTTCCGCGACGCCGTATCCGCAACGCAACATTCTTCTTCCACGTCGTCTCTTCTGTGACGGTTTTCCACGATGAAATCACCGTCAAAGACTTCGAATCCTTGCTTCGCGACGTCGACGTTCTTTTCCCGTGATGCTCGACCTCCGCGACGCTCGTCTTCTGCGGCTCGTTGATGAACACCGTTCCTGAACCAAGGTAGGGGTTTTATTTATTTATTTGATTCGTGAATACCAACTTGATGATCTTCATGGATTAAAACCAATTGTTATCGAATAACGCGAGGGGGTCGGACTGCACAAACACGGCCGACCCTCCTCCTTATTTTCGTGATGGTCCTTTTGTGGTTGGTACGGGAAGGCGTGGTGCCGTCGCACCACGCGGTTTTCATGCGGAAGGATATGCACGGCGCCGTTGCGCCGTCCCATGGAAGGAAGTTTAAGAATGCGATGCCGTCGCGCCGCGTCTAAGAAAACCAAAGAACCGCGGTCGGAGTCGGGCCGCGGCGAAGGGGCGCGGCGCCATCGGGTCGCGCTGGAAAACTACAAAGACGACGCTAATCGTTTGATGTGCGGATTGACGGGCGACGACGAAGCAGACCGTTTTGGCATTTGAATCCCTTCACAGTGAAGGTGGGGTCCCGGGGGGACCCTAGGCGAAGACGGAAGGAGAAACAGACCAACGGAGCGTGTCCGGTGGTCCGCGGAAGGCGGCGGTTGCCGCCTGCGTCAATCAGCGGCGAAGGGGGGCGGCCGCGCGACCCCCCGCCGCTCCGCGGCGACCGCTCGGCCGCGGCCGGCCGGTCGGGCCGGACCGGACCGCGACGGACCGAGCCGGGCCTGGCCGGGCCCAGCCGGGTCGGACCCGGTTCGGGCCGACCCAGGGGGGGGGGGGGGGTCGGGTCGGGTCGGCCCGGGCCCAGACCCCCGTTTTCGGACCACTTTATGTCAAATGGCCATATCATGAGCTGTAGATCTTTGATTTATTTTCCTTCAGTGACAATGCGATCCTTGGATCGAGATGGTCGTTTTGGTATATCGCACTCAAGGTTTTGGAATACTTTGAGTTCGTCCGGGTTGGTTCGTACACGAAACCAACCGGGGCCTCGGAGCGGAAACGCTCGTAACTTGAGTTCCGGACGTCCGAATGACGTGCCATCAACTTTTTTGAATTCCTCTTAGTGAGACAGATCTTTTGGCGTACTACGCTCGAGGTTTGGATGCCGTCAGAGTGCGGTCGGGTTGGTTCGCTCACGAAACCAACCGGGCCCCTAGAACGAAAAAGCCAATAACTCACAGACCGGGCATCCGATTGACGCGCTGTCTGTCTCGTTGTTTTCCTCTTAATGAGACGGAACTTTTGGCATACTTTGCCCGAGTTTTGTTTTCTGTTGGATAGTGGCCGGGTTGGATTGTACCCGAAATCCAACCGGGCCCCTGGAACGGAAAAGATGATATCATTCAGACCAGACGTCCGTTTGACGAACCGTCAGCGACGTTGGTGATCACGTTGAGAAACGGTCCCTGTGAGTATAACCTATGAGTGTTCGGGGTATAGTTGAGTTATGGCCGGATTGGTTCGCACATTAAACCAACCGGGCCCCTGGGACGAAAAGGCTAATAACTCACAGACCGAGCGTCCGATTGACGTGCCGTCTGTTGCGTTGAGACCCCTATGACGAGGCGGTCCTTTTAGATACTTCTTTGTGGGACTTTGAGATACTTTGAGTATCAACCAGTAGCTCGTGGAGCGGACCCTCCCAGAGACGAGCGTACGGAGTACAGAGGCCGTGTAGCCGGCTGAGACCTGACGACTGCTTGACCGATCGACTCGGTGTGTTACGGATAGCCCAGTGGGGAGCGCTTGGTTGTAGCAGCAGACCCACGACAGAGGTGCGCTTGGTTGTAGCGGCATAGGGGAGCGCTTGGTTATAGCGGCAGACCCACGACAGAGGTGCGCTTGGTTGTAGCGGCACAGGGGAGCGCTTGGTTGTAGCGGCAGACCCATGGTGGGAAGCGTTTGGTTGTAGCGGCAGGCCCACAGTACTCGACAGGAGGAGTACCTCAGAAGTCTTAGGTTAGTGAGCAGTACCTCGGAGTCGTTACAGGACCACTGTACACTCTAGAGACGAGGTTCTTCGGCAGTTACGGTTTCGATAATGAAAATCCTGGTTTGAGCTGAGTCAATGATCTTTGTGTTTCCTCATGATTGAGATGGGTTACTTGATAACTTAGGTATATGTATGGGAATATACCTGGGTAGTGGTTATCCGTTGATTTCATAATCCTTGTGTTTCCTCATGAATGAGATGGGTTACTTGATAATTTAGGTATATGTATGGGCATATACCTGGGTAGTGGTTATCCGTTGATTTTATAATCCTTGTGTTTCCTCATGAATGATATGGGTTACTTGATAACTTAGGTATATGTATGGGCATATACCTAAGTAGAGGTTATCTGTTGAGATATTCTTTGTGGTTATCCTTGTTGGATTTAGTGAGACCTTAAGGGTCTCGGGGTCCCTACTGAGTATTGTTATACTCACCCCTTCATGGGCTATGCCCGCACTACGATGTGTTGGTTGCAGACGATGGACATCGTTGATCATGGATGAGGCTTGCAGAGTAGGACGGTACCTGGAGGTGGACCACTGGACGGGACGTGCTCGGATCGGACGGCGGGACCCGAGGAGCAGTGGAGCTATCTGTACCCACCCTTCAGGTGGGATTTCCAGTGGACAGCTCGGCATAGCAGCTTTTACTTTTCAGTTGTTGTTTTCTACTTCGAGTTTTACTTTACTTTCAGTTTGGGTTTGTATACTGGCCCACTTACTTTTCCTCACTTTCAGTTGTACTCTGTTTTTACTTAGTGTTTAATTTTCTGCTTGCTTATTCTGTGGTGCTTGTTTACTTTACAAAGGCAATGCCTTCCCTTTTTACCGGGATTTACGCCTTGGTGCTAGTCGCCAGCCCCTGGCCTATGGAAGGCGGGCTTGGGGTAGTCACGACACGGGCCCCGAGGACGGGTCGTGATAACCTAAGCCTGATTAGTATTGAATTTTATTTAGAATTCATCTTAACTCATTGTTTATTTTAATTTCCCCAAAATTCCCAAAACAAACAAGAACAGAAGTCAACATGATGAATTTACCTTCACTAGCGTCTCTACTCTACAAATAGTGTAGCCCCAATTGGTCATTCGGTAAGCTGAGAGTCCTTCCATTAGGCATGGGGTCCCTAGAATCATATGTCCTAACTAGTCTTTCCTGGTCTATGTCATGCCCCAAGATTTCCTAACACTTCTTCTCTACCATCCCAAGCAATACTCACTATTCCTAACTCCAAAATCCACCCTACCTCTCAACCATCTACTTATAATACCATTACATCATGACCCCCTTCCTCCAAAGATACCCCTCCTGGGATCACAATGAAGAAAGGTAGATAATGACTCTTGGGTCCTGCCATTAGTGGGCCTCGATGTGGTGACCAACATCAAGGGTATAAAATCTCACAAAATGTAAGGCATTACCCTTTTTATAAAAAAAGATCAATTTATAAAATGGTAAATCCAAAACAACTCCAAGCACTATATAAATATATATGATAATGACAAAACATCCCACATGTATTTTTAAAAGTAAAACTTTTAAAAAAAGAGTCTCTAAAGTAAATAACAAAAGAATATCTAAGCAGCGACACAACAACTGTCACCAATGTATGAGCTAGTACTACCCAACATGGTCCATGTAGTACCCCTGGTAATGTGAAAAATGTATTATATACATAGTTTGAGCATACAAGTATAATCAACATGAAAAATAGAAAGCTATCGTGCACAAGTGGGAAGAGTATACTAAGCCCCTGTGAGAAGACAATAGAAACCCACAACACCAATCAAGAATAACCACCCAAGCCTCAATAAGGAACACTCACTGAATAACTCAAGTAAAGTAATGTAATATAATAATCTCATATATATTTAGGTACCCTACCCCACTTACCATGGGTCAAATGCTCATCCTTAATAGTGAACGTCCTAACGCTACCACACTCTTCCACATGCCCCACATCACAAACCCACCCACACATACCTTGGCCACAAACCACACCACATCCTTAACCTACACACCTAGTCCACCAACCACACCACATTCCTCCCCGTAGACACCTAGGCCTCATCCAGAAGACATATAAGAAAACACAACATATCACTTCCCAAAGACACCTGCGGAAGACACCTCTCATGCATACATAAGATGCTATATATCAAGCCATCACAGCCTACCCGAATATTCTTAGGCAATCAATTCATATGAGAGGGAGGAGAGAAGAGACAATAACTAGCCATCCATCCTCCCACCAGGATTTTGGGAAATACACACTCCCCTATAACAAAGGGCGTGTTTGGAATGTAGTGCTCAACGTGGGCAGGTGCGTTTAGAAAAAAGATAACTACAAGTATATATATATATACCAAACACTCACCTATATGTTTTCAAAATAAAATACCAACCCACACAAAACTGCCCTTGGTTCTAACCATACATGCACGCATCACCCTGAACGACGGTCACTTCCATAATGATAAAAAAAATAAAATGACTAATATTTAATAATGTTAATGATATTAATAATTTACCATTTATTCCATCCCTACCCAGAAAACTAACAAACACAACATACCAAAAGTAACATCAAAACCCACACACACTACACAATGTCCCTAAAAACTCCAGGAAAAAGGCTCACACATTGTAACACCATCCATCTTCAAAATTATCCATCCAAAACCATCCTTGAAAGCCCCGCTTCATGAAAAACACCACATCTAGTATAATGAAAAAACTCAAGTAGCCTGTTATCCCACTACACACCCTCATTTACTGGATACCCATCTGACCACTTCCAATATCATTCTTCAAAATCATGCTTCCATATACTTATTCTCAATAAGAAAACCCCCAAAATGCTGCATCACATCCATATTCAGCAGCCCAACTGCATAACAACCCCACACCTAATATCATAAACATATCACAACCTGAAATTGAATCCCCAATGCTCCAACACAGTCTCTATGCATCCAAAATGCATAAAAAGTTCATCATTCCACAATAAACCAATCTATCAACATGAGATATCATTATATCGCTCATACAACCCCATACACACAACCACACTCCCAGCCACATTAACACGTGAATATCATACACAATGTCAAATAAAACTATAAACAACACAAAACCACACGTTTGTATTCATATTAAACCACACTCATTCTTTAATTCCACTTTGATAATTCATGGGTGATTGCAGAACATGTTTGCTCACAAGGTGTATATTTATTTAACCAGATGTACGTGGTTAATAAAATTAATACTTTATGAAAATTTTCCCAAGATATTGTCAGTGCACAAACATTGACCATAAAAAACCATGATTTTTAGAAGGATTACAACCCATATAGTTCATATCATGGATCAAAGATAACAAATAACAAAAAATGTTTATCTAGTCATTCCAAACCCATTATTGTAACAGTCTAATTATCTTTGTTATCATTTATTACTTTGTTAAAGGTTGGATTCATCAATTATTGAAAATGAGGCATCATTACACCCACCCATCATGATACACAATAAAGAAGAGAAGATTGAAATCACAACATAGAACCACATCCAACCAATAATTCTTTCTTACACCAAACATAGAGGATCACACGATTATCAAGAAACTCCAAGGAAGGATGAATCTAAAGGCCAAAACATGACATGTGACTCCTCATTGAGGAATGGTTCTTAGGAAGCTAGGTATATAAAAAATTGGAATATTTCAAGAAGAGATCTCAGCTTAGAAGAGCCAGATTTTATAATAATGGAAGGATGGTTTCAAAAGTCATTAAATATCGGATCACGATCAAGATTATATGGCTTGACTATTTTGAATGATAGGGGGTGTTAGGATATTAAATATATAATTATTCTAATTGAAGATAGTGTAAACAACATCAGAAATGGTTAAACAAGGTTTTAAACTCATTTTATGTCTAATAAAACTTATGGGGAGTAGAACTAGAAAAACTGCGAAAAACTTGAAATGAATCCCTTATGGGTGAGTCATCCACACGAGTCACTGATAGTGAGTCACTAACAGGACCCACCAATAGATATTAACCAATGGGACCCACCTATGTCACTCATTGATGCAAAACCTATCAACACTAAGTCACTGAAACTGAGCCACCAACATGAGCTACCAATACTCAACCTACCAACACCCTGGCCTACCAAAACCTTGACCTATCGATGCTCGACCTACCGACGCCTCGACCTACCGATGCCCTGAATTACCAACACCCATAATCACCAATTCCCTGACTCAAAAATATCTCAACCTACTGACACTTTACTTCTGATGTTGTTTCCCTGACACTTCCTATCGTTGGAAAAACTGTAATTTTGGAAAACTCTTAAAAAGAGCTACAGTTGCCTCCCATAACACCTCAACACTATATTTTGACAAGGTAATGGAATGGAGAAGTCCGAGACATTATATATAATTTTTATTATTTAAATAATTACCTAATATTCTCATTATATTCTAACATAATATTTATTGAATTAATAGAAAAACAAAAATAAATGATTTTAATAAAATTAAAAATAACATAATTTGGGTCAGTTATTATGTTAAACTAATTTTTAATATAAAGATAACAATTTTTGGATGTGTAAAAGGTTTATACACTATTATGATGTCTATTCTTATGTCGTTAAATTCAAAGTAAATGAACAGTGTCAAAAAAGACATTAATTATTGTTTCTATAGAATAATTTTTTAATAAATTATTTAAAAATCATAAAAATATTTAAATAGAACAAGTAGGAATATAAATGGTCTTAAATTTAATTCATTTTCCATTTATGAGATAATTAATAACACATATATATATAATTATATCCCTTTATGATTGAAAAGTTTGTTACTGCAGTTAAGGGTTAAATTGGGTGATAAAGGCCTTAAACCAAAACATAAGGTATAAAATGATACAAAAACCTATATAAATATCATTTTATTTTGGTATTTAAACCATATACTATTTTTATATGAACTTGGGGTTATTTTGATGAATATTTCATGAGAATAAATTTTTTATAATATAATCTTCTTAATAATTCCTTGTGTGTTAATTCCCTTTCTTAAAAAAGGACATTGCATATCTATTTTATATACACAAATTTGATACATGTATCTTGAAAAAACCCTCCTCGTTTTTCTTCTAGAATTATTTACCCTTGAATTATATGTTATTTTAGTATTCAAACACTAATCCACGTTTCTTTAAAAAGTTATTTGAAGGATGTCGGTCGAAGAAAGGGTAATCCTCTAACCTAACATCTTTCAATTTACTTCTCCTTCTACTTCCAATAAATCTGTCGTAATCAAGGTCAAATAAATTTTAGTATCCTAAATATATTTAATTTTTTTTATGAAAACACATTATCCACCCTCTTTTACAGGAAATGGGAAGTAAAAAACATCGCTCATGTGTATATGTAGACTGCCACCTCCACGTAGGGATACAATTCATTTTCTATTGCCATAATTCATGGATGGTTTTTATCATTAATTTAATGTTTATATTTAATATTTATAATATTATTTATTCTTCATTAAATATAATCTCATATATACCTTCTTTCCTTCATATCCATCAAAAAATGTTAATGTTTCTCATGTGTAAATGCAGGTTACAACCTCCATGAAGTGATGTAATTTATTTTTCATTTCCACTTTTAAGGGATGGTAATAAAGTTATATTTAATAAATATATATGATACATTTGATGCTATTATTATTATATAATTTTGAAATATATTTTACCTTAATTTTATTTCATTCATCATAAAATTAAAACAACTTTACTACATAGATATGACCCATAATCTCCATAAACAGGGTAATTCATTTTTATTTATCTATCTTTTATGAATGATTAAAAATTATTTTTTAGAAAATATATTTGATATTTATATCATAAATAAAATTAATTATATTATTTAGAAATTATAAAAGTTACAATATCATATCTACCTTATTACCTTTATATCCATTTGAAAATGTTAATGTTGCTCATCCGTACATGTGGGTTACAACCTCCACAAAGAGATGTAATTTATTTTGAATTTCTACTTTACGTGGATGGTAATAAAGGTATATTTAATAAATATATATTATATATTTGATATTATAATTATAATATAATTTTTAATTATATTTTACCTTAATTTATTTTATTCATCATAATGTTAAAACAACATTAATGCATACATATGACCTATAATCTACATAAATAGGGTAATTTATTTTTATTTATATATATTTTATGTATGATTATAAATGTGTTTTTAGAAAATTTATATGATATTTATATCATAAATAAAATTATTTATTTGATTTAAAAATGATCAATGTTCATGAACCTAAACTACAAAACATAAATTCTCATGAAAAATGAAAAAGTTATCACCCAAAAATAATTATTTTGATAAAAAAATATTAACAAATCAGTATTGAACTATTAAAATTGTAAAAAACGTGATTATAGCTATGTAAGTGAATATAGTACATAATATTAATAAATTAATATATTTAGTAAATTAATTTATATCTATTTTGAATCAATTCAAACTCAAAATAGGGGATTTATGTTTCAATCACATTTTAATCCGGATTATTTATGACTAAATTTATATTAAAGGAAAATATATTATCCCTTAATGACCAATACATTTAATTATATTCTACTCTACTAATTTATTTATAATACACATTTTCTTCCATTTTTCCTCACTTTATGTACATAAGATATCGAAATAATGTTTTAAAGGAAAATGAATTTATTTCTATCTTCGCTCAAAAATCCAATTCCATTCATATACATGTTTAATAAAAAAATCTAACTGATTTTATATTATTATATTATTTTATAATATCAATTTTATCCATGGTTTAATTTTAAAAAATATGGTTTAAAGGTAATCACCTTATCTATTTTTAATAGAGGCGTCGTCAGGTTTTTATCTAAAATGTGAACAAAATATTTGTTTTAAGGTGCATGACACAATTAAAACATCCCACTATCATGAATTCTAAATGATTTGAATCTTACATTAAAATTTCTCATGTTTCTTTTCAAATAATATTATTTATTTTTTATCTGGTACTTCTTTTATTTTAGTATGTAATTTAATAATGAAAAAGGACATTTTCCTCAAGAAATATTCCATTGAAATATTTACGAAATTTATCATCTATGAGAAACTAAATTGATGTCAGATAGTATTTACAAAGAATATAATATATTATTACCATATTTATTCTTTATGTGATTGATTTAAGGTTATGATGATGAAATATCTATGAAAATAATTTTCTATTCTACATGTTATGTTATGATGAATATTTTTATGAACTTATGGATTACATATTAATAGATTTGTGATTATGTGATGGGTGGGAATAGAACTATATATACCTATAATTAATTGGGTAAATATTAAAAATATATGAGGTAAAATTGTAACGACCTGAAATTTTGAATAAATTTTGTTTCCTAATTTTGTGTGTTATTTTATTTTATTTTTATACTCAACAAAAATATTTCATTTGATAACTTGAGTATAATTAAAATGAGACCATTGGGTTTTGACTGTTATATGACCATTGGTCAATATGACCACTGGAAACTAAACTTTTTGATTATGGTCTCTAAATACAAGTAATCTTGGTTAATTAATATAGAAATAAGATTCGATGGCCTCACCCAGTAGTCTTGGACCGATCGAAGCCCATCTAGCAGAACTTGGGAAAGAGGTAGAACCACTGGGATTTGCTTTGGACCAAACCCAAGGTGAACTTCATCGTGTGAAGCTAGAACGGAATCGCCTTTGCGAGAAGTTAAAGCTGATGGAAATTACTACTCGTGCGATGTTGGCCGAGCCTCCCTTAGATTCTCTCACCTTAGCACACCTTACACTTAGGTCCAATGCTGGTGTGATAAGGGGCTATGTAAGGAGACCATAACTGCCTTGTGTAATCCTTTGTTTTAAATAAAAATTGGGATTTCTTATTTTGATGAAGTTTATGAATTTTCAAATGACCTGATAAATATAGTATGCATATTTTTGATGAATTTTAGAAAAAAGATATTTTAAAAATGTTTATGTAAACCTTAAATAATAAAAAATGTGTAATGATATTCAAAAAATGGTCTTCTACAATTATGTTCAGTACAAAATTTAGAGTCTAATAAGATCAACTTTATTTTTGATGAATAGTAAATTATGAATAGTGATTTTATGCTTAGGATTAGTAATGTGACCAAATGGATTAGTAATCTCACATAAAGAAATTATTAATATAATCTAGGCACCTTGATTAAGTAATTTGATTCAATAAAATGGTTAAATAACAGTTTCATAAAGTATTATTCAAGTATTAGTTTTTTCAAGTGAATAGTGTTTTTTAATTAAAAATTAAATTAAAAATATTTAGAAAATTATTTTTATAAAATGGATTTCATTTTTGAACTCAGAGCATCGATATTATGTTAATGTAATTTTTGGGGATTTTTCTGAAAAAAATGAATTTTTGGTGAATAGTGTATTTATTTAAAAATTAAATTAAAATTATTTAGAAAATTATTTTTATAAAATGGAGTTCATTTTTGAAATCAGAGCATTGATATTTGATTAAGGAAAAATTTGGGGATATTTCTGAGAAAGTTGAATTTTCAGTGAATAGTAAAAATACAGTTTTAGGGTTTCGGTATGTTTAATGACATCATAACTTTGTCATGACGACTCCATGAGATATTTTAAGGGATGGTCGACCAAAGGTGATGAATTATTGTATGGGGGGCCCCATGTGGCCTAACTCCATGGGAAATACCATGGGAGAGAACATGGTTTTGAGAAAACCACTTTTGAGGTGTACCTTGGCCATTAATGCCTTGTCACCTCACTTTCCCTATAAATACCAATCCATCCTCTCATCCATTTCGACTCCCTACTCTACCCCAACAAATTTATGGTCTCATTACCTCCCATGGAGTCCTCCCAAGGTGCCCCCAATCCCTCAAGGTCCCAACCTTTTAGTTTTAAGAGTTACGTTTTAAGGTAAGGGATCCGACCTCTCTCTTTATTTTCAAGTAACCTCTTTTATGTCATTTCTTTTATGGTCCAACATATTATGTTTAAGGATGTTTTTTTATATTCATATTACTTACATTTTAATGTTCATATGATGAGAGACCCCATATTTATATCATCATTTCATTTTAAGAAAAATTAAGTGGCGCCGTTAGGCTGCCGAATTTTTAAGAGATTCTTCCACCCTTCTCAATTTTCAAAGTTCTACTTTCATGTCAAGCCTTTCAAGTTCCTTTTTATTATGTTGGGGTATGATCTCTATATCTATCATACTGAAATTTTATTCTCATATGACGAGAGATTCTATTTGATCTTGTCAATTCATTTTTGTTGAAGTTTAAGTGGCGCCGTTAGGCTGCCTAATTTTTAAGTGGTTCTTTCACCCTTCTCATTTTTCAAAGTTCTACTTTCATGTCAAGTATTTAAAGTTCATTTTTATTATGTTGGGGTATGATATCTATATCTATCATACTGATATTTTGTGATCATATGACGAGAGACCCCATTTGATCTCTTCAATTCAGTATTTTGAAGTTTTAAGTGACGCCGTTAGGCTGCCGAATTTTTAAGTAGTTCTTTCACCCTTCTCGTTTTCAAGATCTATTTTCATGTCAAGTCTTTCAAGTTCATTTTTATTATGTTGGGGTATGATCTCTATATCTATCATACTTATCTTTTGTGATCATATGATGAGAGACCCCATTTGATCTCTTCAATTTAGTATTTTGAAGTTTTAAGTGACACCGTTAGGCTGTCGAATTTTTAAGTGGTTCTTTCACCCTTCTCGTTTTCAAGATCTATTTTCATGTCAAGTCTTTCAAGTTAATTTTTATTATGTTGGGGTATGATCTCTATATCTATCATCCTGATCATTCATGTTAATATGATGAGAGACCCTATTTGATCTCGTCAATCCATTTTTGGAAGTTTTAAGTGACGCCGTTAGGCTGCCGAATTTTCATAAGAGAAATCTTATTGTTTTGTCTTCTTTTCATGTTCTTCATTTCATATGGTATATTTTCAAATTTCATTACCATATTATTAAATACTTTATATTCTGTTCCCCTACTGTTTTATGTATCATTTTTTAGTGGGTGACCCATGTCCCCTCTCTTTTCAATGTTTTCTAAAACCATGTATCATAGACGTTATACTGCATAGTTTTCGTTTCAAAATGCCTCCCTCTTTATCTCAAAATTATTTTATGTTATTAAGTGAATACTAAAAGATCTTATTTATACAGGGGTATTCACATATATATCAAAATTTTCTATTTTAAATTCTGTATTTACATACATGAAAACCTCTTTCCCTTTCCGCGGGTTTAAAGTGACATAAAGATCATGTCTTTAAAGATGTTTTTAAAACATTATGATTATGAAATGAAACCAATTTCTTTTATGTTATATGGGTTGTTTATGAAATTATTGATGATGATATATGTGGCTCACATGATAATAAAGACATGTCAAGGGTGTGCCCAGATAGCGCTCCAATTCATTGGGTAAAGACTTCATCTCTAGAGATGACCTTTTAGACTGATACCTTGGTGAATAACCTTGGTAATTTTTAATGACACCTTGGGGATGGACGTTGGTGAAATAAAATGATTGTCAATATTAAATGTTGTATCCACAACTTCAAGTTATGAAAAATGGTATTTTTATTATGATATGCCTCATGATTTCATTCTCATTCCTTAAAGTTCTTTTCATGACTTTATTGATGTATCTCAAGTTCACATGTTTAATGTTTCCCTTGTTTCCCTTACTGGGCCTTATGATCACCCTTTCTTTTGATGTATGTCCCCAGGTTATGAGATGCAGTAATGAACCTAGGGTGAACATGAGGAGAAGAATTTCAAATGTTTAAGAAGAATGATTTATGTTTTCATGTTTTAAGTTCCTGGTTTCCAAGACACTAAACCTTAAAGATCCTCGGTTTTGTAAAATGTAATGAAAGTTTATGTGATAAAAATGTGGGATGCTATAGTTGGTATCAAAGGATAGTTTAGTTATTTGTGGAAATTAGGATATGAAAACTTTAGGAAGAATCCTATATAAAAGTTTATATATAGGGAATCTTCCTAGTATTTTGGTGAGTCTTGAGTAATGGGTTGCCAAGAAAATACATCACTGTCTGGATACGAGCATTTAGAGGTGGCTCTAGAACAGATGTACATACGGGTAAAACCCGAAAACACAGATTTGAGCTAGACTCAAACGGGAACTGGTACACGACAACGGGCCTTGCTGCACTCTTGGTTACGACACTCCTAGGGGATATGCTTTGGTAAATTCATACGCTTAGTATGAACCATTGTTAAAGGAACAAAGATAAAATAAAATAAATATTCACATAAGAATATATGATCATGGATAACCTAGATGGGAACCTAGGGGATCAAAAGTTAGGGTATACTTTTCTTCTACAAGTTATCCTTATATGCTTTAAGTTCCTTTTCATGATTATTGGAAAAGTATTTAATCCCCTAATTATACTTTATCTTCTTAGTTAATGGTGGGAAATGGAAGAACATGTCCTAACAACCAATGTGATAGAAAATGCGACAATTGCCATATTAATATAACAGAGATGATTAGGGGATTAAAAGATGATTACTATTTTGGAAGACGCTCACTATTTTGGGGACCCTATATGATTGAGGTAAATAGATTACTACGTTATTTTCATTAAGGAGTAAGGTTGAATTATATTTTGAAGAATAGATGAATTTAAGGTGGGATTATAGTAATTTAGGTTACTTATGGAAATGATTAACCTATCTTGGGTAAAATATGTTTAGGTTAGCTACTTTTTTTATAAGATGTTAGGAGTGGTTAATGTTGTTTGGAGATGAACAATGATGTTTATTTTGGAAGACTATGTTATCAAGTCCTTCTTGTATTTGGGTTTCATTCTTAGTTTGGTTTATTTTGAGGAATTTTAAGGACTGTTGTTTATGGAATGGTCTATGATGACCTTTGGGTAGTACCATGGAACTTTGAAGATTTAAAAGTAGTTTACATTCATATGGGATTATTTCTTTTTGAAGAGTTGTTTTACCTTAACCTTTCTGTTTTTGGGATAATGTTTAAAGATAGAAGAAATAGATAGTTAATCTTTTGTGTATTATGTGGTTCTCTAGAAGATGATTCTTCTGCTTTTTATGAGACCAAGTGTTTTTGAATTCTCATCATTTGGGGAAAAGATTAGTTTTGGTAGGGGCTTATTAAAGTATGAAACTCTACTTGAAGGTAGGTATATTTTCTTATGTTTTTGTTCTATGTAGTAAATGAATTCCTCAAAATTATGAAAAGGAATGTAAAACAAAAATGTTGTTAGTTTACGTTTCCTACTAGGTAATCAAAGACCATCTACACACATCATAAGTTTGAGATTTTCTTATGGTTAACTTTCTCCTAATCATGTTCTCTATCACTCTCCCTCAGAACTTAACCCTTCACTTTTCGTCTATTTCCATGTTTTCCTACATGGAATCCTAGTGTGGGTTAACTCGGGTGACCTTTGTACTTCTCTTTCTTTCTTTTAAAGAAATAGTTTTACTGACTCCTTTTCCGATGTGGGACTTTCAATGAAATTTCAAAACCCAATTTTAAAAATTGCGAGGACGCAATTTCTTAATGGGGGAAGATTGTAATGACCCGAAATTTTGAATAAATTATATTTCCTAATTTTGTGTGTTATTTTATTTTATTTTTATACTCAACAAAAATGTTTCATTTGATAACATGAGTATAATTAAAATGAGACCGTTGGGTTTTGACTGTTATAGGACCATTGGTCAATATGACCGCTGGAAACTAAAAGTTTTGATTATTGTCTCTAAATACAAGTAATCTTGGTTAATTAATATAGAAATAAGATTCGATGGCCTCACCCAGTAGTCTTGGACCGATCGAATCCCATCTAACAGAACTTGGGAAGGAGGTAGCACCACTGGGCTTTGCTCTGGACCAAACCCAAGCTGAAATTCATCGTGTGAAGGTAGAACGGAATCGCCTTTGCGAGAAGTTCCAACTAATAGAAATTACTACTCGTGCGATGTTGGCCGAGCCTCCCTCAGATTCTCTCACCTTAGCACACATTACACTTAGGTCCTATGCTGGTGTGATAAGGGGCTATGTAAGGAGACCGTATCTGCCTTGTGTAATCCTTTGTTTTAAATAAAAATTGGGATTTCTTCTTTTGATGAAGTTTATGAATTTTCAAATGACCGGATAAATATAGTATGCATATTTTTGATGAATTTTAGAAAAATGATATTTTAAAAATGATTATTTAAACCATAAATAATTAAAAATTTGTAATGATATTAAAAAAATGGTCTTCTACAATTATGTTCAGTATGAAAATTAGAGTCTAATAAGATCAACTTGATTTTTGATGAATAGTAAATTATGAATATTGATTTTATGCTTAGGATTAGTAATGTGACCAAATGGATTAGTAATCTCACTTAAAGAAAGTATTAATATAATCTAGGCACCTTGATTAAGTAATGTGATTCAATAAAATGGTTAAATAACGGTTTCATAAAGTATTAGTCAAGTTTTAGTTTTTTCGGGTGAATAGTGTTTTTTAATTATAAATTAAATTAAAAATATTTAGAAAAATATATTTATAAAATGGATTTCATTTTTGAACTCAGAGCATTGATATTATGTTAAGGTAATTTTTGGGGATTTTTCTGAAAAAAATGAATTTTCGGTGAATAGTGTATTTATTTAAAAAATAAATTAAAATTATTTAGAAAATTATTTTTATAAAATGGAGTTCATTTTTGAAATTAGAGCATTGATATTTGATTAATGTGAAATTTTGGGATTTTTCTGAGAAAGTTGAATTTTCAGTGAATAGTAAAAATACAGTTTTAGAGTTTCAGTATGTTTAATGACATCATAACTGTGTCATGATGACTCCATGAGATATTTTAAGGGATGTTCGACCAAAGGTGATGAACTATTGTATAGGGGGCCCCATGTGGCCTAACTCCTTGGGAAATACGATGGGAGAGCACATGGTTTTGAGAAAACCACTTTTGAGGTGTCCCTTGTCCATTAATGCCTTGTCCCCTCACTTTCCCTATGAATAGCAAGCCATAATCTCATCCATTTAGACTCCCCAATCCCCCCAAACTAATTTATGGTCTCATTATCTCCCAAGGAGTCCTCCCAAGGTTCCCCCAAGCCCTCAAGGTCCCAACCTTTGAGTTTTAAGAGTTACGTTTTAAGGTAAGGGATCCGACCTCTCTCTTTCTTTTCAAGAAACCTTTTTTATGTCATATCTTTTATGCTCCATGATATTATGTTTAAGGATGTTATTTTATATTCATATTAATGCCCTTTTTATGTTCATATGATGAGAGACCCTATATTTCTCTCATCATTTCATTTTAAGAAAATTTAAGTGGCGCCGTTAGGCTGCCGAATGTTTAAGAGATTCTTCCACCCTTATCAATTTTCAAAGTTCTACTTTCATGTCAAGTCATTCAAGTTCATTTTTATTATGTTGGGGTACTATATCTATATCTATCATACTTAAATTTTATGTTAATATTGTGAGAGACCCTATTTGATCTTGTCAATTCATTTTTGTTGAAGTTTAAGTGGCGCCGTTAGGCTGCCTAATTTTTAAGTGGTTCTTTCACCCTTCTCATTTTTCAAAGTTCTACTTTCATGTCAAGTATTTAAAGTTCCTTTTTATTATGTTGGGGAATGATATATATATCTATCATACTTATCTTTTGTGATCATATTATGAGATACCCCATTTTATCTCTTCAATTCAGTATTTTGAAGTTTTAAGTGACGCCATTAGGCTGCCAAATTTTTAAGTGGTTCTTTCACCCTTCTCGTTTTCAAGATCTATTTTCATGTCAAGTCTTTCAAGTTCCTTTTTATTATATTGGGGTATGATATATATATATAATACTTATCTTTTGTGATCATATGATGAGAGACCCCATTTGATCTCTTCAATTCAGTATTTTGGTGTTTTAAGTGACGCCGTTAGGCTGCTGAATTTTTAAGTGGTTCTTTCACCCTTCTCATTTTCAAGATCTATTTTCATGACAAGTCTTTCATGTTCATTTTTATTATGTTGGGGTATGATCGCTATATCTATAATACTTATCATTTATGTTCATATGATGAGATAACCTATTTGATATCATCAATCCATTTTTGGAAGTTTTAAGTGACGTCGTTAGGCTGCCGAATTTTCATAAGAGAAATCTTATTTTTTTTGTCTTCCTTTCATGTTCTTCATTTAATATGGTATATTTTCAAATTTCATTACCATATTCTTAAATACTTTATATTCTGTTCCCCTACTATTTTATGTATCATTTTTGAGTGGGTGACCCATGCCCCCTCTCTTTTCAATGTTTTCTAAAACCATGTATCATAGATGTTATGCTGCATAGTTTTCGTTTCAAAATGCCTCCCTCTTTATCTCAAAATTATTTAATGTTATTAAGTGAATACTCAAAGATCTTATTTCTATAGGGGTATTCACATTTATATCAAAATTTTATATTTTAGATTCTTGGATTTACATACATAAACCCTCTTTCCCTTTCCGTGGGTTTAAAGTGACAAAAAGATCATGTCTTTAAAGCAGTTTTTAAAACGTTATGATTATGAAATGAAACCCATTTCTTTTATGCTATATGGGTTGTTTATGAAATTATTTATGATTATATATGTGGCTCACATGATAATAAAGACATTTCAAGGGTGCAACCAGATAGCACTCCAATGCATTGGGTAAAGACTTAATCTCTAGAGATGACCTTTTAGACTGATACCTTGGTGAATAACCTTGGTAATTTTTAATGACACCTTAGGGATGGACCTTGGTGAAACGAAATGATTGTCAATATTTAATGTTGTAGACACATCTTCAAGTTATGAAAAATGTTATTTTTTCTTATGATATGCCTCAAGATTTCATTCTCATTCCTTAAAGTTCTTTTCATGACTTTATTGATGTATCTCAAGTTCACATGTTAAATGTTTCCCTTGTTTCCCTTACTAGGCCTTCTACTCACCCTTTATTTTGATGTATGTACCCAGGTTATGAGATGCAATAATGAACCTAGGGTGAACATGAGGAGAATCCTTTCAAGTGTTTAAGATGAATGTTTTATGTTTTCATGTTTTAAGTTCATGGTTTCCAAGACACTAAACCTTAAAGATCCTCGGTTTTGTAAAATGTAATGAAAGTTTATGTGATAAAAAGGCGGGATGCTATAAAAATGGTACATGGAAGGTTATCCCAAACCCAAAATCAAGTGCATGGGAGGTTATCCCAGTCCCAAAAGAGGGTACATTGTTGGTTATCCAAATAATAAAAGAGGGTACATGGGAAGATATCTAAATCCCAAAGTATCTAAAATGGAGGTTATCCCAATTATAAAATTTTATGAATGCCTTTTGGAGTATCCTTGACATATGATTTCTATGATTATGATTATGTCACACTTATTCCACAAAATTATGACATGATCTCATGAAAAATTTATGTTATCATGGATCATGTTCCTTGATTCATTTGTGATCAATATCTTATGATTAGAAATAGTTTAAACCATGACTCATGATTATGATCTAATAATTTTATTGTAATATTTTCAAAGTTTAATATGTTGTTCATAAACCATTTACGATGATGTTATGTTTAAATGATCATGAATATATCCCTTGTTTACCCTTAGTGGGAATTTTAACACAAACATTGTTATGTATTATATTCTCTAATATATGAATAAAATTTTAATGTATGATGTATCTAATAAGGGTTCTAGTTGGTAATAAATAACTAGTATATGGTGTAGATAAGTTATTAATAATTTTATTATGTACATATGTTTCCATAGAAAATAAAACTATATGGTTATAGTAATGAACTTAAGGTTATTTAAATACAATTCATCTAATAAGATGTAATATTTGTTTATGAAAAGTATATATCACTATAGTTGGTATCAAAACAAGGTTTAGATACATTTTGGAAACTAGGTTGATAACAAATTAGTTAAAACCCTTAGGATATTCTTCTGTATAATAGAATAACCTTTGTTATTTTAAATATTTAGGGTAGTTTTCCTAGTAAAACATACATATTTGGATTATATAAGAGGATGTGGTTATTGAATAGATTCATCTAGGGGAAATAACCCAGATAATATTTGGTCAAGTATATCATGGCCATTATTCTGATGCATGGTGAGTATTCCCTTATTACACTCCTGGTTTGACACTTTTGGGGGTTATACATGGGTAAACTCAAATATTCTACCTGATTCATAATGAAGGTTTTGAATTTAGAATGATAATGGATTACCTAGGTTAAACCTACATTTTCATAGATTGAAAATAATGTGTCTTGATTGTGACATAATATAAATTATTATTATTATTTTGATTATTTGTTTTCCCACTATGATTATTGTTTCTCAGAGAAAAAAAATTTATTTAGTCTATGTCTAGAACCTAATGGAATAGTATCAATGATGTATATTATGTAAAATTATATTATTTTCATCATGATAAACCATATGTTATTGGTGGTATATTTTAAAAAATATTTTTTATTCTTACATATCTTTCTCAATCCATGAATCATGATAAGCTTCCAATTGAGCAATAGAGGGAGAAAATTCTTTTTTTCCTTTATGAAGAAACTTCCACATTATTTTAGTGGATTTATTAATCCAATAATTCTTAATAAATGGATCAATACCATTGAAAATATATATTCCATTCTCCAATGTTCAGAAAATAAAAAATATGTTTTTATTGTCTATCATTTAAAAGGTGAAGTAGATCAATGGTGGAATCTTATCAAGAACCGGATGTGACAAGAAGAAATTAACACTATGGATTTGGATGATTTTGGAATGTTATTTTTCAATTTTTAATTTTCATTTATGCTTTGTTTGACAATTGATTAAGATTTATATGATCTAAGATATAATAATGATGAATCCATTCATACATTTGAGGAAAATTTTACAAGTCTTATGAGCTATGATTTTGGTATTATCATTTAACTAGAAATTAATATTGATCAATTATTAAATAGTTTAATAAATAGGCTTCAAATAGAGATATATATAAGGGACATAAATAGTAATGAAGAAATAATTTCATTTTAAACCAAATTAAAAATAGATATTGGAGAAACAAATAAATATCGTTGTTTTGATAACAAAAGAATTATGGAATTGAAATGGAATTATAATAATAAAAACCATGGAGTGAAGAATATTAAAGTTACATTATGCTCAATAATTGGAATGAGGACTAAAGGAAACAATCTAAATGGGACTATTAAATACATTAATTTTGGAATTATAGTTAATTGGGTAAAAGAATGTCGAAGTTATGGGAATATTTTAATTAATGATATAGAAAATGCACCATGTAATGAACCACCTACACTCCAGTGTTTCAATGGAATGGATAATGGAAATTATTCTATTCAATGCTGAAATATGATGGATAATGATGATTATAAATAGAAGAAACCACTTAATGCCAAAGAAAAAATTAAATATCACATGATATCTATTACTTATAGGAAATATGGTTACATATTTGTGAAAGGTACACATGCATCCACTATAGAATAGTTAATTCCTTATTTGATTCTAAATGTACCCACTTGTTTACATCTAAATAAATTTCTAAAGGTATGACAACACCTATTTAATGATTAGATGTTTAATTACAAGTGAAAATTTTAATAATGGATTGATTTCCTATCAAGTATATTATTCTTCATCATTTGATGTTTTTGGGAATTTGACTCCTACAAATCTTTTTTTTCTAGAACTAGGTTAATTTTTTGTTATCATATGAATTTATTTGATTTCAATACATAATGCCCATATAAATTTCCATGGAAAGGAATTCACCTTAGATATTCTAATATAACCTTTGATCATATATAAGTGTGATGATAAATATAAATTTATAATGGAAAATGAATTATTTTTATCGTCCTTCATTCCTATTCAATATGTGTTTTTATCTTATAAGGTTAGAGAGAATCTCAACATCAAAGATATTCATATTTTATGAGTGTCTATTGATGTTTTTTTGGAAGAGTTTACCAGTATTCTAAAAAATCACAATGTCAAGTTTCCAAAAAAACACACTCGGTGCTATAAATATTTTAAATAATCTATATATAATGGCCATAATTTAGTTGTACGAATTGAAGAAGAAACTCTTAAAGAATTTGAATATGTAATTCCTTTGTCAAAGTGGGTCACCCTTATAGTGACCCTGCGTTTATTAAATTTCATATACATATTTTTATGATAAAAACATAATATCATTACACAAAAAGGATCCAAAGGTTTAGTGTCCTAAAAAAACTAGGACCAAACCTAAATTTTACAAAATAAACATAAACATTTATTAACTCCTTCTTCCCTAGCTTCTTACTGGCCCTTGAATTCTCCTTAGTACAAGTAGTCACCTGAGGATATACATCAAAAAGGGGTGAGATAAAAGCCCAATAAGAGGATAGATAATAGCATGATACAATATAACATGGTATGAGAATATTAATTATCATCATAACATAGTCATATGATCATAATCATGAGAGGAACATTAAGAAGATACTTGGAATGTGGAAATGCATAAAAATGAAATATCATCTCTTAATGGTCAACTGCCACACATAGTTGTGAACAATTCTAGCATACTGTTCATAGATAACTCACATTAATAATGAATTTCGTCACATTAACTAATGCATTGGAGATCTATATAATTTTGGGTGCACCCATCACATCATAACATTTACATTGTGCTATATAATTCTGGGCGCACCCATCACATCACAACATTTACATTATTGTGCGTTATACATAGAACATATATCAATCTTGAACATATAATAGCCCATGAAAATTAATGGGTTTCATTTAATAATCATACATTCAAAAACACTGGGTTCCAAAATAAAATAGGTAATATCATACTTGATAGAAGAATCATCAACCTTGAGTGAGAAGTAAAAGGTGTGTTTTTGAAAGAAGAGTTATTCTGAAAAACATTATGTTTGACATAAAATAAAATGAAAAAAATTTATATACCGAAAAATTTAATATAATTATGAATAAATTATTTAATGAATAAACATACTAAAAAGGGTGTGAAAGTGGGAAAACTTGAAGAAATAAAGTTCTGTTTGAGAATTCCCCTTACCTTTTGTCTGAATTATTTATTCACATTAATGTCATGTATAATGAAATTAGATTCATTAATTAGAAATTAAAAATCTATTATACATTAATATGGTTCATTATCTTTTCATTAAGTTCTTTTATGGGCTTTTTTATGTGTTGTAGAGTATAAATTCTTTGTTTGGGAGTGTTCTTTTTCTTTGTTTTCATGACGTGTTCACCAGTTTACATGAATGGATGTTTGTGTAAAACGTGGGTAAATATCTAGAATAGATAATACATGTTATTAAAAATATTACAGGATTTAAAATTATATTTTAATTAACTATGTTATATACCATTTGGATGAATCATTAGTTAAAATTTAATGATGGTCGTTTTAGGTTAATTTGGGTGGTTTTTGGATCACAACGAACATGTTTTGTTTTATCATTTAGTACTATGTGTAAAAGTTTTTTGAAAAACATAAAAGGGTTAAAAAATGAATATGACAATCTTTTTTGAACAATATAATGGTTTTATTAACACCCTTGATGGATTTTAAGGTAAAAAGGAAGTGCATTGGCCATGAAGTAGGTAAATCCACACATCACAGTCAACAATTTAATTTCTATAAACAAAGACAGAGAGGGATGAGTATAATGAATAATACTCCATTAACATGATATAGTTCCATTATATATATGATAATGGAGTTATCATGACATTTGTGTAAGGGATGTTGAGGATAAGGGAAGAAAAGAAATGAAACTGGAAAGTAATTTAAAAGAAAAGAGATAGAGAAATTACCTCTTGAATATATCTTCTTTGAAATCCCCATTAAGGGAGAGGTTTTGGTGATTTTTATGATCCCAAGGGTTACTGAAAATTGTGGGAGATAGGTAATATCTTTGGGAAGAATTTTGACAAGTCTTGAAGCATGATAGGTGTGAGGAAATGAGGCTGTGAGAGGTGGAATTTATAGTAGAGGGGAGGGGGGTTTTCTCAATATTATATTCATTAATTTATTATTTCTCAACAAGATAATAAATAGTAAAGATTCTTGTGACTAAAAAAATTAAAAAGTGCTTGTTAGTTCAACCCAATCTCCATTTACATCATCCATGAATCAATCATGATGCCAAAATTCATTTATTTTGCATATTTTGTAAATTATTAAATTTCACTATTCACAAAAAATTCAAGTATTATAGAAAAATCTCAAAAATTCACCCTTAGAATTTTTTGATATATATAAATTTAAAAATAGACTCCATTTTATGAAAATAATTTTTTAAATATGATTATTTTATTTATTAATTAAAATCATAATTTAGTTTGAAAAATACTAATTTTAAAATTAAAACTGATTTTCTAACAATTTAAAAAATTAATTAAGGTCTCATAAAATTATAATATTATCACAAGAAATATAAATACTTGTCTATGAATAAATTTTATGAATAAAATTTTATTTTAAATTATTAAATTAATCATTAAATAATAATTACTTTCCATAATACAGACACTATAATGTAATTATATCATATTGTAACTTATATGATGGATAAATTTTTTTTATACTATCGTTGGTAAGGTTTCTATTCACTTGGACGATTTAATATTTATAAGTTTCATAGTACTATTCATAAGGGTATGTTTCCATTCATAACGGTATGTTAATGTTCACCAAAAAATTTATGTTTGTCCTATCGGATTCCAAACATCTTACTAATCACAACCTTTTATGTCATATTTTCAAAATTCAAAAAAACATAAGTGGATAATTTATATTTAAATGTCATATGGTAGTTCATTTAACAATTATGTGGCATTGAGTTTCCTAATGTGATTTAATGTGATTAAGATTTTACTACAAGAATGGATAAATTTCATTGATAAACATTTGGGTCATCACATTCTTCCCCCATTTTGAAAATTTTCCCTCGAAATTTTATTTTACAAGAATAGGTGAGGATAATTATCCTTCATCGCATCCTCTGGTTCCCAAGTTTATTCTTCATACTTATGGTTCTTCTACAACACATTGAAAAGTATGGTTGAATTGTTTCATATAACCTTATATCTCCAGTCCAAAATCTTTATAGGCTTCTCCTCATAAGAGGGATCATCTTCCAGCTGTACCACCTCTATGTTCAGTACATGTGAGGGATCTGGTATGTACTTTCTCAGGAGTGATACGTGAAATAGATCGTGAACTTGAGCCATATTTGGTGTAAGAGAAAGTTGATATTCCATATCTCTTATGCGGTCAAGGATCATAAAGGGTCCAATGTACCTTGGTCTTAGCATCTCTTTCTTTAAACTGCATGACTCTCTTACATGGTGATATTCGAAGGAAGAATTTATCTCCAGTGTTGAACTCCAAGTCCCTTCAATGGTTATCAGAATAGCTCTTTTTTTGACTTAGAGAAGCCTTGATATGCTGCTAGATGAGTTGAACATTATTTTTCCCCTCTTGCACAAGATCAGGTCCAAGTAGATTTCTTTCTATAACTTCATCCAAATAGGTTATAGTTCTACATTACCTTCCATATAAAGATTTGTATGGAGCCATTTGAATTCTCAAGTGGAAGCTATTATTGTATGAGGAATCAACCAATGTGAAATTTTTATCTCATCCACTGTTGAATTCTAAAGAGTAGTCTCTTAGAATATCTTTGAGCATCTAAATAGCCCTTTCAAATTGTCCATCAGTTTGGGGGTGAGTGGTCATGCTGAAATTTAATTCAGTACTCAAATCATGTTAGATAAACCTCCATAATTTAGATGTGATCCTTGGATCATGATCATATAAACTCAAGATTGGAACCCCATGGAGTCTCATTACTTCCTTCACATATATCTTTTCATGTTCTTTAAGATATGGATCTTCTTGAATAGGGATAAAGTTGGTAGTCTTTGTGAGTTGGTCCACCACAACCCATATCGCATTATTTCCTTTGGAGTTTTATGGGAAACCCATGAAAAAGTACATTGTGACCTTCTCCCATATCCACATGGGTATAGAAAATGGTTACATCATCCCATTGGAGTTTTGTCTCTCTTCTTTGACTTGTTGACATATCAAGAACCTTGAGATATATTCCGCATTCTCCTTCTTCATGTTATCCCACCAGAAGTGTTCTCATAGATATCAGTACATCTTGGTTTTACCAGGATGGATAAGGAATTTTGAGATATGTGTATTTTTCAACAACTCTTTCTTTATCCCAGGTGATGAAGGCACACAAAGTAGTGTTCCAAACCAAATCAGACCATTATCATCAATATGGAACTCTTTCAGCTTCCCTTTATTTACTATATTCACCTTCTTTTGTAACTTTATATAAAATCTTTGTGCCTCCTTAATATTATCTTGGATAGATGGTTGGGTAATCATTTGGGCAAGGTAGGATGTATTTCCAGCTATTATGATTTCCAAACCCATCCTTTATATATCCATAAAGATAATGTCTTTCTCAATCCACATAATCATTAGAGTAGTAGGTTATTTTCTCTTTAGTGTATCATCTATCTTTTTCACCTTCCTAAGATGATAGTAAATAGAGAAATCATAGTCTCTAATTAGCTCTAACCATCTCCTTTGACGCTTATTGATCACCTTTTGTGTGAATATATACATTCGACTATTGTGATTAGTATATATGTTACACTTATCAGCATAGGTGTAATGCCGCCATATTTTCAAGGAAAAATCACAGTTTCTATCTGTAGATCATGAGTCGGGTAGTTATACTAATGGATCTTCAAATTTCGTGAGGCGTAGGCTATCACATTAAAAATTTTCATTAGTACAAAACCCAAGGCGTTCTTTGAACAATCACTATATATCCCAAACCATTCTCCACTTTTAGGTAATGTGAGTATTGGTGCAGTGATCAGCCTTATATTTAGCTCCTTGAATCCTTCCTCACATTCTTCCATCTAGACATACTTTACCCATTTCCTTGTTAACATACTTAGCGGGCTAGAAAATCGTTATAAATTTCTCAAAAAAAGTCAAAAGTAACCATCTAATCCAAGAAAACTATGGATTTCTATGACACTAGAAGGTCTGGGCCATTCCTCAAAGACCTTTGTTTTTGAAGGGTCCACATAAATTACCTCACTTGTGATCACATGACCCAGGATCATGACATGATTCATCCAAAAGTCACACTTTCTGAACACAGAGTACAATATATCATTTCTCAATGTCACCAAAACAATTCTTAGATGTTCTTCATGTTCATCATTATTCTTGGAGTATATGAGAATATCATTAGTAAACACTACAAAATATTTATCTAGGTAATGTATAAAGACTCTATTCATCAAATCCATAATTATTTCAAGGTAATTAGTATGTTTGAGGGAATAAAAAAACTCATAGTTCCCATAACTTGTACAGAGGGATGTCTTTTAAAAATCTTCATTCTACACCTTTAGCTAATGATATCCAGAATAAAGATCCACATTTTAGACGTAATAAGATCCTCTTAACTTATCGAACATGTCATCAATCCTTGGAAGAGGATACTTGTCCTTTATGGTGATCTTCTTGAGTTCTCGATAATTGATACATAGCCACATTATTCCATCCTTCTTCTTCACAAAGATCACTGGAACACCTCAAGATGATCACTAGGGTGTAAGAAACCTTTTTTCCAAATTCTCTTTCAACTACTTATTTAACTCCTCTAGTTATATAGGACCCATACTATAGAGATACTTTGATACAGGAGTAGCTTCGGGTATGAGTTCTATAGAGAACTCTACCTCATTATCTGGGTAAGGTTTTGGTAACTCTTCATGAAATACATCATTGTATTCCCACATGATAGGAATTCATTCTTAGTTTACACTTTTCTTTGACTTTACCATTTGAGCGTGGTATGCCTCTTTATAGGGAATCAACACCCACACTGTTGAAGGATTTTTCAATGTAGATTCATGAACATACTTGCATTTGTAGAGGAGCATGGGATTTTTTTAAATATTAAATGATATTTCCTTTTCCCAAAATTTGATATGTTCTCTATATAACAAGATCCAATTCATTCCCATTAAAGAATCAAATTCCACCAAGGGAAGTATCATCAGATTTTCTAGATGAATCTTCCAACATACGCTAATAGTAGAAGTGTCCAAAACATGGGTTGCAATGATTTCATCACTAGGTGTTTTTATAGATAACTCTACAAATATTTTGAGATATAAAGGAATGTGTAGAACCATAATCAAATAATACTTTTTCCATTCATTAGTGAATAATAATTTTACCTTGTATGACATCATTTTCTTGCTTACCTTATGCAATAGTGATGGAATAAGCCTTCCCTCGATCCTTTGGTTTTTGTGGTTGATGACGTTGATTTCCCTTAAGGGACTGAGGTTTAGTGAACTATCTTTCATAGTGACCTTTATCCCTACATTTGTAGCATTTGACCATAGGTGGTGATCTTTTTTCCTCTATCACATTATCCTTCATTCTAATGCATTTTAGACACTCTTGAGCTGGGTGGCCTTATATCCCACACTCAAATCATTTTCCTGTACCTTTTAGGAAATTTCCATGATTCTTCTTCCAACATTTTTGACATGTGGGTGGTTGATTTTTCATTCCACATTTTTCATTAGATCCTTTGGCATGAAAATCCATCTTTCATTTCTTATCACCATAGCCTTGGGACCATTATCCAAACTCCATATCCACTTTGAGAGCACATCAAAAACTTCTGCAAAAATCCCAATGTCTCAAATTTCATTATACTTCCAAATCTGTGGTTTTAATACTCTAAAGAATCTATCACTTTTTCAATCATTGTTGATATCTAATCTAGAAGCATACATTGAATGCCTTGTGAAATTCAATTCGTAGACCGTGACAGATTCTCCATAATTTTTTTAGCTCTATGAAATCTCTACCTATCTTCATACAAATATTTTTTAGGAAATAGATTTTAAGAAACATTATCTTAAAGTCTTGTTACTTCATCTCTGCCATATTGTCTCTCGGGTTGGTGTTCGGCCTCATCATCGATATGATAAATGGATAGATTCAACTTACCCATCTCAGAATAAATAATCACAGAAAATATTTTCTCCATCAAGTTGACCCACTATTTCACAACTAGTGGATCCAAAGATCCACTAAACGCTGGTGGTTGTTGCCACATAAAACACTCAATATCCTGTTACTCCCTCTTAGGTGGAGGAGGATGTTCCACATTATTTTGGTTATTATTCATAACCCGAGAAAACTAGGTAAGCATCACCATGATGTTTTGACCTCCACCTCCCAAATCATTAGATATTTTGTTTAGGAAATCAATTCATTTTCCCTCACATGGGTTGTGGGCATGGTTTCTCTTAGATTCCATTTTTTTATAAAATCAAAAAGGTTAAGTAAAAATAGAATTCAACAAGTCATGAATAAATAATTTTTTTACTTTGTGCAATTAACACTAAAATAATATCTTATTGGATACCTATTTTTATCATATCTTCTTGTATTATTGCATAAAATAAGTCTCATACTATGGTTTTATAATCCTAATTCTCAAATTAACTAAACTGTGTCTCTGATACCAACTATAGTGACCCAACATTTATTACATTACCTTTACATTATATTATTGATAAACAACATAAAATAATTACACAAATAGGATAAAAATGTTTAGTGTCTTGATAAAACTAAGGCCAAACATAAATTTTACAATATAATCATAAACATTTATTTAATTCTTTATTTTCTAGCTTCTTGTTGAACCATTAATTCTCCTCCGTACAAATAGGAAATTCAGGATATAAATCAAAAAGGATTGATATAAAAGTCTAGTAAGAGGATATGTAATAACATAAAATAATATAACATGAGATGAGAATAATCATTATCATCATAACATATGCATATGATCATAATCTTGAGAGGAAACACTAAAAAAAGACTTGGAATGTGGTAATGCATAAAAATGAACCAACGTATCTTAGTGGCCAACTACCACACATAGTTGTGAAAAAATATAGAATCAGGTTCACACATAATTCAATTAACTCATGAGGTTATTCACATTACCCAATTCATTGGAGAACTATATAATTCTGGGCCCACCCGTCACATCATAACATTTACATTGCACTATATAATTCTGGGCTCACCCATCACATCACAACATTTACATTATCATGCAGTCCACATAGAACATATTTCAATATTGAATATATAGATACCCATTTAAAGTAATGGGTTTCAATTCATATTAATACATTGTAAAACATTGGGTTCCCAAATAAAAGAGGGAATATCATACTTGATATAGGAATCATCAACCTTGAGTGAGAAGTAAAATGTGTGTTTTTGAAAGAAGAGTTCTTTTGGAAATCATTATGTTTGACATAAAATCCAGTGGAAAACATTTATATCCCAAAAAATATAATATAATTATGAATAGTTTTTTAAGGAATAAACATACTGAAAATGGAGTGAAAGAGGGAAAACATTAATAAAGAATGTTGGGTTTGAGAATTCCCCATACATTGTGTATGAATGATTTTTTACTTTAATGTCATATATAATGACATTAGATTCATTAATTAGAAATTATAGAACATTTTATACATGAATATGGTTCATTATTAATTCATTTTGTTCTTTTATGGGCCTTTGAATGTGTTATATAGTTTAAACTCATTGTTCTAGAGTGTTCTTTTTCTTAGTTTTCAAGAATGGTTCACTTGTTTACATGAATAGAAGTTTATGTTGAACATGGATAAACATAAAGAATTTATATTATATTTTATTCATGATATTTAAGGAGTTTGAATGATCTTGTAAGGAACTATGTTATATACCATATGTATTAATCATTAGTTAAAATTTAATGATGATCATTTTAGGTTAATTTGGGCAGTTTTTGGATCACAATGAACATGTTTTGTTTTATCATTTATTATTATGTGTAAAGGTTGTTCCCAAAACATAAAAGTGTTTACCACATGAATAATAAAATAATTTTTAAACCATTTAATGGTTTTATTGATAGGATCGAACGATTTTAAGGAAAATGGATGTGCATCACCCACGATGTAGGTAAACTCACACATCATGGGAAACAATTTGATTTTTTTAAACAAAGAGAGAGAGGGAGGAGTATAGGGAATAATCTTACATTAACATTATATCATAATATTATTTTAATAATACTAGATTTATCATGACATTTGGATAATAGAAGTTGAGGATAAGAGAATAAATGAAATGAAATTTGAAAGGAATTTGAAAGAAAAGAGAGAGAAATTACCACTTAAATATATATTATTCGATAGCCTCTTCATGACAGTGGTTTTGGTATTTTTATGAGAAAATTGGTTGATGGACATGGGGGAGAAGATAAGGATGTTCTTTGGAAATAATTTTTATATGTCTTGATTATTGAGAGGTGTGAGTAAATGAGGTTGTGTGGGGTGGTATTTATAGTGAAGGGGAGAGAGGTTTTGTAAATATTATATTCTTTAATTTATTATTTCTCCTCAAAACAACAAATAAGTAGGATTTTTTAGACTAAAAAAAGTAATAAGTTCATGTGAGTTCGAACCAATTTCCATTTACATCATCCCTGACTCAAGAATGATGCCAAAAACTTATTTATTTAGTATATTTTGTAAATAATCAAATTTCACTATACACAAAAAATTCATGTGTTTTAGAAACATACAAAAAATTCATCCTAACCATTTTTTGACGGGTATAATTCAAAAATGAACACCATTTTTTAATAAAAATTGTTAAGTTGATTAATTTAATTTGTAATTAAAATCTTAATTTACTTCCAAAAAAAGATTTTAAAATTAAAAACTGATTTTCCAACTCTTTGAAAAATTAATTAAGGTCTCATAAAATTTTCATATAATCACAATACAACTACATATGTGTTTATGTAATATGCATTTAAAATACTCATGACTTAAAAAAATAACAACACTATAATGTAACTATATCAAGTTGTCACTTATTGGATGGATAATTTTTATTTATAATATCATTAGTGAGTTTTCTATTAACTTAGATGATTTACTATTCATAATGGGTCATATTACTATTCATAAGGGTATGTTACTATTCATAAGTTTCTGTTACTATTCACCAAAAAATTAAGTTTGTCTTATCAGACTCCAAAAATCTTTTTGATAGCAAACACGTCTATCAGATTTTCGAAATTCAGAACACAAAAGTGGAAAATTTATATTTAAAGGTTCCATAGTAGTTCATTTAAGCATAATGTGGAATTGTGTTTCCTAATGTGATTTTATGTGATTAATACATTACTAGAAGAAGGTATAAGTTTCATTGATGAAATTTTAGGTTGGTACATCCTTGGGGTGCACCTATTTTTTGAAGTATAAAGTTTCATCTATGTGACTCTACATTGATAATTAGAAAACTATAATGATCACAATCATGATTAAGTGTACTCTATCCCATATTAATTATTTTTTATCAATTAAGAGGAGGTAAATATTATCAAAAAATTTATCTTTGATATGGATACTATCAATTGAGGTTTAATAAGGATAATAAATCAAAGATAACATTCTATATGTGTTATAGAAACTATGAATTTATAGTGATGCAATTTGGTATTACCAATTCTCATTCTATCTTTATGGATTAAATAAATAGAGTATTTATAGATTACCATGATAAGTTTGTGGTAGTATTTATAGATGAAATTCTAATTTTTCTAAATATTTAGGAAGGTTCTAAATATAACTTAAAATTTTTAATGAATAATATTGGAAGGATAATCTATTTGAAAAAATTACCAAGTGTGAATTTGGATTCAAAAAGTTCAATTATGGGCCATATAATCCCAATTGAGGATATATAGGTGGATCTATCAAAGAAAAGAAATATTAATGGTTGGAAATGAATAGCCATAATGATTACGATTCATAGTTTTTGTTAATTGGTAAGATATTATCAAATAAAGGTAGAGAATTTATTATTGATGTCAAATTCACTCACCAAGTTCAATCAGAAGGTATTCAAGTTCTTTTATAAACATGAATGCAAATAACATTTCAAATAAAGAAAATGGTAGTAAGAACAATTGTTCCTACATTACCAAATTGTTTAGAATAGTTTTTGATATATAGTGATGCATCGTAGATGGTATTGTATGGTTCCTCCTTTGAAATGACATGATTATAAATTAAACCTCATTAAAATTTAAGATTCACAAGAAAAATTAACCAAATAATTATTTGGAGTTGGATTTGATCGTTTTTTCATTAATAATATAGATGCATTATCTTTATTGAGAATTGTGATATATATATATATGTTTCATGAAATTTTAAATTATATATTCTATTAAAAATATTTGAACATGTTATAGATAAGATGGATAGATTTGATTAAATATTATGACTGATTAATAATTTTCTATCATAGGAAATAGAATAAGGTGGTAGATTATTTGAGTCAAGAGGATCATGAAAACATTTTAATAATTAAAATCACAAAATATCCAATTTTTATGGATTTTCAAATGACATATTTTAAAATATTGAAGGAAGGGGAGATATATTGTCTTTCAGAAATGAGTGTTCAACCATCTATCTAAGATAAAATTAAATAAGAACAAAAGGAATATGTAAAGGTATTAAAGAAGGTGATAAATGTTCTTAAGTTCATCCTTAATTATAATTGAATTATAAAATTCAGTAACTATGTATGTATAAACGTAATACCAGTCATGAAGTAGGATTTTTTGGAATAATTTCATAGTTAAATATTTTCTATTCATCCTGTAAGTAAAAAATATGTATTGAGATCTGAAATAGTATTTTTGGTGGGATAACAGGAAGATAGATATTGTATATTACGTGTCATGGTGTTTTCTATATTAGAACGTTAACACAAATATATAGAATTCTAAGGGGATATTACATCCATTACACATACTAGAATGGAAATGGGAAAACATCACCATGTATTTTTTCAATAGACTTTTAAAAATTTATTAAGTACATAATGCTATATGGGTTATATTTGATCACCATATTAAGTATGAACACACTATTTCTATTAGATAATATTTTTATCTTGATTATCATTCCATAATATACATTATAGTGGATTTAAAGTCACATGGAGTTCCACATTCTATTGTATCTAATCTGGTTCTGATATTTACCTCAATATTCTAAAGATGTCTACAGTAGGCTCCAGATATAGAGTTAGGTTTCAAAAATTCTTTTCATACTCAGATAGATGGTAAATATGGAAAAATTGTTCAAACTTTATAGGATATGTTGATATCTTGTTATAGGTATTTTAATGGAGGTTTGGATTAGTACCATCCTCTAGTATAGTTCTTTAGAATAATTACTTTCACTCGAGAATTCAAATGGGTCCTTATGAAGCCCTCTATGTAAAAAACTATAGAACACCAACATACTATGATGAAGATAGAGAAATAATTCTATTGGGGCCTGATAAAGCTAAGAGAATGGTAGATAAATTTAGAGTCATTCAAGAACAAATCAATGCAGTATAGAGTCGAAGGAAATGTTATGGTTATAATAATCAGTGATATACTGAGTTTGAAGGTTATGAGAATTTATTCCAATGAATTTCTACATAGAATAATTTTATGTGATTTGTAAGGAAAGGAAAGTTGATCACCTGGTATATTGGACCCTTTTACATTCTTGATGGAGCCTAGATGGTATATTATCACTTTTCACTTCCACTGAACATCTTTCAAGTTCACTTTGGGTTCAATATATTTCTATTAGGGAAGTACATATCAAATCATTCACATGTATTGATCTCAAAAGTTTTACCATGGGAGAATGATATTTGTTAAGAAAAAACTATTATAAATCTTTGTACATTGAGATAAGGTACTAACTGAAAATTAATACTTTTATTTTCCAAAAACGTTTTTGGAAATGGTGAGAAACCAACAAACACTTTTGGGGAAATGTGGTAAAACATACATGACTTTACAACAAACTTCAAACACTATTTAAAATGGCCAACCAAAAAACTCATTCAACATAAAAAATCTACCAAACCATAATTAAAATTGAAAATCTTCATAGAAGGAGCCGGAATCACCCAAGAGAAGGCTAAGGAACCACTACAAAGCAGAAAGCATGAACCTTTGAAAAGCATGAACAAACCTCAGAACCGACCTCCTTGAATGCCACTGATGAGACCATCAACACCAGTCCAAATCCACCAACCCACCAAGAAAATCCAGTCAGAGGTTCACCCAAACCCTCTAGAGACATGATATGGTCCACCGAGAAGAACACATCCACAGAAGGCCAACAAAAAATCCTGGTCGAGGAAGACCATGCTGTCCTCACACCACATCCTACTTTGTAGAGAAAAACAACCCAACCTTGAATGTAAAGGAAAACCCCTTGTGAGATAGATGCAGTGCCCAAAAACCTATGATTTACAGCTCCTCTAATGCTTATCCAACTACTCTAACGCCAACCAGTTGGAATACTAGTAATCCGAGCTCTTTCTGGATGAACCCCCATGCTGCATGAGACTCCCACCACCACCGCAGTCATTGAGGACAAGCCATGAGAAGTGAGGGAGAGGGGGAGGGAAAGACCAAACCCGCGAAATCCACACTGTAATCCAATAGATTTGTAACTTTAAAATCCATCAAAACAAATTGCAATACCACTGAAATCAAACCCGCAAAAGATCTGTAGCAACTTCAAAAATTTTTTTTACTCAAAAATAATTTTTAATTATTTTTATGATAAAATAATAATATTAATTTCTTAAACTTTTATGAAATATATTATACAAAATAAAAATTATCTTTTAAACCATAATATTGAATTTGATATTGGGTGAAATTTGAGGATATTTATGAATTGTTCAATTTTTTCTAGTGAATAGTAAAAATACATATTTTACAAGTACTATCATTTTTTTAATTATATCATGTTATTTAAAAGATTCATTTATTTATCATAAAATGAAATATGATCCATTTTATTTTGAAAATTCAAATTAATTATATTTGAATAGGAAATATTAATGATTTTATTATAAGTTATTTTTATTCTTAAAACATGATTTTTCTAAAAACATCCTTTCGTTTCATATTATGAAATTTGTTAAAATTTATTTTTGAAACTTCTAGAAATCTCATAATGAAAAAATTTATAATATTTTGAATTAGGAGGATGAATTTTTAAAAATATTTTCCTTTTATTATTATTATTAATAGTAGTTTTAGAAAATATTTATCACCTCAAAACTAGTAAAATGGGGGAAATGTGAAATCTATGATATAAGGTCTTAAAATAATCCCAACGCATGAAATTACATCATTATATGGAATAAATTTGACCATAGAAATCCAAAACCAAAATATATATCATTTCAGTGACATTTTACATTTATAATGATATTTAAATTATTTTAGGTAATGATAATTCCAAAATGTAACTCCCTTGATGTAACACCCTGACCCCAGTTACCCAGAGTCAGTGCATTATTACATAACATTGGCATGATACAAGGAATCAGGTCCCGAAAGACCAACCAGTTTAGAATCCTTGGAAGTACTAAATACATACATAAGTTTTACATTACATCATGAAATAAAAAAACACTGTGTCCCCTTTGAACTCTCTTATATCCCTTAGCATATTCCTGCTGGTTAATCATAATATACTTCTTCACAACCTTGAAAAAATAAAACACAAGAAAGGGGTGAGCTCAGATGCTCAGTAAGGATAACAATATAGAGGGAACTATCACAAATAAGCACAAACATTTAACAAAATGTATAAGACTAAAACACAAGCCTTTTAAACTTAAACTTCAGCATAATATGGAAAAGATAAATCAAATAATTCCATTTACTTGTTCACATGGATATTCTACTAGTTGAATAATTACATGTAATATCAATAGCCAATTTCATAATGATGAAATGCATAATTCCAGACATCATAACTACATAGTCAAGGCCTCGTACTAGGACTAAAAATAAGATTTTTTCAAGGCCTTGTGCCAAGACACTAGTTTGTCTCATGATACCTACCGATGCATTGAGGAGCTATAGCCAGCTCCACCTGTCACTTATTAAGTCCAATGCATTCCTCATATGAAAAGGTTGAAACATACCGTAAACATTCATATTAAAACTATCATATGAAACGTTAATAATTTAACCATAAACCATGAATGGTATAAAAATAACACATCCATAGTCAAACATATCACAAAACCTTTAATACAATATGGAAGATTATATTGTAATAAATCAACTTCAAACAAGTGTAAAATCAATCAAAGGATGTTGACATAGATGAAATCAAAAATATTTGAGAGAAATATCTATTTCTATTTTGAAATCATTTAAGATTCAGGTAATTATAAAAAAAATTTATTCTGAAAATATTGTTATAAGCTTATAAGGGAATCTTTTAAGGTGTTATAATGGCAGAAAATATCCACACTCACTGTATAAGTTTAAAAAATATTCTTTCCTTATTTTTTTTCGAAAAGGTCGTAAATGACTTTAATTGGAAAATGATGGAAATATTACTTTATAAATTTTTTATAAAAAATCAAACAAGGGAATAAATTAATTTAATACATAGTATAGAAAATAGTAAAATTGTTTTTAAATAAATTTCTCAGAAACATGGATGTGGATGATAAAGATGTCCCAGTAGATACTCATGTATAAACAACCTTAGATAATGACGAGATTCCAGAATTAACCCTTACCTTGTACTTTTCAATGATCGAGGGTATGTTAAAATATTGTATAATAGTTAAATAATTATTATTAAATTATACAATAATCACATACATAAATATGATTTCATATATGATCTTATAATATTTCTTTGTTGATAATATTTCAGTAGTATCATTGTTTCAGGTGTTAACTAATTCATTTTTCTTTATATGTTTTGTTATGTAAGTCATGATTGTTATGGATAGGATGTATTTGATTCATATCCAGAATGATATTAAGTTCTTAAAAATTATTTTTAATCATAAAATAAATATTATTATTGAATGGTTATGATGGGGAATGAATTTCATCACGTTCGTGGAGACGGTAATCTGTACATACGCACGAGAGATAATATCATTCTATTGATGATGAAATAATATGTAATTGGATGGTATATCATATATAAAGAATAATTACCATGTTATATTTATTATTTATATCAGTTATACTCATTATTATACCCATCCGAATAATGAAGTGTTTGAATAAAAAACTACACCATGATGTGGAGACGGTAAGCCGTACATACGCACACATACTAACTTGTCATTTATAAGATGGATAGAATAATGAATATGGTTTTACCGTATTTATAATACCATCACATTATTTATAATTTACTGTAGTTAGTATTTTGGTATGGAAACAACAAATAAAGGGTAAGTGGAAGATGAAAAGAACATTGAAAGAGGTGGTGAAATTATTACATCTTCTTCGGTTGTTTCCTTATGAGTTGATCAAAAGGGATTCATAGGTTGGATTTATGTTCAAATTAATTTCTATAAGTTAAAGTTTGGGTAGTTGGTAGGATATTTTAGCAGAGTTTGGTCAATCCAAATGGATTTGGAGGTGTGATTTTGATAGAAGGGGAATTACACTTTTATAAGAGAGGTGTTGGTCACTTTAGGAAAAGTTTGAAATATTATTTTGTTATACAATCATATTCAGTTTATAATGGCTCCAAAAAGAATTTATTTCAAGGATAAGGTGAGTATGGGTCGATTACCTCTCAAAAAATAGGTTTTAGACAAGTTTGGGTCACTATATTAACCTTATATTTTAGATTTACCTCTTAGTTAAATAGTTTAACTTTTACCATGTATTCTTGTATTATTATATTAAATGGATAATAAACTTATTATAAAAATTACATAGAACTAGAAGTGGTTAATTATTGATATTTATAACCTTATCTATGTACTTTGGCTAAACCTTATATTTTTAGGAATATTATATCATTTAATAAAATAATATTTGTTTTAAAAATTCATTTATGTCAATTTTGACACTATTTAGAATTTGATTTTTGTGAAAGTCATAATAACTTTATCACTTAAAAAAAAAACAATTAATCAACCCTTTCATGTTATATTAACCTAGAAAATTAGTTTAATTCATCAAAAGTCTCAATTTATATTTATTTTGATATTTATAATATCAATTATTTTAATCTTTCATTAATATGGTAATTGCTGCATCATCATTGTGTCATAAATAAATTTAATTATTTAATGTCTGAAAATTATAAATAAAATAACATTATATATTTAAACTTTTTATCTTGATAATTAATATGTTAATTTGTATTTATCTTATGTATAACCCTATATTAAAAATGGTTAAGTTATTAAACATTGAATTTAATACTTTTAACTCTTCTTTAAATAAAATAATAATAAATGTCATAATATAATGCAAGTGGAAAAAATGATCATATTTTATTTTTAAGGTTCATTTTGGTCGAAATACACTTATTCAAAAAATTAGGACATGTGTTAGGGTAATTATAAAATCATTTTTACCTTTAATTACCCTATTTACTTTTAATAGTGGTAATTAAAATTCAAAAGTTACTATTCACCAAAAATTATTTTCATCATATTGGACAAAATTTTACTTATTGATGTAAACTGCATCTCTTAGATTTTTAAAATTCAATTCACAGTAGTAGTAGAATTACATTTTATGAAAATTTGTTAACGTGCCTAGAAGGTAGGTAAATGACGTTAAAAGTTCAATAAAATTTTATATATCTAATCTTATTATAAAATGACTCTCATGAATTACATTGAACATATAAAGGTATTATGTATCTATTTTTACCTAAAATAAATTTAAATAAAATAACTAATTATAAAAAGTCGATTTTAAACAATAACGCAGTGTTTTTCACTATTCATCAAAAATTGAATGTTTTTAGAAAAATAAAAAAAATTCACCCTAAGCTAATTTTGATTTTATTAATCCATAAATGAAGTCCATTTTGAAAAATAAAATTTAAAAAATTTCAAAAAGTGGGTATTACCATACATAATAGCTAGTTTGATTGGTCGTGGTGTGCTAGAAGTCCAAGTTTCATACAACGCAAGCTATTGCATTATTCAAAGAGAAGTGTACCGTGGAATCTTGGAGTGTTACAATTGAAATTAATGTATCAAAATTTTCATAATAAGTATAAAAGGAGGAAAATTTTGGTCCTTAATTTTAAATTCAAAAAATAATTATTTTTCTTATCAACCCGATTTATTTATGAATTTTAGTTATATAATAATAATTACAATAAATGCATATGTAACACCGATACAGTATGTGATCACATAGTTATAAAATAAAATAAAAGATATTAAAAATACTAAAAGTAATACAATTTTGGTGAATTATTGTGGTCCAATAATTTTTTAGATAAGTATAATAATTTATGGATGTGTGAAAGGTTTATATTATTTGTATATAACAATATTCACGTCTTTAAATTAATATTAATTGAAAAGTTTCAATAATGAAATTAATGACATTTTATGTTAATTATTATTTTATTAAAATATTTAAACATCAAGAAAAGTTATTCAAGATGAAAAATATGATTGAAAATGTTGGAAAATGCCATACCATTTCCATTTATGAGAAATATTTTAACTTATAATTATAATTTTAACACTCTAACACTGAAAATTTCATTACCATATTATGGTTAAAATCAATTAATAAAGGGTTAAAATCAAAATATAATGTTAATAATAACAAAAAAATGTGAAAAAAAATTTATTTGGATGATTAAAATTCAACCATATCATTTTTTTATTAAAACAATTCTTCATTTGTTTGAATTTTTATAAATCTTGACTTTGTAATATTTAATTATATTTATAATTCCAAGTGTGTTATTTCTCTCCCTTAAAAAAGTACATCCTATATTTATTTTAATAACATGAAAATGAGCTATATTTCTTGAAAAATAGAAACTAATTTTCCTTATCAAATTCCTTATACATTAGTTATATGTTATTTTATTCTTTAAATAACATTATAGGGTATCTTTATATGTTATTTAATGGAGATCATCTTAAGAAGTGGTAATAATATTACCCAAAATAATTCAATTTATTTTTTTATGCCTATAATAAATATATGGTATTCATAATAATTTTTTCAATATCATCAATATATTGAAATATTGTTTTGATTATGATCCAACCATTATCAACCTCATTTTCATCAACTGGAAAGTGAAAGTATCCCGCATGTGTATGTGGAGACTACCAACTCCACATAATGAAAAAAATAATTTTCTATAACCATATATCATGGATGGTTATTATGATGGGTTTAATTTTTTTTATATTATATTTATATTATTATTATTATTCTATAACTATAATATCATATATATATTCTTACCTTCACATCCATCAAAAAGATATAATGACCCTCATGAAAATGTATCCACTACCACCTCCAAGACATGATGTGATCTATTTTTCATTTCTCCCATACATGTATGATACTGGGGATATATTTAATAAATATATATAATTTTTATTCTATAATAATAATTAGGTAAATGTGAATTATTATTTACCTATCTATCATTCTATCTTTCAAAATGTGAAAACAACATTCATGTGTACATAAGACCCATCATCTCCAAGAACAGTTTAATATATTTTCTCTATATATACATATTATTTATGACTATAAATATGTATATAATGAATATATATTATATTTAAGTCATAAATAAAAATCTATATATTGTGGGAACATGATCAAAGAACAATTTATAGAACTAAAAAATAGAAATTCTCATGAATAAGGAAACATTCAACGCCTAGAAACAACAATTTTAATAAGGATTTATTAGTAAATGGTTGTTTAAAAGTTCACATATAAATTTTTATTAATTATATGACTCTGGTATTGATTTATAATAAATATTAATTTATTATATAAAAGGCTGAATCCTTTTCGAACCAAATTCAACTCGAGGTAAGAGATTTATGTTACAATCTCCTTTTAATCTTGGTTGTTTATGCATGAATTTACATTGAATGTAATTATATTATTATTTCTATAAAAATTAATTTGTATTTTTTTAACTTATAGTTATTTCAATAAAATATATGTTTTCCTTCCATTTTCCTCAAATTATGATATCATGATATTAAAATAAACTTTTTATAGGATAATGTCGTTATTTCTCTATTCAGTTGAAAATATGTTTTCTTCAATATCCATGTTTTCTAAAAATTCATTAAATATGTTTTATACTAGTATATGATTGTTTTAAGTCATTTTTATCCATGATTTATAGTTTTCAAAAAAAATTAAAAGGAATAATATATTTTTTCTAAATGAGGAACTTTTGAATATTTATAGAAAATGTGAAATGAATCATTTTTTAAAATATAATTATTGAATAAAATTTTATTCAATCATTAGTGAATAAGGATTTGAATCTTAATTTAAAAGCATCCAATTTTCATTTCAAAGAAACTATCTTTTTTATTATTTTTAAAAAATTTGATTTTAATATGTTATTTAAAAATAAAAAAAAATCCTAAAAACATATTTTAGGGACCTTTGAAATGAATTTCTCATCAATGATAACATCCATTTATGTTACGTAGGCTTTACTAGAGATATGATATAATTATTCCTTATTTATTTTTTTATGGATGATTTATGGTGATGTTGATGAAATATTGATGAAACTCATTTTATTTTCTATGGGTTAATTTATGATGAATGTTTTTATGATACCGTGGCATATCGAAGAAGGAATTTATGATTATATATTTAGTGGGATTGGTATTATATATCCCTCTAATGCATTAGGTAAATATTAATGTCCAATGAGCTAAAAGGGTACATGGTAGAATTTCTCGAGCTAAAATGAGGGTACATGGGAGGCTATCCCAAGACCAAAATAGGGTATATAGGAGGTCATCCCAAGCCTGAAAGAGGGTATATGTTATGTTATCCCAAGAAAAAAAAGTTACACAAGATATTACCCCATGTCTAAACTAGGTAAAATGGTAGTATTGCCAATAACAACATGTTTTTAATGTCTTTGAGAGAATCCTTGACATATGATTTCTATGATTATTATTATTCCAAAAACTTTTGACAATTTCATGTTCATAAGGTTAATTTTCTTTGATTCCTTTATGATTCAAATTTTATGAACGGTCAAATTTCATGAAAATGATATTGTTTATGACCTAATAATTTTTTTAAATTGTTTTCAATTGTTAATCGAATTTTCTTATACCCTTTTTTCTCATGGTATGTTAAAATAATCCTTAATATCTCCTTTGTTTACCCATACTGAGCATATGAGCTCTACCTATATTATGTTTTCTTTTTTTACCATGATATAATGAAAAATTTTATGCATTGTTTGTCTAAAAAGAGTGATAGTAATGACTAAATTGGTGAGAGGCAATGTAGATCTATTATGAATTAGTTTTTTATGTATCCATGTTTCCAAAAAAATTACCATATAGTGTTATGGAATGGATCGTAATATTATGAAATGAATATTAAACTAACATGATGTAATTTTTATATATGAAATTTATGTTTCAATGCAATTCTTTTCATGATAAATTCCCTATCTGATTTATCCCAAATTGAACACCAAAATCCTCCTCTTACTCACCAAAGTCATTTCACACTACCCCAAACATCCACAAGCCACCACTTATTCCCAATTTCCCATACATAACAAAAAAACCACAGAAGATGGACCCACCCACACTGCTCGTCATGGTTACTCATGATATCCAAAAAAAGTGGAAATTAATAGAGAAAATTTTCTATTTAACTAGTCAATTAAGATGAAACTCTAAAATGAAGTATATTTTTTTGGGAATTAATGAATAAAATTTTATTTTTTCATGAGTTGTTTTTTCATTCTCATGTTAATTCAAAAAAATGAATTATTAGAATTCAAAATAATTATTCAATAATTATAAATGGTATGTTCAACACCATTACTCAAGGAATAAATTAAATACTTATTTCATGAATATAAATCAATAATTTTAAATATATTTGTGTCAAAAAATTATCCATAATGAATTGTAATGAATAAACAAGATAATAAATTGTCTTTGATCGTCATTCTGTGAATTTAATTTATTTTGTAACATCCAAAAATCTTATCACGTCAATAAATACTATATAATAATTGTGTAGAAATATCTAAAACTTATAAAAATAGTATTAGGTCATGTTTCAAGCCCAAAAATAATTATCTTGATGTTACATAAAACTCTGTATCTGAAGAAATACTACAGTGAAATATTTTTAATATTGGTTATTCGTAGAATAATTCAATGTAAATATGCATTTAACATTTCGTATTTTTTTTCTACCAATTTATATGTTTGTTTTCTTAAAACAAATACCTATATAATAATGTATTTCATTATAAATATTTTTTTTAAATTAATAATATATTTTTAATCTTATTTAATAAATAATTAAATAATGTATCAAAATTTTTATCACAAAAAGTTTCCTTTTATATAATTATAGTAATATTACGCAACTTTAGATTCACATTCAATGTACTAGTTATAAAAATTGTTATAAAAAATTACTTAATAAGGATAAATACATTAAATAAAATAAATTAGTATAATGTTGTATGAAGAAAACTAAATAGCATAATGATAATTTAATATTTTGGTTCACCATAGTCTACCAAAGATTACATATCTATGAAAGACACTATGCGTTGAAAAAAATGAAATTCAAGACAATAATATTTTAAATGAAATTAATTTATCTTGGAAATAAAAATCAATGTAAGGAATACTAAAGAAAATTATATGTAACTATTGAATTTTTATTGATAATTAATGACCATTGGAATAGTTTCTCAACTACGAAAATATTTACCTAATTGTTAAAATAATAAATTCTCCATTAGAATAATTACATGGATGTTATAACAGTAACCTAACTATTAATATAGTCATATAATGGTTGGAATAGTAAAATAACCCTTAATATGATACATACTTATAAATAATTTTTTACTATGAATAAAATTTTTAATATATATATATCAGAATTACATAAAATTATTACTCAATCCATATAACAAAATATAATTATAACTATACTATTTAAATAAACATGTTTTAAACTATTCAATAAAAAAATATTTTTTTATGCTATAACTAAATATGAGAATTCAAAAATTTAGAAATGTGTCTTGGTGATTTAATTTTTTGATTCATCATGTCAAAATTATGTAAGGGTTAAGTTTTTGTAATTTTCAAAAATAGTGAAATATAGAGTTGAATAGTATCATTAGTTTAAATATTTTATATTATATTAGAAGATAAATATTTTTTATTTACATCATGCATGATTTAAGATAATTTTATTTCATCTTAACATTATTTTTACTATATTTTTTCATAATGACAAATGTTAATGACATTCTTGAGAAAACATGTTTAATGAGTATTTTATTCAAAATAATATCTCCCCAACATCCATAATACACCCTCATCCATATATTTATACTCACTCTATAATAATATAAATGATATACATATATATATCCAATCATAATATAAGCTCTTCAACCCACATTCATTTCTCTTATTCCAACCAAAATACCCATTTTTTGAAGGCTTAAGGCTCTCGAGCATGGTGTCGAATTCAAAACCCATGTATTTTTTTTTCAATTATATTCTTATCACATTCATAAAACAGTAATACTAAATTAACATTAAAATATTAATAGAATTATAAACTTTTGTGTTTATGAAAAAAAATATTTATTATTTCTTCTCCTATTTTAATCACTCATAAAAACACTGCTCATACTATGGTTGGTTTATACCAACTATTACAACAATGATATTTTCATTACAAAATTAAATTATTTATTTTAATTTTTTCCATTAATATATATAATATTAATATTCCAATTTAATCATTGGTAATATTGATGAATTATTATATTGGAATGTTATTAAAAATATTTAATCAAATTACAATAGCTATGTTAATTTCTTAAAAACTAACATACCAAGAAATTCTTAATGATGTGTGAATATATATTAATATTTTGAAATCACTTAAATCTAAAATGACATGAAAAAATATAACTACACTTCAACTAATTGATATATTAGTGGATAAGAAACATTAATAGTTTCCATTATATAGAACAAATATTCAAACTATTGACTAAACTTCTCTAGATAATGAAAATAATCATCATGGAACAAATGAGGAGTAAATAAATAAAATGAAATAATAACAATGAAATAAAGATCAATAAAGTTACGAATAAAATAATTAATTGAGATAATTTTATTATTCAAGTAGTTATTAGTCATAAAAATAGATCTCAGACATTCGGAAATGAGTTCTCTACCAAATTACCATTACATAAAAGAAATATTTAATTATTTTCTATCTTCCCTAAAAAGTATTATTTATAATATCTTAAATATATACCTAACTAGGTTCCATTTATTATTTATTAATTACTTGTCTCATTACCTCTCTCATTTATTCATAATCTATACATTACCTTGTTTATATGGGATTCTTATCTCAATCTCCATTCACTAAGACATAATCCATGTGACCCTCTTATTTAACATTATTTGGTTTATATTATTCCCTATAGTAATCCTTTATCAAATTTTACTTTTTATTATTTGGATATGTAACTCAAGTTTATGTTCTATCTTTCATTGGATTACGTCACTAAATTTGTTTGTTAGTTATTGATTCAATTTCCTTACATTAAGTTGAACTATTTCTTATTTCTTTTATGGTGGTTATATTTCATCCTTTGAATATACAATAATAAATTTCATTAATTAATACCTAAATTTATTTATTATAATATTCGTTTTCACTACTTTATCAGGTCACATAACATTCCATATAACTAACTATGCATAAAAATAATATTTCTTTACAAACTTTCCCATTTGAATAAATTGTAATTATGTATTCTGGTTTAAATTTATTCACATAGACATTCATGTCATTCAATATATTTTGGAAATCTATTGAAATGATTGTATAACCTTTATTCTAAAAGTTATTAATACCTTATGTTTATAATATTGGTTAAAGGGTAATTACCAATATTGTCCCAATTGTCAATTGATGGTGGAAATATTGCAACTTGACAATATATCCTTTTGTTAAACATTTTTATAATACCCAATACTTGATTATTTTATTAAAAACATTCAATTTGAACGTAATACAGTTTCTTTTTGGATAAATCATGAAAATCTATAATACTATTATTTTCATTTTTATTTTAAATTATTATGTATCATTAAATATAATAAGTTCTTTTTGAAACATAATAATATATATTTTCTATATATTAATTTCATATGATGGATGGATTGGAACTTTTAAATCCCCATGATATATTTGTATATATTATCCTATAAATAATTATAATATTGACTATCATTTACGACACAAAAAACCTAGTTAAAAAGAAACATCATATAATTTATTATTATGAAATATAATATTTAATAAAATATTAGAACAATATTTGAAATATAATTAATAAAATTAAATAAATTTTTAAATCTCAAGAAAATAAAATACATAAATTAACTAAATTTATGTATTATAAAAAATATTCCTTACCTATTTCTATTATTGTATTGAAGAATAGTATAATGTTTTTAATATAAATCAATTTAATAAAACGTAGATGATAAGAAACCTAATTTGAATGGGATAAAAAAATTTAATGTTTAAAAGGGATATTGTTCAAAGATTTATTTTCAAAGTGTTATACACTAATATCTTAAATTAATCTAGTAAATTTTAAAGGGTTATTCTAAAAAAATGTTTCAATGTGGATAAGAATATATTAAGACTCATTTTTAATAGATATAAAATAAGATTCAGAACACATAATGTTTATAAAGTAATTTTTTTTAATATAGATTGATATTCATCGTATTTAATGTTTTTATTAGATAGAAATATTTCTAGATTTTATAATTTTAACATTATAGTATGGAAATAATTTTTTGTAACATAATGTAGAAATTATCTTAGGTTGAATTTTTTAATTTTATTAAGTATGTGGATTTTTATGTTAATAGTTAAAAAAGTATAACTTTTACGAATATCATAACATTTATAAATTTTCAAAATATTAATTATACTTAAGTGTTTAGGGAATATTTTTTCAAATTTTAGAGATAAATATAAAGATTTTATGCCAAAAAATCATATAAATATTCTTCAATTGAAATAAGGTAACTATTGTTCCTAGATAAATATAGAATCATTTATTGTAGGAAATGTAGTTATTTTTCAACATTATAAAAATCAAAATAGTATCATTAGAAAAATATTAATGATAAAATAAGTGTATTAAATACTTTTATGGTATATTTTGTAACAAATAAATTATTTTTAAGTATACTTACAACTTTTAGAATTATATAACAAATTAATATTCCAAATAGTATCCTAGTTCTTGAAAAAGGAAATAAAAGTGAAAATAATTTCATAAATACATTTACTTGATAAGGATTAAATTAAGTGAATATTAAGAAAGAACCAACCTGAAAAAATTAATGGGTAATATGTTATACTTATGTCCTATTCCTTTTCTGCTTTCTCCCTTCCCTGATTGTTTGGTGCTGCTCACTGGTGGGGTAGCGTAGGCCTCTCTCACCCCTCTTTCTGCCTTCCCCTGTGCAACAGACCTCTATGTTGGGTCTATGTGTGGGCACTTCAGGCGGTTTGGGTCGGCGATGGTGGGGGCATTCACTGTTCTTCCTCTTTTATGCCCTTGTTGTTCAGCCCATCGGGCTCGCCCCCATCTTGTTCGGGCTCGATGCGAGTTTTGGGACTTCTTGGGATGGTGATGGTGGGGGGCTGGCAGTGGTCTTGGGATTTTTTGTGTCAGCGTTGGTTTTCTCACTGTCAGTTCTTTTTCTCTTATTTGGATTCTCTGGTGTTTCTTTTTGTCGATGTATCTTAGTTCAGGTTGTTTCCTTCTTCAATTCTTCTAATGTTTTTTGAATATTTTTGTTTTTGTTTTTGGTTTGGTTACACTGTGGTATGCTGCTTGGTTTTTTTCTTCAACGACAACAATGCCGATGATTCTTGTGTTGGCAACAATGAAGATGGTTAGTGGATTGTGCAAGACTTTTGCCTTGTATGGTGTTGTTCCCGAAAGAGGTTCTTGTTAAGGATTTCTATTCGATTTGAAGTTGGTGACATGGTGCTGTTGGTTAAAATAGGTTTGATAGTCTTTGACGATCTCTAGCTTTCTGGTGTTTGTTCGGACGACGACAGTGACAATGGTTTTTGGTCAGTGATGACGTTAGTGTGGTTCATGTTAGTGTTGGTAGGCGACTTTGAGGGGCTCCGTCGGGCTCTGACGACTGTGCGGTGGACGACGACCTCGATGGTGGTAATGATGGAAACATCCATGGTAGGTTTAATGATGATGGTTCGATGCGATGGGACTTCGGCTGACGGACACTAGATCACGATCGTCTTGGGATTTACGAATATCTAGGTTTGTTATTTTCAAATTTTGAATGTTGGAATCATTCGTTTTGTATCCCGCCGGTTACCACTAATCCTTAAAGCGGATGTTTTGAAAATCAAATAAAAATATAATTTTCACTCAGTCACAACACTTACGAGGGTCCATGTAGTGCTTCTATAAAAAGAAGAAAAATAAATTCAAATATTTTATAAATATATAAACTAATAATTTTTATGTATATTAGGGTATTTAATGAAATTTATAGATTTTTATGAAATATAAGTAATTAAATAAAATTTAATTTATTAAATTTATTATCATTTTAAAAAATTTAATGACAAATTATAACAATAACGATGTAAATGATATGGAATTTTATTTAATGTTTACAATGACTTATAAAGTTAGAAAATATCACACCACCGCATATGTAGGGATGAGGTAAATCTCACTATCACCTTATAACCTATAATTTTTTTTATCAATTTTGGATATATTTTCCACTAATATTATATTCCTTTTAAATTGATATATAAGTATTTTCAAAACAAATTCCCCCTATCCCACTTATAATAAACCCATCCAACACCATTTTAAAGACACACATACGAATATAATTCATATTCATTATATAAAAAAATCAATTCATTAATGAGATTATACGACATGGATAGCTTTTTTCCACAATATAATTCTGTAAACCCTCTAAAGCCTATAAGGATTCCCAGAGAAGATGTGATTTCTTATTCAAAAGAAATGACTTGTATCTTTAATTTTTATTTATCATCATCTTATAACACTTCTTAATTATTATCTATCAAAATATTTACATCTTTATGTGGTCATTATACTTATTTAATTAGGATGATATACTAAAATATCATTATAATCCTATGCATACATTGATTATAGCAAGTTCTTATTTTGGTTATTTTTTCCATAAATATGAAAAATGTTATAAAGTTCTAGCATAGAAGAATATAAGAACTAAATTAATGGTAAGATATCATAATTAATATTTAATACTGTTATTTTTGTTTTTAAATTGGAATTTATTGATTTTTCTGATTATTAATATGCCGACTTTTATTCATTAAAATTCTTCAAAAAAGCATGTTATGAATTTCATATTGAAGAACTATACTTGAAACTCCCATCAAATGAACCTAGAACTTCAAAAATCATAATTGAATTTATATTATAGTACATTTAATTTTTTTAGATAATTAACTCCTAGACATATAGTGATTATGGAAATCGAGGTACCAAAATGGATAATAGAGGGTGAAAACCACTAACTAATGATGATCAATATTAACTAAAAATAAAAATAACTATGTAATAAATGATTATAAATGATTAATATATAATAAAATAACCATATATACAATTCTAAAATAAATTTTTAAAGGTTTATGTTTTTATATACATAATTTCAGAGAGTGATTAACAAACAAGGTATCTATAATATAAGTTTTACTTAAATAAATTCACTATAATTATCTTATAACCACCATTATACATTTTTTTAATTATACCCAATGAATGTCTTATATTTCATTTCATCATTTTTTTTCATTTACAATTTTTTCACATAAATTAATTTTTAAAATTCTCACACATCAAAAATTATGACGTTCGTAAATGTTTTATCATCTAAATCTCCATACATTAATTTATGTTATATATTCACCACCATATTTTTTTATGGTTTATATACTTCCAATTTATTTATTTTGATCATAATATCAATAAAAATGAAGGTATTTATAACTCCAATAAAAATTTTCAATATAGAAAAATAGTTATTCTCAATTTTTCAAAGTTATAATAGTTTCCTTTCCAACAGCATGTTTTTTAGATTGTTTATGTTTAAAGTTTAGTGAATTACATGTTATATCTCATTATAAGAACTTATATATTCATCTCATTTAATTTTTTTTGTGTTTAAATATATTCTCATCCTTTATTTCCCTTTGGTTCATAGTTCAACTGAAATAATGATCGTAAATTGAACTAACATTATCTCTTATTTTTGGTCATGAATCATTTTCCTCCATTTTCAAGTAATTTATATTTTTTATAATTTTTAATTTATTTACATAAATTATTTCATAAGGTAATTTTTTATTTATTTATACTTACAATAATTTTTTTAAAATAACCCACTTCACATTTTCAATGAAGACATTTTTGACTTTCATTACAATAGTATAAAATTACTCTCATCATAATGTTTTCTACATGAACATATTTCCCCAACAGTATAACTATTTTCCATAATAAATCATCCTCTTTATGTTTTCATGATTTTGAAAATTATGGGGCTTGGGGGAATTGGAACCCTATTAAGAGGCCCCAGTGAATGGTTCCTCAACTGTGAGGCCTCAGTGTTGTGGGAACCCAGTCATGTGGCATAGGTTAATTGGAGATCAGGTGTCCCACATCTTGGGTGTCTCAATGCATAGCTACATTATATCCCATTTAACTAAAAAATTGTTATCTTAGTACGTATGTATCTATTAACTAGTCATCTAGTGCACTAGTAGATCATCACTAATGGGGTTGGTTATTAATTTAATCAGTTATTAGTTGTTATACAACCAAGTCAATCAGTGTCAACATATCTCAATGCTCATGTAGAAAAGAATATCAGTTACATCTCTAGATAAGAATCCCTGGGTGTGTACTTTTTATCACCTCTACTTTGGTTTTGAAATCAAAATCACCTTAAGGAATGAATTATTGAAGACTTGGGAATTTTATCTAGAGTTCCATGTGGTCTGGTGATTTAGTTGTGTACTTTATCTACACTAGTTCCTTTCTCTCCTCGTGGTGTAAAGGAAATGAAGAAATGGGTTCATTTTAAAGAAACCCCATACCTAATAACCCATATAGATGTAGTATGAATTACTACCATGTTGTTTGGAAGATTTATTGGAAATGGAAAGTTGTGTTGTCTTTTATTGTCAAATAAGATAAAGAAGAAAAGAAATCACCTCACCTTGTATTTGATAGTGATTAAACTAAACATCATATTTATAATATCAGATAGACAATACTTATGAATGTCTATGAGATTGAGAAGATTATTTTTGGAATATAAAGTTCATTGAACTCCCCATGGGTTTGGAATGAGAAAATATCATAATGGGAAGTTATATCAGACTCTGATTGGTTCCAATAGATACCTGATTATTATTTTCTATTTTTTATTTCAAAAAATTGATAATATATCTGATAAATTATGATACAAGCCTTATAAAGGCAGGATGATATCTAGCAATTTAAATCATATTAAGGATCATATTAGAATAAAAAAGTTACTAGTAGAGTGGGATGTTATTAAACATTCCAATGAAAATTTGATGATGATTTTATTTTTTTAATTCAGAAAATTCATATATTTTCTATGAACTTGTGTTGCAAGACTTATGAGGGAAAGAGGAAGAAAAAGTAATGAAAATCATATTTAGAAAATGAAAGAAGTGATGAAAGGATATGAAGCTATAATAATTTCTAATGGATGTTTGACAATTATATACCGATTCTAAATGTATTCAAAGTCACAAGGAAGCCAAGGTAAAAGAAGAATTTTTGTGGGAGAATAAATTTATGAAAGAAAAATATTTTTGGTATCAGATCATCGGTGTAAGATCATTAGATTAAAATTAGTTTGTATGATAAGAAGTTTGATTGGAATTTGGGAATATAAAGATATTTTTTTTTATTCAAACCAATAATCCATAAAAAATATATATATTTAGAAAAAAGGTAGAAGTGTTCATCATATTTAAAAAAGGAAAGAAGTTTTAAATACGATGCTGATGACATTGGTCCATCGGACACAGTGTGTCACCAATCATTGAAGGCATAATAATTTTTGTTGGATGTTTTTGGGACTGTTACTAATAATGAAAGTTAAATAATAATCAACAATATTGTCAACCATTTTCACAAAGATTAATTATTGATGTTTTTCAAGTGGGAAGTTTGTTTCCCACAATAATTGGGTCAATAGATACAAGAAATCTTATTTATTTCGATGAGTTTTTATATAAAGTGGGTTAATACTATCATACTAGTACCAACACCAATTATTTCATTAGACATATGTTCATTGGTCTGGGAAAAGAAGAAATAGATTATAGCTTAAAGCTAGTTGAAGTGTTGTCAATAGGGATCATATAAGAAGTAAAAGATGTTTAATGAATTATTTTCATATGGTGTAGAGAAATTTAATGATGAACATGTTATCTTCATCATAATAAAGACATTATAATAGGACTTTTAGTATTTTTAATAGTATGGTTTATCGTATTGGAAAAAATTGGAATGGAAAATCAGAGTCTGAATAAATATTGAAAAGATATTCTAAAGCGATCTAATATTGTGAAAATATTTGAGAAGGTTTTAGAAGAATGAATAAGATTTAGGGAGGTCAACAATGGAGAAGCGATTTATGGGTCATTTATGGTTTTGGAAATTTGGTTGAGTGGGATAGTTTTCCAGAATCCCACCCAAACCATATATGGTTCACCCATAAAAGAGAATGTACTGTTTTACTTTCTAGCATAGAATTACTTTTGAAGAGAGAAGGAAGTGCGCTAAATAATTTAAGAGAAAAGAAGTTTTTGGATAATGTTTCCCTAAGTATGTTTGTCGGAATGAATAATAAAAGGATAAGAGATACGATTTCAATCATATTTTCTAGATCAGTATGAGAAATCAGATTGGGATTTCTAGATTGAGGAAGAAGCAGTTCAGTATTATCTCAACCGTATTCTGATAGAATCATATTTCCGTATTGAAAAATCAGGTTACTAAATTCAACTTGGAAATTAGACTGAGTGTCATTCTAAATTCTAAAATAAGTTCTTGATTTCTTATCGGTAATACATTGAAGAATTTTTTGAAGGTCATATTTTTTAAATTTGACCAAGAAATACTATAATAAGTTTGTGACACAAATTTTAATTACATGATTTTTCATACATGAATCATGTGCACTGTTTTTTGAACATAATTCTACAAGAGTGTAATGGTATATCCCACTATTTATATTCCAGAAAAAACATATTGTTGTCTTGTATATTTTGTGGTAGTGGATTATTTCCAAGACATACCAAGGATGTACATACTCTTGTTGAGTATTTAACTTTATAAATTCTTGTTTTCTTATGGATTTTTGATTTTTTGGTTTTCATAGAAAGTGTATAGTCTTTAACAAGATGGGACGGTTTTTTAGAAAGAAGAAATCATAAAAGAAAGAGATACCACTAATCTTCTTAGTGATACTTTATCATGACTGGGAACTTACAAGTGGTATTAGTGCTAAAGGTTCCCTTCATTTACTCTTTTCTAAACTTTATAATAAAAAAATTTATGGATAATATCAATTGGGTGGAAATTAAAGGGATTCTATTTTTCTATAGTAATAACTATCATATCTTGAAAGATATAATGTTTTTTATCTTATTTTTATTGGTTATGATGTTCTTGAAGTTGTAATAGATTTACATCCTTCTATTGATGATAATGATTCTCTTAAATCTATTGAAAAGAAGAATTTTGTGAATGATCAAAATGACAAGAAAGCTATAATATCATCACTTTATAAATGTGAGTTTCTAAGAGTAGAAGGTGTTTTCATGACCAAAGGTATCTTGGATGAGATGAAAAAAATTGATGAAGTAAATACAAAATTAAATAAAGAAAAAGATAAAAATAAGGCGGGTTAAGTATGAAGATATCAAGATAGGTTAGTATCAATATATTGGTGACTTCTTTACCAGGTTAAATGAAATTTTAATTAATATTATATTTTTAACATCCTGATCTGTCTTACTATTGAAATGGTAGCCACACCGGTGGGTCACATGACCTCAAGCGTGTCAGCCCGTACTCCAGAGGCTGCTGAGTAGCAGTGAGGGTGTAAGGAGGTGATATTGTGGAGACTATACCATCATGATAAGAGTTGTATAGTTGTATAAAATAATATAAATTGGTGAAAACAGGGAAAGTAATATAAAGTAATGATAAATCAGCAGAATACATATAATAAAAATCTAGTAAAAGTGGCCAATTCCAATTTATACATAGCATGCATGACATGGAAATCATACAAAACTGAAAGCAGTAAACAATATATAATGCTAAAAATATAAGACCCAAAAATAAGAAAAGATACTAAATTCCCACAAAAAACTCCAAGGTAATCCCAAGATTTTACAAAGCCCTTCACTCCTAACTCTAGGTTAAACCTCATAGAAACAAGCAAGGTCCAAGGCCCTACAAATAAGAAAGGTCTACTCGTGTACCCTAATGCAATGGAATCCTGAGTTGGGTATGAGATTTAAATCTTAGTAGGCCATAACCATCGGTTTCTAGCCCCATCCATAAAATTTAATATAAATTTATCTATGTGCAGGTATAAAGTATTAATGATAGAATTGAATAAATAATTAACAGCTGTCTAGGTTCTAGAGGGACACCTGATGGTGAGTCCTGCTTCAGATCGAGGCTGTTAAGTCTGACCAAGTCACCATACATATATATATACATAGTATAGATATGTATATATATATATTTAGATATATTTTGCTATAGATTATGGCGTAACTCTCATACATCCAATACCAGGGTAGCTATCACGGTCTAAGCACTGTCCCCACTCCAAGAGCTCTCATAGTCCCATGGAAATACATGAGGGAGCTCTCACTGTCTTCCCTACCTCATGTCTCTCACAGTCTGTGGATCTACAACTATAATCTCACATAGTCTTCCATACCTGAAGGCTCTCACGGTCCTTGGGTCCATAGCTAGAAGCTCACACAGTCATCCATACCTCAAGGTTCTCATGGTCCATGGGTCCATACCCAAAAGGCATAACATTTACATTAGATAATTTCAGGTAAACTATATTATATCATTTTAATTTAAAGATGGAAAAAAATTATGCAATGAATTTATATATAATTCAGGTCATGGGAAAAGCCATGCCATCCCTTGAAACAATTCCACATGAGCTAGAACAGTTAAAGGGATTAAGCCACCTCATCCTAGGAAACCCATACTAGTCAACCATTGAAATTTTTTAATCATGGAAATTTCATTTACAATGGATCATGTCAAAGGAAAAAGTACATATCAAATAGTCATACCATATTCATAACATAATCAATCACATTCAAATTTCTACTTGAGGCAAACCATCCTAAGTATTTCAATTAAAAATAAAAATGTTATTAGAAACCTTCAAAACATACCATGAAAAAAGGACTTTCCATGTATATTATTAGGTTAATTCAATTCCATTTCAACGAATTTATTACATTTAAACCCTCTAATATAATGAAATCAAAACATTATGATCTAACCATTTAATTTGAAGCACATCGTTTAGTGTAATTTCCTTTGTCAAGTACATCTCATCAAATTTTCCTAGACATAGAAAATTGGTTTAAGGGATAAAATTTGAAGGTCACTCTATTCAAAGGATTCCAATATACCATTTAAGCTACCCTAACCAAGTCCATTTAATTCCCATATCTCCAGGGCAATTTTATTTAAAGGTTAATTCAGAATTAATTAGGTGGTCTGGAGAACAAGTGTAAGACCATAAATGGGAAACTCATTTAGGATCATTTGTAAGTTTCATGTGCTAAACATACTAATAGAATTTCAATAAAAAAATCAACAAGTAATACCAATGCAGTCATACAAACATGCAAAAAGGTCTATCAGTACATTTCCAGCTTGATGGTAGCACAACTCCGTTGGAGGGTTTTTTGTGAAATCATGAGTTTGTCATCATACAACCATTTATATTATTTAAGCATCTCAACTCATTAAAAATAAAGAATAATTTATGAGAAACTACTATAAATGGAAAATCATTAATAAGAATGAAAAGATGAACAATTAACTAATTAAATAATTCTTTCATAAATTAAAATGTAATGGAAAGGGACCCTACCTCAAAGTGGAACCAAGCCATCCACTTCAGCTCTTAGAGATTTTTAACTAAAATATGATTCCCCCCACTGGGTATATGCACCTTCGTATACCTTCAAGGACACCTATCCCCTATTCACACACCCTCATGTCTATGAACATGTGCAAGGGGATCGTTACATATATACTTATATGCATATATCAATATCCTCTCACCTATGATTTCATTTTAATATAGATATATATATAGGCACACCTAGCCCCATACATGTATATTCACTTCCATGGTTGAATATACATGTAACAAGGGAACCTACATATACATATATATACATATCTATGCACACATAGGTGAGTTGTGTTAGACTCGGTTGCTCAAAACCACAAGAAATGGTCCAAAGAACTACACAAAAAAACTATGAACCTTAAAATAAAGAAATAACCTAAAATAGAGTGTAAAAAAACCAACAATGAGAATAAAACCATACCTCATATAATCATGGGAAACTAAAATAGGCCTAACTGCCTTACCTTTGGTAGTGGTTGTCGGAACACCCCAGAAATGTCCTAAGAGACCTCCTTCACGACCTAACATCGAAGGAAGAACGAAATTAGGTCAGCCTAAGGGTCATACGGTTCTGAAAAACCCTATTGGGTGATGGATAGGCTGAAAAAAGTTAAAAAAATGGAGGATATGGGAGGAGAGTACCCACCTTGATGGATCGATAGAGATTTATAGATAAATCCAGACCGATTCAGCGAAGGAGAGAAAGCTGTAGGAGGGAGTCGTTCACGTCGAGAGGGGAACCCCCTTTGGGGTACGTCACGGGTTTGGAAAGAAATAGATGAGGGAGATATTTTGTTTAGGTATTATTTTACATTAGTTTTCTTTTATTTTAATTTAATTAATTCATTATACAGACCCAACTGTAGGGTTTGACCCCCAAGATTTTTCAAACCAAGCACAAACTGTGTGGCACCCTTGTCTAAGAGACCCCCTGCACACGGGATAGGTGCATGGTTTGGGAAACCATGTACATCCCATGGGAAACACCTATTCTACCCATAAATAAGAATTCATGGTTTCATACAGTGGGTTGCATGTTTTCAGACAACTTGTTCCTCCTCTATAGCTGTTCAAATCTTTGATTTTCTGGGTCTGGTGCTCCTGAAACTTCTCAAGTCACTCATGAACCATAAAAATCCTTTACTAGAGTCCAAAAACATAAGATTGAAAGGTGTCAACTCAGAGAATTTATTTTTGAAGCTCGGTTTTAAAAACAACCCATTCAGTGAAATAAAAATTTCAAAACCCTTTTTATTTTTGTGTGGTATAAAACATGGATCATTACAACCTTCTCATGTTAGAACTTCTCATCCCCGATAATCCTTTGGGATCAATGTACATCTAAAATTACCTACAAAGGCCAGGAAACTTCATTAAAGTAGTTTCATTTAATTCCCTAATTCCCAACACACACTTAAGAATTCATTAAGGACATGGCACTTAAGTCGTTCAAAAATCAAGGGAATGCTCATTCTTCAACCGAAACACTGAGATGGCTCTTTCCAAAGACCATCTACCTCGAGAAACGAAATAATCATCATCTCACTAAGAATCCAGAAAAAGTTACTTACTACCTTAGGTTTTGACGTGAAGCCACCAATTCTAAACTATAACTCCTCACACCATTGGAATTTCTTTACAAGCACACCACTAAACATTTTAACGATGCTCATAGCATGATTTGAAATGAAAGAAATGGACAATTATCTATAGAACTCACAGCAAAAAAAAAACACATCCTTTAAAGAAAAACACTAGACAACACCAACCACAATCATCTCTACCTAAAAACATTCTTGAAATTGACATTCATAGATCATAACCATTGAACAAGAGAGGAATGAGTCAAGCCTCCTAGCTGACTATTCAAGAAGATGACTGATGCTTTTCTAATTAAACTGTGATGATCTCTCCCATGTAATCCTATGTTTACAAAAAAATAATCTCACTAAAGTACCTATCTAGCTTCTTGTGACTTCCTAATATCAAAACCCAAGGGAAACCATGCATCCAGTGTGCAACATCCTTAGAGAACCACCCAAACAAGCCCAATGGATTCAATGCATTAGCATAGTGTAAGACTGATTCTCTCTTAGTGCATCTAGGGGATAAATGATTGGGGATTTTCTTGTCGCTAATCAGAATTAACTAACATGGTTTTTAATGGAATATATTCAATCATAGTTGACTATTGGAAGGAAGAAGGGTTGAACCAATAGTGGTCAACTACAAGGTGGAAAATCAGCTTCATCTTCCAATAAAATGTTATTTAAACCAATCAGAATGACTTTACCACACAAGGATATTCCATGATCATTTAAACTCTCCCACTAAATTATAACCACAAGCAACAGTGTTTACTAGTGGTTACATACATAGAGAACCGTATCAAAGTCGTGATGTCGATAAAACACCAACACAATACCACGCCTATAATCATCAAAGGAACTCAAATATAAATTGACTATTTCTCAATGGTCATATTTGGTATTCCCCATACTTGGAAGTGAATATTTTATGAATCCTTCATGGTTCTCCTCTTAGTCACAATCCTAACGTCAAAGAATGAGATAAGAAAACCAAAATTGAACAGACTGTCATGTCAGAACATCCGAGTCTTCCGAAATCCATCCTGAGCATTGGGATAAAACTTATTATTTAAACCAATTTTATATTTCCCTATAAGAACTTCAATCCTAATGAAGACGTAACCAGTCATCCATTAATGTGGAAAAGAAAATGTTCAAGCTATCTACAAAGCAGCTGACCATGCTCGAGGCATGTCTAACAAACCGAAAAAGAAAATTACCCGATGCTCAATCCCAAAACAAGGTCACAGAATACATGATCACCCATCTGAAAAAGAGTGTCATTTAAAAAATTAATTTCCAACTAATTAAAATGGTACCCAACTGGAACTAAATGTTAGTAAACCAATGTCAATTGTAAGGCATTCAACTCTAAGTGTGTTTTCTACCATAGGCTCGCCCCTTACAAAGATAAAATGTTGACCTAAGAATTTTTTTATGCCAAACTAAATACACTAGGATCAAAGAAAATCATTAATCCATTTCTAAAGATAAAAAACCTATAAAGAATGCCTATAGCTCTATTTTAAAAAAAACTAAAAGTAAAAGGTCAAGATACCCATACACGAGGGTTTTACCAAGGTCAACACTTATTTTTCCATTTATAATCCATTTATATTTATTCACATTTAATATCTAAACATTAAAAGATTAAATCCAACACCAAGTACCAATTTTCAAAACAAAACGTAAGGTACTTGATTTATAATTCACACCCCAAGGGAAAAACAGGCAAGTTACACAATATTTCCTTTAAAACATTTAAAAATGCAATGAAATCCCCTAATAAAAATAAAATTTATCATAATAAATTCCTTTTAAAACATATGGAGACCAAAAAGGGTCCCATTGAACCAAATTGAGTTCTCGAACATGTAACCCAGTATTTTTTTAAAAATATTAAAGTTTTAACGACCCAATCAGGTCATCTCATAAGAAACATACCTCAACCAAACCATGTGGGTCCGATTTCACATTTAGAATTTTAACCAATTTATTCCAAATTAAAACTAATAGATTTATCATTTATGTCATTTAACAATACACCCTTCCATTAAATTTAACAAGGGATTCCATTTCCCAATTCATAAAGATCCCATACACTTTATGGATTGAAAATTGAATCCCTTTGATCGAAACCAAACCCAACTCATAATAAAACATGATCACATATAAATATAAATATAATGGCACAGTCAGAGGGGTATCCGTCTAACAACCTGTAAAGCACACATACACTTTATAGTCTGAAATTTGGCTCCATTTAATTAAAACCAATTAACCTTTGCATTTAAACTTTATGAACCATTATATTTCATTATTATCTATAAAATTTATTCATATAATGCTAAAAATGTTTTGATTATACAAGTTAACCTTACACATTTTTAAGGATCCCATAAACATTATTACTGAAAACTAGCTCCTGACATGATCAAAACCATTTAATTTATCAAAGAAACCAATTACATTTCAACCAGTCAAGGTATGTCATCATAATAAAGAAACACATATATAATTTTATTTAACACAAAAGCATGGAAAATTATCACATAATCATGGAAAAACATGGTATCTATATAAAAATTATAAAGAAAAAAAACATGTCATATCACTCAATTCACATAGTTAAATTTGAAAGAAGAGTACAATGCAACTACATGGGATGGAACTATTCATGAAATGTTTATTTCAATGTGCATAATATGATTCATGGACGGAAAATTACTTTCCATAATAGATAAAGGGTATAAATACTAGAAATATAATAAATAATTAGTAAGGGAGTGTACAAAATTCAGTCTCAGTGAAATCATATCAATTGTAGTAGCGAACATCATAAACAACAATCCCATCCCTAGTAACTTGGTCATTTCTTGTACACGAGATGATCAGTCCCAAGCACAGCTGTTAAATAAATGTCGACACATTTATAATCTTCTATATACCAACCCAAAATAGAAAGACAATGGAAATGAAACATCATATAATACCATTTTGTAACATCCTAACCCTTCTTTCCATTGAACCAGTAGCCGGACCGGTGGGTCACATGATCTCAAGTGAGTCTCCAAATATGCTAGAGGCTTACGACTTGTAGCCAGGGTGTTAGGAGGTGATAGTGTGGAGACTATACCCACATGATCAAAGTTTCATAATGGTATAACATAATATAAATAGTTGAAAATAATTGGAAGAATTATAAAGAAATTATAAAGTATTATAAGACAGATAATATCAATCTAATAAAAGTTTCCAACTCCAGTTTATAAAGAGAATGCGTGACATAGAAATATTTAAAAACTAAAAGCAGTAAACAATATAGAATTATACAATATAGGACCCCAAGAGAATAAATTAAATAAAACCCCCATGGGAAAACTCCATGAGCTTTCCGAGCTCCTACTCGGTCCTTTGATCCAAACACCAGGTACAATCACTCAACAACAAGCAATGTACAAGGCTCTACGAACCAGAAAGGTCTACTTGGGTACCCTAGTGAAATAGCGGCCCAAGTAGGGTGTGAGATATAAATCTGAGTAGGCCGGCACCACCAATGTTTATCCCCATATAGATAGTGTAATATAAATTCAATAGTGTGCATATATGAAGTATTAATTATAGAATTTAATAAATAATTAACACCCATCCAGGTTCCTAAGGGACACCATGCGGTGATACCTGCTACAGATCAAGGATGGTAAGTCTAAAAAATTCATCATATATATATATATATATATATATATATTTATATATATGTATATATATATATGTTTTGATGGATTAGGATGTAACTCTTAGGCATACAATACCAGGCTAGCTCTCACGGTCTAATCCCTATCACAACTCCAAGAGATCTAACGGTACCTTATAAATACATGAGGGATCTCTCCCAACCATCCATACCTCAAGGCTCTCAGGGACCTTGGGTCCATATCTAGCAGATTACACGGTCTTCCATACCTCAAGGCTCTCATGGTCCTTGGGTCCACAACTAGAATCTCACATGGTCTTTCATACCTCAAGGAACTCATGGTCCTTGGGTCCACATCCATAAGGAACAACATTTACATTATATAATGTAAGTAAAACCATCTTACATAATTTCAATTTAAACAAGGAAACCAATTAATCAATACATTTTTATATAATTCAATTGAAGGTCAAATCCATATCATCCCTTAAAACCATTCCACTTGAACTAAAACATTTAAAGGGATTTAACCATCTCATCCTAGGAAGCCTATACTAGTCAACCATTCCATTTTCCTAATCATGGTAATTCTATTTATAAGGTCTCAAGTCAAAGATAAAAGGACATATCAAATAGTGATACTATATTCATAAAATAATCAATCACATTCACATTTCTACTTAAGGAAAACTATCTTAAATATTTCAATTAAACATCAACAAAGAATTAGTAACCTTCGAAGCATACCATGATGTAAGGACATACCATGTATATCATTAGCCACATTCAAGCCCATTTCAAGGAATCTATTACATTTAAACCCTATAATACAAGGGAAAAAAAATAGTGTGACCTAACCATTTTATCCATTGCATGTTTTTTAGCGTAATTTATTTAGTCAAGGTCATCTCATACAATTTTCCTAGATGTGGAAAATTGGTTTAAGGGTTCAAGGTCTAAGTTCATTCCATTCAAATGATTCCACTATAACATTTAAGTAATCCTATCCATGTCTATTTAATTCCCATATCTTTAGGTCCATTCCGGAATAAGTTAGGTGATTAGGGGAACAAGCGTAAGACCATAAATAGGAAACTAATTTAGAAGAATTTATAAGGGTTGTGTCTTAAAAATGATACCAAACATTCCATAACAAAATAATCCAACATAAAGGAAGACTAAGGAAATAATTGAAAATTGTAAAAAGTTCTATGACTACATTTTTAGATTAAAGACAATGCACCTCTTTTGGAGGGGTTTTATTATGAAATCATGACATTGTTAACATACAACCATTTATCTTATTAAAGAATATATTGCCTTTTACAATAGAGAATAATTTATGAGAAAAAACTACAAATGAAAAATATTTAATAAGAATGAAATAATGCAAAATTAAATATTTAATTAATGCTTTCATAAATTAAAAGGGAATGGAAAGTGACCCTACCTCAATGTGGAACCAAGCCATCCACTTCACCTCTTGGAGCATTCAAACTAAAAGATGTAACTCCACCACTAGGTATATGAACCTTCATATACATGAAAGGACACCTAGAACCTATGCACACACCTGCATGACCATGAGTATGTGCAAAGGGATCCTTACATATATTCTTATATGCAGATATCTGTCTCCACTCACCTACGCATGTATTTTCATATATATATTTTGAAAAAACTATCCCCATACTTGTATATTCACTAACATGGATGAATATACATGTAATAGGGGAACCAATATATATATATATATACCTTTAAATATGAATGTGAGTCCCCTAAGACCCAGTGAAATGAAACCACATATAATAGTCCAACGCACTATAGAAAACATACTACAAACCTAAAAAAAAATAAAGACACAAAAATAGAGGGTGTGAAAAACAAAAAAATTAATAAAACCTTACCTTGGATAATGGTAGTCAATAACAATAGGCCGAACTACCTCGCGTTTAGTGGCAGTTCTTGAAACACACCCAAACACATCCCAATAGACCTTCTATACGACCTAACATCAAATGAAGAATGAAATCAGGTCACCTAAGTGACCTATGGTTTGGATGAATGCTATGGGGTGATGTATATATTGAAAAAAATCTAGGAAAAGGGAGTATAAGGTAGTATAGAAATTAACATGACATATTGAAAGAGATTAATGGAGAAATATGGAAAGATTCGAAGAAGGAGAGAAGTTTATAGGAGGGGGGTCACGTATGTCAAGAGGGGAACCCCCATTGGAGTGTTTCATGGGTTTGAAGAGAGAGGGGTAATAGAAATATTTATTTTAGGTTTTATTTTATTTTATTTTAGATTAAATAATTTCTTAAACAAACCCAACCGTACATTTTTACCCACAAGGTTTTTCAAAACTTGCGCATACCATGAAAAACCCCCTATCTAAGAGACCCTCCCTTACACAAGTTAGGGGAACAGTTTGGGAAACCATGTGTAGCCCATGAAAATTTTTCCCCCTAAAATAAGTTTACATGTTTACTTGTAGTGGTCCACATTATTTTAGAAAAACCGTGCGTGCTCTATAGCCTTTCAAAACATGGATTTTTTAGGTCTGACACTCCCGAAACTCCTTGAGCCACCCATGAAAAAAATGATCCTTCACTAGAGTCTAAAAACACTAGTTTAAAAGGTTCAAGATTTAATAATTTCTTTTAGAATATCAATTTTTAAAATTAACCTTTCAGTAAAAGAAAAAGTTCAAAAACCATCGTATTTTCATCTGGTCGAAAAAACAGATCGTTAAAAGATGTCCTGGTGAAAAGTTTGATGATTCTACAATTGTTGAAAATGTCTTGAGAATTATTCCTCAAAAGTTTAAAGCTAAATATTACTCATTTGATGATATAGATACAAAAAATTATCTTTAATTTTTTTTCATACCTCTCAAATTAATTATAAAATTAGAAGAGATAAAGTGATGATAAGGAAAAAAACTTGATAGAGAAACTTATTTCAAGGATTTTAAGAAGAAAAAGTCAATAAAGAATATTGTTGAAGAAGAAACTGGTCAATATGATTCTAAAAATTATTTATGTAAAAAATATAGGTTCTTTTTTATCCTTGTATTCTAAGAATGTGAAAATAGGTACATTAAAATATATGGGAAAATATCCCTTGAAATGTTATGAATATGGAGTCATTTTAAACTTTATGTCTAATTATCCTCAAAGAAATAAATAGAAGGATAATGAAGATGATGATAGAAGTCATAGAATAATGTTGAAGAAACATGGTGATAAGTATAAATCTAAATCCAATGATAAAAATAAAAAATTCATCAAATCCGAAAGAGGTTGTTTCTTATCTAAAGATGCTGAAGAATAAGATAGTGAGGATTAATCCAAATAGAATTTTAAAATTTATGAAGACAATTCCTTCATTACAACAATGAAAAATAAATATTTTTGAATTATAAGTTCTGAAGAAGAAGAAACGTAGTTATAATTTCATCTAAATGTAGAATTAAAATAATGTTAAAGAAATATTGGGAGTCATGAGAAAGAAATAAGGAAGCTAAAAAGTGAAGACTCTTCAAAAACAATAATAACTATTTTCCTATTGATAAATTCATGCTTCTATAAGATATTTATGGTTTGAATAAATATCTTCAGATATAAAAGAATCATAATGAACATCTTGAAGCAAAGTTGAAGGAAAAAGATGACGCTTTAGAACTTTTCTAAGAAACACTCTCTATAAATGAATAGAGGGTTAAAAGTTTCAATATTTATATCTTTAAAGTTGGTTAATGAGCTTCGAAGGGTAAACCAAAGAAAGACAAAAAATTATCATCAAATTTTGAAGAAAAAAGTAGAAATGTTTTCATAGAATAAGAATGTTGTGAAAGGTATGTATGTAGCCAAGGCCAAAAAAGTGGTGATGTCAGAAGTCTGAAAACATTTCTAATAATCATTGTTCTAATAAGGATGAACAGGTGAATGAGCTGAAATATAGGATTCCAGTTGATAATAGACTGATTGGTGGACAATAAAGTTATGTTAGGAATTATAATAAGGTAATTGAGAGATAGGTTCACAACCCTGGATGGTATGAAATTTTCAAAGGAAAATACTCTTTCTATAGATACCACTTGTATTTTGTTGGATTCAAACAAATTAAAAATATGTATTGGTTTAATCAAATACATTTCCATAATTCCACACACTATGGAAGTAAAATTTTGAGGGTGGTCAGTCCCCTCAAAAGAAGAAGAATGTGAACTATGTTTTGAAAAAACATAATAAGGTTGGAGTGAATATAGAAAATAGATTCAAAAAACTGAAAATATTTAGTGAGAAATTTGAACAACCTAGACACCTTGAAAAATGTTTTCTTATTTTTTTACTGGCACATAAGAAATTTTATTTACAACTCTCAGAAGATGGATGTTTAAAAAGAAAATGGGATGGAAAAATATATTATTATAGATACCGATTTCAAAGCCACAAAAGAAGAAAAACATTTAATTATGGATAGTGGTTGTTATTCTCATATTATATGATATTTAAAATTGTTAATTAATTTTAAAGACTTCAAATAATAAACATGACATTTGGAAATGATCAATAACTCATAATTAAAGGTGTTGGATCAAACATCCATGGGAAAGAAAAGTAAAAATAAAAGAAAGATTTTCTTATTTAAGGGATAAACTAAAATATGATATGTTTTTCAAAACATTGAGATGAAGGAAAAAAAGTTTTTTTTCAAAAAATATTTATTTGTTTTGATAAGTGAGAAAGATGGAAAAATTGTTATAAGAGGCCAACGTATGCAATGAAACTTGTTTCAAGTTGGAGAGGTTCAAAAATCATGTTACATAAGCATGATGGAAGAAACTCATTTGAGGAATAAATGGCTTGGCCACATTTGGTAACAAAACTTGAACATGTTTTCAAAGAGTGGTAGTATTAGCGGAATTCTTGATATTTCAAGAATATGAGATCAATGCTACACAATTTTTTATAAAGGAATTATTACTAATTCTGAGAATAATAAAGGTCATTTTTTTCAAAATGACCCATAGAACTTATTCATTCCAATATTTTTGGGCTAATGAGAAACAATAAACTCATGGAAATAAGTATTTAATCACTTTAATTGATGATTTAACTTAAATTAATTGTGTTATGTATATGAAATATAAGTTATGATCTCTAAAAATGTTTAAATATTTCAGTAGAAAATCGAGGAAGGAATGTGAGTATTTTGTGAAGTAGTTGAGAACTAAAAATGGTAGAGAATATAAAATTGAAAATTTTGAATTTTATCTTATGATTCATAGAAGCATACATGAGTTCAGTACACCATGCACTCTTTAAAAAATGGTGTTTATGAATGGAAAAATAAAAGTGTAGTTTAAATGGGGAGGACTATGTTACTTGAACATGGTCTCTCTCATTACTTTTGGAGGAAATACATTATCATTGGTATCTATATTCAAAACTGATTATTCTATAATTATATTTTATATATGACTCCATATGAAATATTTTATGTCAAAACTCAATGTTTCAAAAACTCAAGTGTTTATGGGAGTTTGTGCATCATAAATAAAAAGGTGAAAAACCTTGTAGGTTTTGATCTGAGAGTTAAAGATGAAATTTTTCCTAGTCATGATCTTGATGGAAGAGGATATAGAGGTCTCAAAAAAGATTCAGGATGATTATTTGATTCTATTTATGTGAATGTTTTTGAAAAAGATAAGGATGATAAATATAATCATGCATATATGGAATATCAATAGTTTAAAATAATTTGTAAAAGTTATTATATGGATGCTGATAGTAGAAATATTAGTCAAGAAGATCAATTAGACCCAACTATTTGTTTTGATGAGGAATAATCACAAAAATATCAACCAGCGCTGTAACGTCTACTACCTAGGATCTACTAAACTAGTGTCGTGAGATGGGTCACCACCTGACCTCAAGCATGCCTCCCTGCACACCAGAGGTTGATGACTATCAGCGAGGGTCTAATAGGATGTGTGGGGAGACTATACCATCTTTACCTTAGTATGACACAACTAAAAAAATTTAAATAGCGAAAAAAATATGAAACAATCAATAACATTCATAAATAGCCCGCTCCCAAACTAGGTACAAACTATATCCAATAGTAAATAGGTCATTCCATGCTACATTGACAAGTAAACAAAACCCAAAAGAATGAAAACCATTGGAATCCCCCAAATGTTCAGGGATCCAACTCCCAGACCACGTCCGTGAACATACCAAACCCGAATCACTTTCCAAGCATGGGTCCCTTTCCCTTTTCTGGACCTATAACCATGAAATTTTCTCGAGTACCCAATAGTGGCCCGAGCAGGGTGTGATTATAACTCATTAGGACACCACCAATGGTGTCTAGAAAATATCAAGTAAAAGTAGCTAGTGAGTTAATGAGACAAATAATGGAAAGTAAAGGTAAATAGTCCAATAAGTCATTATAAACCTTGTTCCATTAAAATCATACTACTATTGAATCTAGGTTCACTACTTAGGCATCCCTTGGTTTAATATACCTATTTCATGTGTTCAATGGATTAGGAATGTTCAATATTCTCAAGAATATGGGAATAATATCAAGTCCTATCTCACTAGGCATCGCATTATAAAAACCTCATAATTATCTCCTCGAAGCGTCAGTCCGGGTGGAATGAAACCTTTAGGGAAATAACACCCCATACCCTTCTCTAAACCATGAATTTTTGTGTGGAGTTATAACCTCCATCTAACTCGACCTCTGGGCATAGATCCTCAAGTCTGTACCCCACTCTACCAATCCATGTGCACTTGATTATTTATCATTCACCACAATTAACTACATCACACCATGAATAGCCAATATCATTTTCAACACACAACAATATTATTAAATGGGAAATTAACATAATTCACCCATCAATTAACTTATGCATCATTTTTATCACTTAAAACTTTAGCCCAATTTCATATTTCCCATACCTATATCACTAATCATATTCAAGTGTAAACATAATTCTTTATCGCATTCCCATTGATCCCATTTATCCTATTTAAATGTCAACAAAAAAATCCTTTATCCTTTAACCAAACTATAAAAAACTATTCACCATCCATTATAACTCATTATATAAACCAATTAACCTACCTTCTAAGTCTCTACTTCATTATGAGTCAATTTCACACATTAAATTTCTGTAATCCCAATCGAGAGGGCCGACACACCCCATGGGTGGCCCTAATTTGTTCAAGTCACCCCCTTGCATCCCATGACGATTAAGAATGGATCAATTATTCCTTTAGATCCCCAATTCACCACATATTTTTAATGGAATCAGAACACATCAAGAAGGGAAACAATAATGAAACCCTACATGCACAAATATATGAATAAAATATAAAATATAACTTGTATACTACCTACCTTGGATCAGTTAGAAAACACACACCTAATAGAGGCCTTAGATCCTGATCTAAACCCCCTTCAAATATTTACCCCAAGTCTCACTAAAAAATAAAGGCTTTCAAGCATAAGATAGAAATAATAGAAATATATAAACCCTAATAAAGAAAATTAATAAAATTGGGGATTAACTTTACCTAGATCTTTAATCCACAATTGACAACACTCAAACAACCTTGGATCGAAGTAGAAACACCCTTAGGAGTTCTTATACACCTTGTCTCATCACTACGGTTGATGTTGGAAGAAGGGAGAGAAATACCAAGTTGGTATAAGAAATCCAAAAATGTGATTTTTGTATATATCTTAAGATTTCTGGTCTGCACACTTTACCCACACAGTTTGTCAAACTATGCGCAAATCATGCTGAATCTACTTTCCAAAAATCCTCATTTTTCATAGTTTCCTAGGAATTCCACATAGTTATCATAACTGTGCGGTAACCATGTGCGAGACGCTGTCTAAGGATGCATGGGTACCTATGATGATCTCCACGGGTTTCACTAACTGTGCAAAAACCATACAGCATGCCCAATAATTCCTTTTTCTTCCTCTTTCCTGCCACAAACCCCCGGGAAACGCCCAAGCCTCCACATTTACTTTTTGAAACACTTATTTAACAAAAATAATGAACATAAACTGAAATGAAAAAAATAACTTAAGGGAGATATGCGATCTTACAGCCTCCCCAATTTATGATGGATCATCCTCAAGACACTCCTTTCGATAATCATTGGGTTCCCAAGAAATGTGATTGGGCCATCGAGCCCGCATATCCAATTCCAGCTCCCAATTCTCCTCTTGAACACTTCCATGATTCCGTAGAACATGAACCAAATGCACCACCTTTCCCTAAAAGAACATCTCACTATGATTCACAATATGAATTGGGTTCTCATCAAAGGACACATTAGCCTCAAGCTCGACATACTCAGCATTTGTCACATGGGATAGATTAGGGCGATACTATCGGATTTGTGAAACATGGAAAACATAATGCAATAATCTATAACTTTATGTGAGAGATAATTAGTAAGACACCAGTCTGATCCTATCTACAATTTCAAGTGGCCCCATATACCTAGGTGATAACTTTCCTTGACTTTGGATACAATGGTAACCCAGCCTTGGCGACTCCTGAAGAAACACACTATCACCCACACTAAACTCGAGGGGTCTATGATAGAAATTAGCATATGACTTTTTCCATCTATGATATATTTTCATACACTTATAAATCAAATTAACCTTCTCCAAAGTCTCCTTTACAAGACTCGGTCCTAACATCTCAGACCCCCTAGCCTCTAACCAACACATCTGGGATCTACACAGTCTCTCATACAGTGCCTCAAATGCAGCCATCTCAATTATAGCCTAAAAACTGTTGTTGTAAGAAAACTCAATTAGAGACAAATTATTTTCCCATGCAACACTAAAATACAGAACACAAGATCTCAACATGTCTTATAATACCTAAAATTATACGCTCGGACTACCCATTAGTGTATGGGTGATAATCCATACTAAGAATAACATGGGTACCAAGTGATTTCTATAACCCCTTCAAGAAGCACGAGGTGAAATATGGAACCTGATAAAAAAATATGGTTCTTGGAACACCATGAAACTTTAATATTTCTCAAACATACAATTATACCAAATATTAAACTATATATTTCTCTTAAATCTACAAGAAATGAGTCACTTTGGTCTTCCGATCTACCACCACACAAATTGAATCATTGTTTTGAGGTTTCCTTGGAAGAAACACTATGAAGTCCATCATTATTTCATTCCAATACCACTCTGGATTAGGAAATGAATACAACAACCCACCTCAATATTGATTTTCATCCTTTACCTGTTGATAGGTATGGCATCGTGCCACGAAACCCACAACTTCTTTCTTCATTTCCAGAAGCCAAAACTACCTACAAAGATCACAGTACAACTTAGTCAATCCAGGATGCACTTACCACTTTGAAAAATGAAACTCATGCATTAACTCTTCCTATAAACCTTCTTGAACCAAAACACGACCATGAACATATGCAAAGCCATCCATACCGAATGCCCAACTAGAAGGTGATTCCCCACATTTAAGGCTTTCCTTTATATACAAACACTCCGAATCCAAAAACTGAATCTCTTTTACTCATCTAAAAAGTGAGGATTCAACTGCTATAGATACAAGGTCCATCTTCTCATGACCATAATGTACCTCCAAATATATCTCAGCAAACATGTTCATCATCTTCCAAACTGAACTGGATTCTAGAACCACATGATTCTATGTCTTCTGGATCAGAGCATCAACAACACTATTACCTTTCCCTGGTGTGTATACCAACTCAAAATCAATGGATTGTAGGTACTTGACCAACCTTCATTGTCAAAGATTCAAATACCACTGAGAGATGATGTAATTAAGACTTTTATGGTTGGTAAAAATTGTAAAACATTCTCCCGACAAGTAATACCTCCAAATATTCAAGGAAAGAACCAAAACAGAAAGCTCAAGGTCATGAGTAGGGAAATTCCTTTCACGATGCCTCAATTTTCTTTGACCCATAAGCTAAAATATTCTCATCTTGCATCAATGATACCCCAATTCCAACTCTAGATGCATCATAGAACATGTTCTACCTATTACCTAGTTCGGGTAAGATCAAAATCCGTATAGTAGTTAACTGCTTCTTTATCTCATGATAGAAATTCTCACAAGCCTTTGACCATTCAAATTTAACCCCACCCTTTGTCAAACCTGAGAGTGCCACTTCCAAATGAGAGAAATATCTAATGAACCTCTAGTAATAGTTGTCTAAACCCAGAAAACAAAGAACATCAGAAATGTTCTTGGGATGATCCCAATACACCACAACCTTCACCTGCTCTAGATCCACCAACACACTTGACTCAGAAATGATGTGTCCTAGAAAGTGCACCTTATCAATCCAAAACTAACATTTTGATATCCTGATGTAAATCCTATGCTGTCTTAATGTACCCAAGATGATGTCAAGGTTTTTTGTCACGATCATCATGTATTCTGGAGTACAGCAAGATTTCATCAATGAATACAACTACAAACTGATCTAAATACTTGTGAAATATATGTCTCATCAAGTCTCTGAACATAGAATGTACCTTGGTCAATCCAAATAGCATCACCAAAAATTGATACAACCCCTGCCTACTTCAGAAAGCTGTCTGGGGTATGTCAAAAGGTCTCAACCTCAACTGATGGTATCCTAATCTCAAATCCATCATAGAAAACACTAAGGCACCTTTGAGATGATCAAATGATACATCAATTTTAGGATGAGGGTATCAGTTCTTAACTGTCATCTAGTTCTATTTACTATAATCAATACATAGACTCAATGATCCGTCAACATTTTTAGAAAATAGTACAATAGATCCCCAAGTTGATGTACTAGGATGTATAGACCCTCTATTCTCTAATTCCTCTAACTGAACCTTTATCTCTTGGAGATTTTCCAATGCCATTCGATATGGTGGAATGGAAACTAGATCCTCTCTCGGTAACAAATCAATCGTAAACTCAACATATCTATCTAGTGGTAACCTTGAGAAGTACTCTTGAAACACATCATTAAACTTTTCCACAACAATAGGGAAGATTGGATGCTATTTCACCTCTTCACTTGACATAAGGTATGTTACTTGGGCTGTGAGTTCTACTAACTGCTAGTGTAGTGTCCCTGCACAACCCGCTTGAGTTCCCCACTCACCACAAAGGACATAAGTGATTCCATCAAGAGATGTAAACATTACCCTACATCGGTAACATTAGATATGGGATTTATATAACACTAACCAATGCATCCCCAATATTAGGTAAAAACCTATCATCTCTATGAAAAATAGATCCCATAGAAAATGATATCCACCAACCTCTAGATCACAACCCTTACACTGCCTGATGTCCTCAACTCATACCCCTAGTAGAGTATCAGGTGACATTACTCCACAAGACCTCTCCACAATTAAGCCCAACAGAACTAAAAACTGACCAGAAATAAAATAATGCATAGAACATGAATAAAATAAAGCACTATAAAGCATGGTAGCTACAAGAATCATACCTAGAATAATAAATAATATCACCTCAACACCTTCAGGTGTGGTCTAAACTGCATGGAGATGACTTGTGCCTTGACCATGGGTCCGACCTGAGTACCGACATTGCACTTCCCTATTGATGAGGTTGATATCTCCCTAGAGTTCCACGTCCACCGCCTCTAATAGTACAACCCATGGAGCTCCAACTCTATGCCTCGTATGGGGTAACCGACCCTCTTACTACACATGACATCTTCCTCTGACCTCTATCATTCCCCGACTATCGCGGGTTCCAACAGAACCTATGGATGTGGAATACCCTTCAACACACTTGGCACTCGACTGGTGGGTGGGAAAACTGGTCATGCTTGTGCCCCGACCCACCACATTGATAACATAATACTTGGTTTCCACCTTTAGAAGCTGTCCCCTCTTCTGAATGCTCCATGTACTTACAACCAATTGAAAATGTCCAAAACAACACTTTCTACTATCAGAAGCCGCACCACTTGATCGCCCATATGGCGCCACAATTTCACTATCGGAATCTCCCTTCAAAGTCCCCTTCGAGATAAGGGCTTGATCCACCACTTCAGAAAAACTTTTTATACATAATATATTCACCTAAGAAATGATCTCATGTCTTGACCATCCTGGAAGCGTTTCTCAACAACTGCCTCATCTCCTGTCAACATCAGAACAAAGTGTCTCAAATCAGTGAAATGACTAGCATAGTCCATCACCAACATTGTACCCTAATTCAAAATCATAAAATATATATCCTTCTCCTACCTTGAGGTTTATAGGTATAATTCCTCAAGAATTTTTTCCTAAAAATCATTCCACATCATTTCTTCGGTCCACTCTATCTTAACCATGAAGTCCCACCAAGGATTTTCTTAACCTCTCAACATATATGCCGCTAACAATACATTCTTCTCGAGGGGAGTCTCTAGATGGTAAAAAATATTTTAGATTGAATCTATCCATAACTTCGTTGACCCTGGCCCACCATCTTCGGTAAAGGTCCGATGGTGCTGCAACTAAAACTTCTGGGTCAGCTCAAACATACTCGATGCTTCCTGCTCTGGGTCCCATTATCTCATCTACAAAAAACTAGTAATGTTCTCACAGAACTTCTCTTCCCTATCCTCCTGGATCATGATGTTAATTTGACACACTATTGGGGGAGCTTTCTTAGCAATGTTCTCTTGTCACCCAACAGTCACACATATTTGAGGTGGAATTTCTATACAATGCCAATCAAGAGCTTTAGAATGCGACCAAAACGCTTTTATGAAAAGGAAAAAGATATAGGTAAGATCATCACTTTGCATAACCAAAACAGTTCACCTACACTACCCAAACAAGCCCACTCATAACCAGATCACTACCCATCGCCATCTCTCATAAGGCCATGGCTAACATAGGTATCTAATTCACATTGTTACAAGACTTATATTTTACACTAATTCAAAATAGTTTCCACATTCCAATTTACTCTTACCACATGTTAATACACATTTACTTATTTATTAATAACCATTTTATAATTACTACTTACCCTTTTCACTTCCCTTTTGTACCCATTTATTCCCTTTTATTAGGCACAATTTCACTAATTTTAAGATAAAAAATAGATCCTAACCTTTATATCCCGCACACCCATCACATGTGTGTGCCTACCATGATGCATGTTAGTTATATACATAGGTTATAAGAATTATGCATGAATACACAATCTCATACCCTTCTAAACATGAAGGAAATATCACAAAACCATCAAATCACACAAAAAGTGTATCACCCGATGGTGAAATATAATCAAATATAGCAACACACAACTAGAACACCAATCCTTTCCCGTGGTGACTTGGGTTTTCCCTCATACATGGGTTAGATACTCCCAATCATGATCTCATTTCCAAGGCCCGAAACATTACAAACCTCATATCTATCATCCTCAAATAGTAGGAAATAGATAATTACTCCTCTAATTACAATTTGTAACATCCCAAACCTAAGAGAAACTAAATCGTTGGTCCGATCTAGGTCGCTGCATGACCTTAATTGTGCCTCCCCATACACCAGAGGTTACCGACTAGTAGAAAGGGTCTAATAAGATATGTGGGGAGACTCTACCTTCTTTACTAGAGTAAGACATAGTAGAAAATAATTTAAATAGTGAAAACAATAAGAAACAATCAATAACAAGCATAAATAACCCACTCCCAAGCTTGGCACAAACCATATCCAATAGTAAACATGCCATGCCATGTTATAGTGCCAAGTAAATAAAACCCAAAAGAAACAAAACTAGTGGAATCCCCAAAATAGTCTTGGATCCAATTCTCTGACCTCATCTATTCACATACCGAACATGACTCACTTCCAAAGGATGGGGCCATTTACCTTTTCTTGACATGATACCATGAAATCTACTCGGGTACCGAATGAAGGCCCGAGAAGGGTGTGAGTATAACTCAATAGGCCACCACCAACAATGTCTAAAAAACATTCAGTAAAATTAGATAATGCATGCATGTGATAAATATTAAAAAGTAAAGGTAAACAATTCAATAAGCCATTATAGACCATGTTCCTTTATAATTATACAACTATTAAATCCATGTTAATTAATTAGGCATCCCATGGTTTATTCTACCTTTTTCATCTGTTCAATTCATTTAGCATGTTAAATATTATCAGGAACTTGGGAATAAGATCAAGTCCAATATCACTTTCTATCACATTATAATAACGTCATAATAATCACTTTAAAGCCTCAATCTAGGTGGAATGAAACCGTTAGGGGAATAAAACCACATAACCTTCCCTAACCCATGCATTTAGTGGTGGATTTAGATCCTTAGTCTAACTCGACCCATGGGCATAGAACCTCAATTCTATACCCTAATCTACCAAGCCATGTGCACATGCTTATTAATAATTCACCACAATTAACCACATCACAACAAGCATAGACAATATCCTTTGAAACGTCACAAAATTATTATTAAATTGAAAATTAACATAATGCCTCAATCCATTAACCCATTAATCATTTATATCACTTAACCCTTTATCCCCATTACCCATTTCCCATGTATATCTCACTAAGAATATTCAAGTTTAAACATAATTCCTTATCATATTCCCATTGATCCCATTTAACTTATTTAAAAATCACCAAAAAGTATCATATCCTTTAACCACACTAGACACAACTTGCCAACATCCATTATAAATCATTATATAAACCAATTAACCTACCAATTAAGTCTCTACATAATTATGAGTCAATTTAACACCTTACATTTCTGTTTTCCCAATTGGGAGGGCTGACACACCCCTTGGGTGGCCCTAATTTGGTCAAGTCATCCACCTTTCTTCCCATGGGGACTAAGAGAGGTTTAATTAATAATTTAGACTCCCAATATACCAAATATTGTTAATGGAATCAAGAACACATCAAGAAGGGTAACAAGAATGAAACCATACATGCACAAATCTATGAATAAACAATGGGATGTAACTTATAGACCACCTACCGCGAATCCGTTGGTGAAAGAACACCTAATTGAGGAATTAGATCCCGATATAAACACCCATTGAAGATTCACTCTAAATCTCACCGAAAAAGATGGTTTTTATAGATTTATATAGAGAGAAGAGAATGATACAAAACCTAATCAATAAAAGGAAGCAATGGGGAGATTAAATTAACCTATATCTTCAATCTGTAATTGATATAACTCTGAATGGCCTAGGATCGAAGGCAAAACACCGTTGGGAGTTATTGGACACCTTGGATCGTCACTTGGGTTGATGGAGGAAGAAGGTGGAGAAATCTTGTTATATCATTTTTTGTAAATTGATTAACTTTTCAGGGCTGGATGGTTTACCTACCTGATTTTTCAAACTATGAACAAACCATGTGGAAGCTACTATGCCAAAATTCCCCATTCACATGGTTTCCGATGAATTCTGCACAGTTAGATTAACCGGGTGGTAATCGTGCACAATCCTCCTTCCAATGTTGTACTGTTACCTGGGATGCTTCACACAGTTTGTACTAACCATGTGAAAACTGTGCAGCATGCACAAAAATTCATTTTCCACCTCTTTCAGACCCAGAACCCCCGAGACACCCCTATCCTCCACCTGAACATCTGGAAACACTTATTAAACCAAAATATGGAACATAAACTAAAACGTAAACAAAAAAATACCTTAAGGGATATTTAGGATCTTACATATTCTGAGGAAGTAAGTGGAAGCTCAAAACATTATTGGTGATCAACATCAAAGGGTTCAAACAATAAGAACGATTACATATTCTTCTTTTATTTCAGAAGTTGATCCGAATGATGTAAATGATGATTTTGAATATCCATAATGGGTTCTGGATATAATTAACGATTTTGATCATATTTAAAAGAATGAAATGTGGGAACTAATACCTAAAAAGGATAACAAAAATGTTATTGGTACAAAATGGGTTTTTTCAGAACAAGTTGAATGAATATGGTGATGTGATAAGAAAAAAATAATGATTAATGTGAAATGGTTACTTTAAAATTGAAGGCATTGAAATTGAAAAAAAATTATTCTGTGGAAAGGTTAGAAACAATCAGAATATTTATTGCTATTTTTATAGTGATGTTACAAAAAATTTAATATGGAAGTGAAATCATCATTTTTTAATATTTATCTTGATGAGTAAGTTTACATTGAACATGAATTGTATCTTTGTTTTTGGGAAAGATTAATTTTATGTGTGTAGTTTGAAGAAAGCCTTGTATGGGATACAACAATCTTCAAGGGCATGCTATTTTAAATTGGACACTTTATTATGTAAAATGATTATTTAGAAATGAATAGTTGATAGTAATATGTATATTGAACAAAGTTAGATTTTTTCCCTAAAATCAATTGTTTATGTTGATCAGATTATATTTTCTATGAATGATTAATAAATATGTGAAATATTTCATAAAGATGTGAAATGGTTTTTTGAGATGTATATTCTTATAGAAATGAAATAATTTCTTTATTTATAGATATTATAAAAGAAGAAACACATTTTTCTTTACCATGAATATTATGCTAGGGAAATCTTTAGGTTGTTTGGAATAAAGAATTAGAATCATGTCTCCACATCTATTTCAGTGGGAATAAAGTTTACTAAAGTTGGAGAAAGTAAAGAAGTTGATCAAAAAAAGTTTAAAAATATGACATGATGTTTTTTGTATTTGATTACCTCAAGACCTAAAATTGTTTAAGATTTTACCTTATGAATAAGATTTTAGAGTTCTACCAAACAATTATGTTTTTAAGCTAGGAAAAGAATTATTAAATATATGAAAGGGGCATAAAATTTCCAAATCATGTATAATATCATAGAAAGTATTGACTTGTTTTGGTATTCATATGTTGATTGGGTAGGAAATGTGAATGATATAAGATCCACATCTGGTGGAGTTTTCTTTCATTGAATAATTTGTGTTTTTGGAATATAAGGAAACATAATTCAATAACTCTTACCATGAATGAAGATGAGTATTTATCAACTACTCAAGACACTACTCAACACAAGTGGATGAAAACACAACTATTTGATTTACTTGTTGAAGTGAATTTATACTTACTCTTAGGTTGTGATAATCTGAGTTCCATAAACCATACAAGAAAACTGGAAAAAAATTATCATTCAAAACATATTGATATTAAATAACATTTCATCAAAGGTCCTATTTAGAAAAATAAATTGAATCTAGAGTATATTCATATATTGGAACAAGTTACTAACATTTTCACAAAAACCATTACTGAAAGAACTTTTTTATAAACTAAGTATCAACATGGGTGTCCAATATCACTACCATCATGCTTGAGGTATGTTTTTCCCATATCTTATCTTTTCCCTAGATATTTTTTTCAAGGGGTCAAATTATTTCTTAAATATATCCATTTTTATGTGTCATACATTTTATGGAAGCATGTAAATAGGGAAGGTAATGGGTAAGATGTGATCTCTGCTTGAAAGTGTGTGAACTATTATAATAGTTTTTCAGAGTTATTTTAAGAAACTTTTTTGGATGTGAATATTGAAACTGTGATGAATAGTCTAAATAAAAGATGAAGATGATTTATGATACACTACATTTAGACAACATAGTTTTGTTTCTAATGATTATTATTCAATACAATGTATTAGATCATGTGGTATTAGAGTTGTTGATATGTAATAAATATCTTGAGTTTAAAAAGATTAGCGATTTAAAAATATTGGTTGAAAACAAAATCCAAAATGGATGATTATTGGGACCATGTTGGATGGATGTTTTTTTTGTAAATTAGAAGATGTTTTGCGTTGTATGTAGTTTTCAATAAATATAAATAAAAATAATTCACCTCATATTGTTTTTTGTGATAATATTGACCATCATATTAAGAATATTAGACTAACATAGCTTAAGAATGTCCATTGGATTGGTAATAATGTTTTTGGAAGAAAATGTTTATCAGACTCAACATGGGTTCAGAATGAGAAGATACCATAATGGTCCCTAATGGATTCATGATGATGATTTGATGTTTTTTATTTCATAAAACTAATAAGTTTTCTTATAACTTGCGATGAAAGACTTATGAAGGAAAATATTAGAGATAGTATATACAGTTTTATTGAGGATAATATTGGAAGAAAGAAGTTCCTAGATGTGTGAGAAGTTGTAATAATTTACAATGAAAATATAATGATGTTTTTCTATTTTGTAATTTGCAAAAGTCATAAGTTTTATGATAACTTGTGATGAATTAATTATAAGAGAAATATGGTGAATAAGTGCTGTCAATCATATTCTGGGAATGAAAGAAGTGCTAGAATTATGAGATGTTATAATACATCCCAATGAAATTTAGATGATGCTATTTTGATCTTTAAGGTATTAAATTTCATTAGGAATTCATGAAATAAGAAGATGTTTTGTGGAAGATTAATGTTTTTGAAGATCAAGATTTCCAGTCTCGATTCATCAGTGTGAGATCACCGAACACATATTTTTTTGAAGGCTGGGAAGATTGATCAGAATGTGTGAATATGGAGATTCTGGTTTTGAGCCAGACTAATAGTCTATAAGATAAAAAACATTATGAGAAATAATATAGAAGTACATACCATAATCATAAAAGGAATTAAGTTGTTGAATTTAACGGTTTAGATATTGTTCCATCCGACACGGTGTGTCACTGATCATCAGAGGTGGAATAATTTTTGTTGAGAGATGTTGAGACTGATGCTAGTAATGAAATTCCGAAAATGGTCAAAAATATAATTAACAATTTTCTTTAAGATGAATTGTTGATTATTTTTCAATTGGGAAATTTGTTTTTCGTAACATGTTAGTGAAGAGAAATAAGAACTATGATTTGTTTCCATAAATTTTTTTATCATGTGGGTTAACACAATCAGACTGATCATGCATAGATTACTTCATTGGACATAATATTATCATTCTAGGAATATAAGAAAATAAGAATTGCTTGAATCTAGTCGATGCGTTTTCAAGAGATATCATAGAAATAGTTGAAGAAGTTGATGAATTATTTTCATATGGTACAGAGAAAAGGTAATAAAGAATTTGTTCTCCTCATCATAATGATGAAATGAAAATGGGTATATCAGTCTTCTAACTGATATTGTTCATTATAAGAAGAATCATTGGAATGGATAGTCGGAATCAGACTAAGGATTATGAATAAAATATAAAGAAAGATAATTTTTCTGTGAAGATTTTTGTTTATTCGATAAGAATAAAAAAATGTTGAAGATATTGAATATGGAACCAATATTTGAGAGAAATTTTAAGATTAGGGAAATTTGGTTAAGTGGGAACATTTTTTCAAAATCCCTCACAACCATATTTGGCACACATATAAAGGGAGAATCTACCTTTTAATTTCTAACATCGATGTACTCTTGAATAGATAAGTTAGAGTGCTAAATAATTATAGAGAGAAGAATAATATGGATCATTTTTTCCTAAGAAAGTTTGTCAGAAATAAGAAATAATGTTAAAGACACAAGATCATAATCGAAGTTTCTGGAATGAACTGAGAAATCTAATTGGGATTTTTGGACTAAGAAAGTAGTTCAGTATAGTCTCAATCATATTATGATAGAATCATATTTATGCATAGAGAAATAAAACTAGATAACTATATTGGGAAATCAGACTGGGTGTTATTATGAAGTTCAGAATAATTTCAACTTTGTTAATGAGTTAGAAAGTGAAGAATTGTTTGAAAGACCTTATTTTTTAATGTTGATAAAATATCCCTATAACATATTTGTTACATAAAATTTTATAACATAAATTTTTCTACTTGAATAACTTTCACTATTATATTTAACATAATTCTATATGAGTGTAAGGGAAAATCCTACTTATTGTATTCTATACAAAAGGATTGTTTTCTATTGGATTTTGTAGTATTAGATTGTTTAAAAACCATTCCAAGGACGCAACTACTCTTGTTGTGTATTAAACCTTATAAATTATTATATTAATATGGATGTGTGATTTTTTATTTTCAAAAAATAGTAATAAATCTATAATAGAAGGTAAATGTTATTTCAAAATAAAGTAAACTTAAAAGAAAAAGATTTTACTCATTCACCCCTCCCCCTATTAGTGATACTTGATCTTGACTGGGCACTTAAAGTAAGAAACTATGTCACCCATTTTTGGATTCTAGGAATGTAGATAATACAACAGAAACACTATATGGGAATACTAAGAATGGAATGAGAAATAGGGCTCCCAAATAAGGGAATGGGATTTATGGGTTAGCACAAAAGGATCTAGGTGGGAGTGTAGATTCGGACATGTGAGTTATTCAATGTACTTACTTTATCCTTTTAAGATATTTTCAATGGGGGTTGAGGAATCAGTTTATAAGTAAACCCATTTCATATTCCCATGTCAGGGAACATAATAAGGTTCATAAAAATGAGAACATGGATTTTAGCATGTGAGGTAGGGTGTGTAGAGCTGGGCATGAATATTTGATTCTTCGATTATACAGTTACAACAACAATCAAATATAACTATTTAAATGTATATAGGTTTTTTTCTCAATGAACCATCAAATAAAATTCTTAAAAATAAGATATTACACTAAATGTTGGGAATATCTATATTATATATATTACTAAGAAAAAATTATTGAAATGGTTATAAAGGTGTAAATGAAGTATTGAGAAACATATTCTCTAACAATGGATAAAATCCCTTGAAAATGGCTTGTGAGAGTTTCTCATCAACACATATCCAGAATGTGTGATTTTTATAAAGGGTTTACACCCCTCAGTATGTGAGAATCCATAAATTACATGAAGATAAAATACTTCACAAAAATAATTTTTTTAGTGAGGGTTGTGTTAGGTATTCTATGGAAAATTCATGAAGCATATTTTTTTTGAGTCAAAATGAACATATAAGTATAATCTAGTTACTCATTTTGAATTGTAATCAATTTGAATTTTCCAAATAATTTTATATATTTTTTATAATGAAATCATTTTTAAACCCTCATTTTTAATTACCATTTTAGGAAAAATTTAATGAAAATAATACCATGAGTAAAATATCAAATATTTTAATGGAATCAAATGAAAAACATATTTCAGCTTTAGGGTATACACATTTATAGTTTAAAATGACAATGATACTAAATTATACCTATGAAGGATCAGTCATTAATTTATAATAAACCACAATTATTTTCCAAAAATGAAAATAAATTTTATAGGTTTCTTACACCATATTTATTTTTAATATAATGAAAATTTAATAATTAGTCTGAAACTAAAAATTATGAGCCTATAAATAAGAAAATTTATGATATGCATGGATTTAACTACAATAATGAGTGAGGATAGTCACTATTTAACCCTCAATTGAACACCTAACATCCATAGAGAAAATATAGTATAAAATAATAGTTCTATAAATATAATTATAATTCTTGATGTGATCTAAGTAACTAAAAAATTGGTTTTATCCTCTTAGTATAACCTAGAGTAAAAATCTCTTATATAGATAAAATTCAAAACATGTGGACCAATAGATGGATTTTTGTAATGAATTGTTGAATAATGATCTATAGATTTCCCACCAAGAAACCTATGGTTTCGTGTGATATGTAAATGGATGTAATATATACAAACTAACACTCATATATATCATTTTGATGATAATATTAATAAAAATCAACTTTAACTCACACACACCATTTATCATCCTACATTGAAAAATCCCCAATCGATAAAAACAGTAATTATATAATGACCATGACACATTATAATAACTCAACCACTTCACATTTCATATAACACTTTCATTTAAAAAAATGATAAATATGGATCAATTTAACGGAACCTCAGTAATAAATTTCCAATATTACTTTTAAATAATTACTTATAAGGAATCAAGTTTTAAAGAGATAATAAATAGAATAAAATCATTCACATTAAACCCTAACAAACCTTTTATAAAATGTTTTTGAAGTTATAAAAATGAAACTTATGCTATTGTATTAATTCATTTAATAATTGGATAAAAATCATTATTATATGAAAAAACTAGTAAAAATATTAAAAAAATTGTAATTCATATGAAATAATTTCATCCATGAATCTTTAATTAATTCATAAAAACCCAAGGATGGAATTTTAGAAAACACCCAGTACACATTAGTTTCATATAATGAAAAATCATGCTTTTTAGAGATGGTATCCCTTATGAAAACCATAAAAAAAAATATTAACTGGTTATGGATCCATATAACATTAATAAATATTTATAATAACATTTATTGTAGTTAAATACAATGATTACAAATATAAATTGACTCATGGTTTAAAAATTAAAATGTAATATATAGATCCACCTACTGCAATTGGTGTAAATATAGTTAGAATTAATAAATCAATCAAGAAGAAAAAAATTATTAACTATTAACGAAGGTCTAAAACAAAAAATTAATATATATAAGAATAAAATTGCTCCAAATGAAACCATACACATTATTTTTATAGGCAAGGAAGAACAAGAAAAATGGGAAAGATTAATAAAGGAATATAGGGGAATAGATTTTGTGGACTAACCATAAAGAGATAATATATATTTTTAGTAAAATTCATGGAAAAGGAAATGAATAATGGAGGGGTAGCCTATTTTTTAGAGAAAATGGTAGAAGTTCTATTAAATATTAAATCCTAAAAGAAGAAAAATAATTTGTTTTAAAAAATTTACAAGAAAATTGTATGGTATAGGATCCAAAGAAGGTCACCCATAAAACCTCCCTACTATTTTTGGTGTCCCAGTATAATAAAACATGTAGATTTTTTATGTTGTGTAATGTTACATAATTAATGTTTTTCCTCTCTAGGGACCCTTATAATTTAATTCATGAAAATTCTAAAAAACTGTGTATGTTAACCATGTATCCTGAACATCCATTTAATCAACTCATGTAACTCAAATAAACTATAAAAAACTCCACACACCTCTATATTTTCCCTTAAAAACTACCACACTAAAATAACCACCTTTACATTAGAATTAGAAATAATTCTAAGTAATAAAAACATAAACACTTGTGTAAAAATTTTCCCCATGATACCACATTACTAGCCTAGAAAGACTCAAATATTTTCCTAGGAAAGAAAAACTTTATATAATAAAACTTTATATCACATACTTCAACACATAAGGTAAGACATTAAGAAATATTCTTCAAAACCAGATACATATGAGATCTTCCCCTATCCATATAGGTGTTTCCATATTCCTATATCTAAATATCATTTGAATGAGTAATTAAATTTTTAAAAACTCAACAATAGAATCAAATCATTACCAAATAAAATTCATAACACCTTATTAAATAAAAGTAATAAACATCACACAAAAGAAAAAAACTATAAAGAATAAACAATTAATTCCATTTCAAACACATAAAAATTATAAATACAAAGAAATGTAATAGAATCATTGATTTTAAATTATATTCCATGCTAAGGGGAGACATAAATCATATTAAAAATTATTTATATATTATAAGACCTAAAATATCATTATTTCCAAATCACCATTTTAAACCAAACCATTGATGAACATACTAAATTTTTTTCTTTAATTCAATGCTAAAATCATAATCCAATATGATAGTCCAAAGAAAAAATTATATTAAATACTTAAAAAAATTGTTTCTTAAACCTAGTTTAAAATATTCCATTGAAACCATAAAACTCAAAATTAAATTAAAATCTCAAAAAACAAAGTAAAACAACCCCATATCTAATCAAATTAGGTTAAAATACTAAATAACGGTTAAAAAAAATATGTTTAAAATTATAGGACTAATTTTTTAAAATTACATAAAACAAAATTTTTGATATGTGGTGAAATTTGAAATAATTATTATCTAGAGGTATGGAACTATAATTTTTTATGTAAAAATCCAAAGGAACTTAAAAATTATCTTAAAAACTAAAATTTTAAAAAAAACCACAAAAAATGGGTTTTCAATAACTATTATAAATAATGGACCTAGTATCAATATAAAAAAATAAATAGGTAAATCCAAATTTTGGTTTTGGAAAACATGACTAAAAATAGTTTGTGTTCCAAACAACCACATATTTATTTTAATTTTTTTAATGAATCGAGGGAAACCATAATGGAATAAAACCAAATATAAAAACATTATACATAACTAAATAAATTGAATAATTAAAATTCAGACATGCTAACCCATAAAATAAATCAATAACCCACTTCAAATTAGGTAGTCATAAAAATAAATCTTTTAATTATGGATGTAAAACTTATTTAGTGACCTTTAAATTGACTTAATCTCTATTTTATTATATTCCATACTATTACAGGAAATTGTCTTTCCAAGACAACCAATAACCACAAACTATATGTCCATATAAGTTAATACCATTAAAATAGTATTTCTTAAAATTAAAAACCATTCAATGAGTCATATATACATACAAATTAACATTTAAAATAACCAGAACATTTTTTGATTCATTAAGAAGTTTTTATTTGGATATAACTTCATCTTACAAGTTTATGTATATGTTTCATATATATATGAAACAATTATAAAACACCCCTCATTTTAATTTCAATTTCAAAAAATCTATTCATAATAACATTAAAATCAGAACCACTATACAAAACATTTTAACAAATTTTTTTAAAATTCAATAATATACGAAGAACACATTCATGAAATGTTAAAAATCCTAAATTTTCAAAAAAGTAAATAAAAAAAGTTTTAATCTGATGATTCAGGAGAATAAATAATTATTCGAGACATTTGACTCAATTGAAAATATAAATTAATCAGCACATATGTCAAAAAATAATTAAATAAACAATATTCTAGAAGATCTAGGATTATATTAATCAAACATTAATTGAATAAGATCACCCTGAAATCACCTTATATGAATTCTAACCGACGTAATCTAATTTATATGAATTATTATCAAATAAAATAATTTTTTAATATAAATTAAAATAGTCCATGAAAAAATTTATATAAGTCAATTATAATGAAAATAACATCCATTTTAAAATGAAAATATATTTTTGAAATACTCTATAGTAGAGAAATTTAAAATTAAACACAATAATCCACCATATAAATAACAACTAGGCCCACTAAATAATTATAATATGTTTAAATATTTTTACATAATTCACATTATATAAGACAAAAATAATTATAGAATCAATTAAAACCGTTTATGGTGGAAATAAATATTAAAACAATATATTCCCTATGATTACATCCTTGTGTGTATAGTCTCCATCCCCGGATAAATTACTTCGTCAACTCACTAGTATCTATTTCATACTTTTAATATTCTATAATTGTACCAAAATTTAATCGTGAAGGACATACGCAACCAAAATAACACATCTAAATACAAAAAAACCTTATCCGAATAAGTATTGTCTAGAAAATTACCCATAACACACCTCTTGAATTCAGAATATCTATCACATATGTACCTTAAATACATTGGTAACATAAGACAAAAATAGTATTATATACTATTTTATCATGAACCGAACCTGGTTAAACCTAAAATTTCATTAATTATGGAATATAGTAAGGCTCGTTGCATGGTCTTAATCAATATGATCTTTGTAATTGTTTTAGGCCATCATGATTTGCACTCTTGGGAATGATTTATCCAAATAAAATGATAGATATATATGGAAAACCACCAGAATATCTATAATTACCTCCATTATATCATATGATCATACACAATGAAAGGTTTAAAAATTAATACTATCCAAATTAATTATAAAAATATAAATTAATAATTAATAATTAAGAGATACCAAAAATAAAAATAACTAATATTTAATAAAGTGATTTATATATTAAAATTTTTTTTTCATAAAAATGAATGTTTTTCGTGGCACAATACAAAAGATTCACAAAGGATTAATGTCGTGAAAGGAAAACTGAAAAACATTCATCCTCACATGACAAGTGAACTTTCTTAATTTATGGCCTCTATAGAAAAACTAAAAGTTATTAACCCTCGGTTACATCCATGTTTAATATATCTTGAACTTGCATCACAAGTCATTAGGGATGCATACAAACACTACGTGTGTATATATGGTGTAAGAAATAAATGCATAATGGTAACCCCACAATTTTCCAAACATAACCACTAAATGTGAATCCATTTCATGATATATTGAAATAAATCTAACAAATTATTCTTTAAATTTATAAAATACAACGGTTATATTGTAGTTATAAGAAAAATAACCTATAAGGATGATCTATTTACAAATATTTAAGGAAACTAAGTTTTCATTTTTCAATGAATGGTTAAATTTTACCCTCATAAATATACTTTTAAAACATAAATTTAGAAATACCATTGTTTACATAATCATTAATGGATATATATTCCTTGAGTAACATAAAAAATTCATTAATTGAATTATAACAAAAAAATGGCCACTAAGGTATAGTTAGTTATATGTTAAAACATTCAAAAGAGTAACTTCCACCTATAAAACATTAATCACCACAATAGGGAAAATCATCATTTATTTTTTAAGAATAAAAATAACTTTCACAATTTTCATAAACCATACATACCTGTTATATAATAAAAAATTTAAACACTCATCAAAAACTAAACATTTTGTTGACATCAACGTTAAAAATAATGGTAGATAGGGATGTGCATACAATAACCTATGAGTATAATCACATATCAATCATTATGTGATCACATAAGAGCCTTCAAGAAAATCGTGGAAAATAAATAGTGGTATGCTTCTAGTTTTCAAGCCTTATGCGATCCAAATACCAGAACACTCATCTTTAAATACTATGTTGACTGAGAGGAAAAATACCCTAAGTATATAAAATAAATAATGTGGCAAATACTAAATAGATTCTCATCATACACATTGGTGTACATGTAGAATGATTTCTCACCAATAAACCCATTATTTCTCATGACATGTTTATGGAGGTGAGCCATTAAAACCAACACACTTATATACCATTATAATTATGATAAATAATATTTTTATCATACCCTCACCTTATATAATACTTCATAGAGAAATATATCCTCATTATAATAATGATGATATAATGACATTAACAATATAGAGATATTTTTTCACTTCCTATTTAATATAATGGTTATATTTCACAAAATGATATATAGGGGCTCAAAATAAGTAAAAATAAATAATAAAATATAGATAATACTTTTAAAATATTACTTATATGTAATCATGTATTGGAGCCACAATAAAAAAATAAATTATTATATTTAAAACCTAAAAAATATATATGAAACATTTAAAATGTGATAAAAAAAATAAAATTCTATTAATGGAATCAAATAATTCAAAATTGTATAAAAATGTTATTAATATTGGAAAAACTTGAAAAAAACTACTAATAAATATATATAACTCATAAGACTATATTATTTAAAATAAAAATGGATTAATTCATAAAAATACATAGTTGGAATCTTATTACAAAAACTTGTGAATTATTTTTATGTAATCAAAAATAAATTTTTAGTGATATAAACCATTTGGAAATAATTATAATCTTTTATGAAATGCTTAAAAATTAAAGGAATGTTTATAATTAAATATAATAAGATTTATTCTAGTATTAAACATTGGTTTAAACGTTTAATTCAATTTTGGATTTAAAATCTAATGGTAATAGGTGGTTCCACCTATCAGATTCATAGTAAATCAAGCATAGAAGACTCAATCCCTTGTGAAGAAGAAAAAATATCCCTTGGATGAAAGTTCAGATATCTAAAATTTAATAACCCATATAAAATATTTTCTTTGAAACTATATCCTCTACACTATTAAGTATAATTGAACAAGAATAAAGAGTAAATAACCAAATGTGGGCGGAATAGTGGAATAGATTTATTGGATTAACATTTAAAATATACCACCAAATTTATCTGATAACCTATGGATAAGGAATGTAATATGGGAGTAAGGCTGGGAAAGATGACATGGATGGGTGGTCAACATATAATAAAAAATGGGAGGAGTTAACCACAAAAATTGACAACATAGTACGTGTTAAAATCTACACTAGTAGCTTGTTTGGACATAGAGACCATGCATGTTACCCAAAAAACCAACTTCCCATTTTTATCCCTCTATTTACATATTCTTAATTAAATTTATTTTTTATGTTACCTATACAAATTTATACCCATTAAAGAACCCAATAGATTTTACGCATGAAATATTTTCACACCTAGTCAGACTAACGAAGCAATCAACACACCGATACGATCTACCATTAATACTAAAACACTTCCATACATTCCTTAAACAACCCAATCTCAATAAAAATATCTCCCTCAAATAGATCCATCATTCCTTAGGGATTAGAAATGTTTATAAAAAAACTAGGAACCAGGTGTGAAAAACCCCATTTATAAAAACCTAGAATAATACATCCATAAAATGGAGTAAACTAACAAATAATTTGAAATTCCGCAATATTACATCATTAGGTCTATATCAAATCTTTTTATCATTAATGTATCACATAAAAACATTATTCTATCATGAGGAATGAATCGAGTAACTATATTGTGAAGCCAATGGATAAATATAAATATTTATATAGGCAACTAATTTTAACATATATAAATTTATACAATTTAATAACACAATATTAATCAATTATATATAACTATGATTAATAAAATAATTATAAATTGTTACAGTTTTTATTCATCCTGAAAAGTTTTTCAAATCATAAATAACTACTTATTTTATAGCATTCCTCTCAAAAAGATAATATAACATTACTCATCACAATGATTAATAATCCATTTTTCATTTCCCTATTTAATAACATCACCTCTAATGTACGTGGATTTTGAGCCAAATGATCACTTTATACTTGGTTTTAAATATGAAAATATAGCATTTTTTAAAATTTATTTGATATTGTTGTTTTGTTTTTTATTTCTAATTCTCATATTTAATTTCTATTTTATTTAATTCACACTGATCAGATGTGATATTTTTACTTTATTAGAACATATTAAGTAAATTTAATGGTTATATTGAGCTACTAAGAAATTATAATGTCAATTTCAATAGAACATGTAAGTAGTATTTTGAATAAATTACATAAATACTGAGTGATATTTTAATTTGAAACATTGTAGTATGTTATGAAACAAGAGATAAATAATATTACCGGATTTATGGATTAGAAGATATATTAAACATAATTATTACTCTACTGAAAAGTTATTATGCATCACCTCATCAAATTTTGATAACATATAATTGTAGTTGTTTTAAAAAAATTTCATCGTTCCATTAATTAGAGTGGATTTCATTATAATGATCTTTGTAAATTTACTAGTTGTTTATATAGAATCTAATTATATAAGATCAAGGATATTATAGGTTGTAAAATATGAAATGATTTTAAACATTTTGATTAAATGATTCAAAGTATAAGAAGACACATCCCCTCTAACATGGTTATAGTTGATGAACCTCAGGGAAATTGGGCATGTTTAGTCTGATCCGATTGACTGAGGGATCCTATGGGTTTGAAGAGAGATACCATCATAAAATTTAATGTTGAAGAAGTTCCCATGTGAAATTGGTTTTCTTAGACTGGGTGACAAAATAAATGACACTTTTAGTTAAAAGTGGTAGTATCCTTTATTTAATTTTTTATAATATCCTAATTTGTGTTTATAAGATTTTTTACAAGGTACTCTATATATAATATTTATTCTTTTAATTATTCTATTGATTTCTTTTACTGATTATTTTCTTCATAAAATCTATATTGTATGATTGGATTATTTTAATAACTTTTACTTATTACTCTAATTTTTTTTGTTGACTTCCTTTATAAATTCAAAAGCCATTATTTTTATATTTACAATATAAATTTCCATTTTAGGCACATTATAAGAATTTTTTTGTGACACTAAGTATATCATAATTTACTAATTTTTAATCGAAAATAATATTTCATTTGGAAAAAAACATTTATCCATTTTTATACAATGATTACGATATTTATTATCGTTTCATATATTTTCTTTCCTGGAAAACATTTGGTATCAAAGAGAGTCTCTACTAATGTAATATTTTTTTAATTTATAATGAATCTTTTTAATTTCATTAGACTAAAATTTTCTTATAGAAATGATCATGTCTTTTTTTTAGAAAATGAATTTTGATTGGAAATTTTGATATTTTTAATCTTTATTAAACACCTTTTTTATTAAAGAGATTATGACTACTGGTATGATAAAATAAATACTTTTAAAATTTTTACACGAGTGTGAATCATTCTTATGATGAATAGGGGTTTTAATGGTCAATATAAAGAGAATATTACTCACTCATAATGAAAAAATGTTAATATCAGGTTAATTATTATTTCATCAGTACCTTATTTTGTTTGATGACCAAAAAACATACATAGTTAGACTTTATCTTGTGGGACTCAAAATGGAAGATAGAAAACGTTATAACTTTCTCATTTTATGATTTCGAAGTTTCTTGGAACTCGAAGGTAGGTGTTATGAGCTAATTATCAAGACTATAATATTTTTTAACTAAATGAATCTTAATTACAAAATCATTAATAGTTTATAACCATTGTCAATTTATTAAAATTTTTCATTGAGAAAGAGATAATAAATGAGAACATGTTGAAAAATATTTATAAATAATTCTAATGTAAGGATAATCACAACTTCCTACTATATATGAAATTATGAATTTAACTAAATTTAATCTTCAAGATATCATTAGATCCAAAATTAAATATGAGAACTAATGAAAAAGAGATGCTAATAAGGTGAAAATAAATGATGTAATTCCTCACACATCATCTTTCAGTTCCATACCATATGGTCCTCAACATTAAAAATATATTATAGTGAGTAAGGATAAATATTAATAAGAGGTTAGTCATTTGAAATACATATAAGCAGATATTTCATAGATTGCATGACACATGAAAAAAATAATCATAAGAATAAATTTCATTATTATAGAATAAAATTTAGAAAATAAATTTTTAAGAAAAAAGTTACTTCTGAAAATATTTGTTATAAAAAAATCTAGGTCATATTTGGATAGACTACTCATGATTGAATAATAAGAATAGAGACAAAAAATATAATAAATAGTGTAATGGAAAGTGTTTCAGGATAACAATTATACCAAATGTTATAATGAAGATCCATTTTATAATAGCAAAAGTGATTCTAATAGATATGATATTGAAAATAATATTAATTTTTATTCTAAATTTATTTGAAGTAATATGTTTTTTATGAGAATGGTATACTTTATTACTCATTCTAAAATTCCACTTGATAATAATTTTATTATTAAATATTATAATTAATATATTTTATCATTATCATATGATAAGGAGGATATTCCATTAGTTTCTAAAATGGTTAAATATTTGACTTTTATAGAGAAAAAAATAAGGGAAAGAACTCAATTTTGAAACAGTTCATGCATCCAAATATAATGAAATGGTTTCTAGAGTTACATTATTGATTCAAAAGTCAACTTCAGTGTTAGATTATAAATACAATTTAATTTCAACAAATTATGACTAAAAATTTTCAGTAAGGAAAAATAAAAATTCTTAAATCTAATTTTTTTTATAAAAACTTACTTAGAAAAGGAATTATATTGATCAACATCATTGATAGCTGAAACCAAACCAAATATATTCTAGGTTTTGGTTCACTACTGGAAGAACACTATTTCAATTCAATTACTTTATTCTAAAAATTAATTCTTTTGTACTAAATTTCAACATAGATTACACTAGAGGTAATATTGTTCTTTAAAAAGAGTCAATTGTTATTTATTTCATAAATCTGATATTTATGAGTAATTTATTATTTTATAACGTATATTAATTTGAAAAATATGGTTTTCTAAAGTTCCTTTTTCTATGATTTATAGAAAAAATGATTTTTAGGTACTAAATTATTAGATATATTAATTATTTGGAAAATATACATAGTATCAACAATCGAAACATATGGTATATTGATATCCAATTATCATCTAAAAACACTAAATAAAGACCAATTCATTGAATTTAAAAAGAGTGAAGTGTAAAAGAGATACTTTTGTAGACAACTCTAAATTTTATATTCTAGAAATATTTGATGTTGTATTTCTTGGAAACACTCTTAGATATAATGTTTCATATGTTTCCGGGATTAATCCTAGTCTTATTAGTGTATGTCAATTAAGTGACGAAGGATACTGTAGGAATTTTGGCAGTGAAAAATGTACACTCAAAATTCAATATTTAGTTCAAATTTTTTCCATTGAAATGAATGTAATGTTTACAGTTTAAATGTATACAATATCAATAATCCAATTTTTTCATTTATAAGTGTTATAAAAGATTATTTCTAGATTTTTCAAGGAATTCTATGTAACTATAACTTCTCGATCACATCAAATATTTCAATTAAATTATTAGTATCTTATCTACAAGAACTTATATTCATTCAAAAAAACTATGTTACCCTTGACATATGGTGAGGAAAATAAGTCTAGTTTTTTATTCGAATAGTGAATTAAAAAAATATGATCATCTATATGTAGTTCAAATTGAAATTTTCACACCTACCCAAAATAATTATAAAGAAGAAACACTATTTTTATGTTTTAGTTTATGATTATACATTTTTTGATTATTATTCTAGAATTTAATTCATAATATCTCTCACTATTTAATATTTTTTCATTTTTCATTGAAAATTTAAAAACCTTAATGTATTCCCAATCTAGAGAGATAGAGTTGGAGAATTAAAAGAAAATTATTCTAATAAATTTTTTAATGAAAGAGGAATCATAGAAATTTTCTCAACACCAAGAACATCATAACAAAATGGTTTAGTTGAATGAAAAAATATAAATATAAAAAAATTACATGTTCCTTAATGGTTGATTATTTAATAGATAAATATATATTTACCTTATCTATAAAAGTTTCAAGTAAAATTTTATGACATGTTCTACTTTAAACTATTTAAAGAAAACCCTTATGATTTTTGAACATGAAGAAATCCTTAAATCTATTATTTCAAGTTTTTATGAAAATTACTTATCCTAAACACTGATTATCATATCTGTATATTTAAAAAATATATATAATAATGTATGTATTTTTTTCAATAAATAGTCACCCTTATAGTATTTAAAAAAACCAATTATATTAAATAATTTTAAAAGATATTGTCACAACCCATCCCAGTGGGGCCTGCGCCGTGACTCCCCAAGCCCGCCTCCAATATGCCAGAGGCTGGTGACTAGCACCGAGTAGGCATCTTACTAACATGGGAGGTATTGACTAAGTACCTGTACACACAAACATCTCGAATCCCACAAATGCTGAAATGTAAAAAAACCGCTAAGGAACAAAATGCATGTATACAACTAAACCCACCACCAGAGTACAACGGAAGGTAATGTGTCGAAAGTAAAATAGGCCAAAATACAAGCCCACCAAAACAAAAGTATGAAAACTACAATGTCCAACCTATGAACACAAAGAGGTACTGGGACTACTTCTTGTAGCCATAGGAACACCTCAGCTGGTGAGGAACTCAGAAAGCTTGATCTTTTCCTGCTCCACCCGGGACTCTGTCAAAAGGATGCTCATTAGCAAAATACACGACACATGCAGGCAAGGCGCGTGCATGGGTGAGTATAACAATACTCAATAGAGGACCCCATAAACCACAAATCAATTCATAAAGTAAAAGTACAGTCAGCTATACAAATTATATGTCTACAGAACATATAACAAGTGAAACACAGTCCATATATACTCGAAACCCAGACCCGTGGTCTATAGGCATGTCCCAAAACCACATACCTGGTCTAGTGATTCCGTTTGAAGATTCCACGAAGCACTAATTCTGGGAGAACACAATCCACGAGCCTCGTAGCTCTGATGACGTCTATCCGAGAAGTACTGTTCGTTGAGAAATTCCATGAGAGGTATATAAACTCATTACGGGAGACACACTCATGAGTGGGAATGATCACGATAGATAGATACACTCATTACGGGAGACACACTCTTGAGTGGGGAAAGATCATGATAGACAGATGAGGATCACTACCAGGGCCATGGAGGATACCGCGACTCATCTGGATTCACCATCTAGGTAGAAGATCAATTCCCGGTAGAGTTGGTCACATCGATGCCTGACTCTACCATGGGCCAGGAATGGATAGAGGATCACGCTTTGGGCCTCTTAGAGGGATGTCAGACTCTATCACAGAATATCCTGCTGAGGGGATCATACTCCTATAAAAAAGAAATGATGCTTGAACTTCAGGGGAGTGAGAAGAAGGGGAACATACCCAAAAGAAACATTTCCAAGATGCGATGGACAAGATGAAGAACCATTTTCCAAAAATTACACGGTGTGTAGGAAAGTCACACGTCGTGTCTTCAGAACCTGGGTACTTACCGTGTTCAATGGCCCGTGTCGTAAGGTCGATCGTGTAGAGAAAAACAGTACACGGCGTGTGGTAGGGATTACACATTGTGTCTCAATAACTAAGGTCAGCTCCGTGTACGTTTTCCATGTGCCTATACATGGCCTCAACCCATGTACGCCATCCCGTGTAGTCGGAACATGGGGTAACCCGCGCTACTGGCCTCACCTAGCTGTGTGGTGTAGTACATGTCCATGTACTACACCCTATGTCTGTGTACTTTCCAAAGTATACTCCAAGCATCTGGGAAGGTGAAACACCCCATGTGACTCGGGTCACATGCCGTGTGATACCCATCTAACATCGAAAACCCTAGACTCTATTGAGCCGGTCCAGACAGTGTGTTCTTTAGAGATACACGCTGTGTAATCTGGAAATTTCCAAAAATGAAAACCTTCATCATCGCACCTCCGGTGATGTCCTTTTTATTGATAAAGTTGTCTAATTGCAATGTAACTCTTGGGTTTTGGTCTCCCTGACACTACGAAGCTATTTCCGTTGTTTTTAGGCCTCCGATCAGCTCTGGAAACATGTTTCGATCATCCTGCGCGTAGAACACTCGACGAATAGCCTCTTCTGATTTGATCCAATTCATCGTCTGTCATGGCCGTCGCACCTACATAGGGTCATTACAACATCAGATATCGGGTTTCGGATCATTTTGTTGCTAGACGGGTGCACAACGATCCATTTTTCGTCACCCCATGAAGAACGCGAAGAACTCAAAGAACGCGTGAGAAGGAAAGGGGGAATGAAAATAATTTAATAAAAAAAATTTAAGAACCAACCTCCACCTCTGTTCATCACCACATTTATCTTCTCCCATTAGTAAGCTGAAATGGAGAATAAATAAAAAATAATCCACACGGACTAATTCCTCATAATCATCCCAATAAAACCCTCCCACAAGAACGTACCAATCCATGGATCAACTTGTTCGTGGTTGATCCATGTTCGTCACTTAAATTCAAAAACTGGGAAAGTTGAATGAAATAACAACCCGTACCTTTTAAAGAAAGATCGATCGTTGACTAAGGGGTCACACTACCATCATCATCGAGATCCTTCAAATTTTTTGGCACATGGAATCACAACTTTGACTCATCATTGTTCGTCGCTGAGAGTTTCCTCCGAAGCACCACAGATTCTCCAGAGTTTCCTCTCAATCCTTGCCAACGAGCGACATCCCAATAAAAAGGCAAACATGTTTTTAATTCCATTACACTGCGGCATTAATGGGTCAATGTTACTGTTTCTGAGTCATTATGACATGACATTTAATATTGAAACAGCTACCCTATCAATGCACTGCAGCGGATGTTTCCACAAAATAAAATAAAATAAATTTACATATTTATTTTATTTTTATTTTACTAAAAACGTCTGAAAATTAAATTTTTCCCTCAATCCACGCAGGTTGAGGTTAGACCCTTTTATAGGTAAAGTCGTCGTCCCAGATGCAATGGTGCCCTAAGATCTTTAATCTGGGAATCCATTTAGAATTTTCCACCACTGTGCACATGTGCCGACTCACTTAACTTAAAAAGTTTCAAACCACAGTTCCGAGCTCACCGGGACTCGGAATGATGTTTCATTTCTGTGCCTGGTCTTGTAATAATTCAATATAATATTTAAAAATTATAATACATGGAAAATTCAGAGACATTACATTCTCCCCACCTTGGGACTTTACTTCCCCGAAAACCCAAAACAAGACTACTAAAAAAGATGGGGTTACTGGGCACGAATCTGAGCCTCCCGCTCCCACATGCTCTCTTGAAGATTCTTATGCTGCCACCGAACGCGCACTAAGGGAATCGATCTCCCATGAAGGATCCTCTTCTACCGATCCACGATCTCCATTAGGTACTCAGCAAAGGTCACTCCATCCTCGATGTCCAGCTCACCCCAGTCGATGACGTGCGATGGGTCATGCACATAACTCCTCAGTTGTTATACATGGAATATGTCATGTACTTGATGCAATTGTGGTGGTAGAGCTAGGCGGTATGCCACCTCGCCGACTCTGCACCACATCTGAAAAGATCTGATTAACCTCGGAGATAGCTTTCTGCCCCAGATAAATATCTGTAACCCTTGCCGATGTGAGACCTGAAGAAAGATGTGGTCTCCCTCCCCATAATCTAGAGGTCTCCATCATCTATCAGCATAAGAATTCTGTCAGCTCTGTGCAGTCTTCATCTGCTCTAAGATGATCTGCACCTTCTCAGTGGTGGTTCACACCAGCTCTGGACCCATGAGTGCTGAATCTCCGGGGTCGGTCCAACAATGTGGTGACCAGAAGGGTCTCCCATACAAATCCTCGAAAGGTGACATACCAATGGCGGAGTCTTAGCTGTTATTGTAGGAAAACTCCACCAGTGTTAGGTTTCCCTACCATATATGACCAAAGTCCAAGATACAGGCTTGTAACATATCCTCCAGAACCTGAATGGTTCTCTCCATATAACCATCAGTCTGTGAATGGAATGACGTGCTCTAACACAGCTGTGTCCCAAAGGCCTCCTGGAATCCCTTCCAAACCGGGATGTAATGCATGTGTCTTGATCCGAGTCTATCATCGAAGGGATTCCATGAAGCCGAACTATCACCTGCATGTAGAGATATCCCAATCTCTATACAGAACACTGATCCCTGATGGATAGAAAGTGGGCCGACTTGGTGAGTCAGTCAATGATCACTTAGATGGAATCATACCCCTTGGATGTCCATGGTAATCCTGTCATTAAGTCCATTTATATTCCATCACACTTCTACTCTAGAACCTCTAGGGGGTGAGATAATCCTGCTGGAACTGGGTGCTCAGCCTTCACCTGCTAGCACGTGAGGCATCGAGAGACGAACTCTGATACTGCCTTCTTCATGCTTGACCACCAGAACTGCCATTGAAGATCCTGGTACATTTTTTCGCTCTCGGGTGTACTGCCAAGGGGGATGTATGAAACTCCTTTAGAACCTCTCCTCACAATGCCACTGGTATGATAGTGCGTCATCTGAAAAGATGTACGTGTTCCCCACCTTGCGAATATCCATCAAGATAATGTCTTGTGGATAACTGAGCATGTAAAGACTCATATTTGTCATCCCCAATCCGTGCCTCCCTAACTTGTTGTAAGAGTGGAGGGGCAACAACCATAAACTGTAGGTAAGTTGTATCCTCTCTATCTATGAAGGACAAATGCAACATGGCCAACTACTTCATCGCCTCACTCAATAGCTGCGAGCTCGACCTTCTTCTAAGAGAATCTGCCACCTTGTTTCCCTTTCTAGGAGTATAGATGATCTCGAAATCATAATCCTGGAGGAACTCTTGCCAATGCCTCTGTCTTAGATTTAGATCCTTTTGCGAGAAGATGTACTTGAGGCGCTTGTGGTCAGAGTAAACGATGAACCGCTCACCCATAAGGTAGTGCCGCCACATCTTCAATGAGAATACTGCCACCTCCAACTCTAGATCATGGGTCACATAGTTATTCTCATGTGGACTAAGCTGGCGTGAACCATAAGAAAACACTACCTGTTTCTGCATCAGGACACAGCCAAGCCTGGTCCCTGATGCATCACAGAAAACTACGTACTCAACACCCTCTTCTAGTAATATCAAGGTTGGGGAGCTCATCAAACTCTTTCAAAACTTCTCAAAAGCCTGCTGGCACTTCACCATCCACATGAAGGGTTGCCTTTTTCGGGTCAAGGCTATCATCAGTGCTGAAATTTGGTAGAAATCAGGGATGAATCTCTAGTAATATCCTACCAACCCAAGGAATATTCACATCTCTGTCACGCTCTGAGGTGGATCATATGCTAACACTACCTCCACCTTGGATAGGTCCGTAGCTACACCGTATGATGAGATGAAATGTCCCCAAAATTGGACCTTCTGGATCCAGAACTAGAAATTGGAGAGTTTCCTGTAAAGAAGATGCTCTCGAAGTACGTCTAGAACTATCCACAGGTGTCTCACGTTCTCCTCCTCTAATGCCGAGTACACAAGTATGTCATCGATAAAGAACACTAAGAACCGGTCCAAATACGGCTGGGAGATCCATTTCATCAGTCCCATGACACTACGGGGGTGTTTTCCACACCGAAAGGCATCACCAAGTACTTATAGTGATCGTAGCTGCATGTGAATGTTTTCTTCGGTATATCCTCGTCATGTACCTGTAATTGGTGATAACATGATCGAATGTCTTCCTTCAAGAACCACTGCCCCCCTCTTAGCTGATCGAAGAAGTCATCGATTCTTAGCATTGGATACTTGTTCTTCACCGTTACCTGGTTCAGGTGTTGGTAATCCACGCACATCCTCAAACTGTCATATTCTTTCTTGTCAAACAAGATCGGGGTTGCCCAAGGTGAAACGCTGGTTCTCAAGAAACCATTGCTCTGAAAATCCTCCAACTGTACCCTCAGCTCGCGAAGCTCTACGGGAGCCATCCGATATGCTGATGAAGAAATCGGTGCCGTATCAGGGTGTAAGTCAATGCAGAAGTCAATCTCCCAGTGGGGAGGTAGTCTAGGAACATCTTCGGGAAATACATCCTCGTACTCCGCCACTACTGCTAGGAACTGGGGGTTCATCACATCTACTGCTCTGAGAGATATGCTAGCCAACTCATGAGTGACTGGCTTCACCCTCCTATGTATGACCCATTTTTGTGCTTCCTGGGTCTCCTTTTCTCCGACAAAGGAAAATATCAACCCATAACTATGGACACACCCCACTCTTCGCCTAAAACAGTCAATCTGGGCATGGACCGATGATAACCAATCCATACCAAGAATGACATCGTAAGGCCTCAACGCTACCACCAAGAGGTTCCAACCGAAACTCTTGCCTCCAAGTGTATGATCACACAGTTTTCAAAGGTGTGTGATCATCGAGTCCCCACCCGTAGGTGTCTCCAAGTGTAAGGATCGAGTCAATAGTTCAACTGGAATCTCAAGGTTTCACACAAGACATGTGGCTATGAAGGAATGACTGGAACCTATGTCTACAAGTACGACAACTAAGGTAGATAAGACACAGATCGTACATATGATCACCCTAGAGCCCATGGGTCGTATGCCTCGACCACATGCACCTGTCCCTGCTCATATCCCCTGCTCCCTGAGCCTTGTGTGTACCTTTTAGGGGTGGTGGTGGAAGTAATTCAAAGAATCTTCTAACACATGAAGCTCTCCCTACTCCTTTTACATGTCCACCACTTGGCAGGTCTATCTACTCCACTCTCTGGCTCTGTCTTGGTGGTCCATCCACCACTTCCCTGTCAGTAGATCTACGGGTAAGACATTCTCTAGAGAGATGCCCCCTACTGTCACACACGTAGAACCACTTCTCCCTAGGATGACTTGATTCATCCTGAGAGCCCTGGACCGTCGATCCCCTGTCCTGGGTCCTCCTCTGACATCTCTCACGTTATGATCCCTGCCTCCGATGTCGGCTCCCTGTAGCTGAGGTCTCTAGACCAAGCTGCCTACTACTGACTTTGGTCGGTTGTCTCTGTTCCGCCAAGAATCTCTCGATCACCAAGGCCTTCTCGAGCACTCCATCATAAGTTGAAATTAATAGAGTCATGATGCTAGCTTGGATGTCTCACCGTAGACCTCATTCAAAGGTCCGAGATCTGAAGTACTGATCTCTGATTATATCCATCGAGTACCTGGCGAGGTTGGTGAACCTCGATGAATAGTCAGCTACCATCATACTGCCCTGTTGGAGATGAAGAAGCTCCTGGATGCATACCACTCTCAGAATAACTAGAGATAACTCCTCCCAAAAGAGTCGCTCGAAATCCGTCCACAAAAGAGTCTCCTCGTCATGATTCTTTGTGGTCAGACTCCACCATCGTCCTGCTGAACCCTAAAGAAGGATCACTCCTAGGATCACCATCTGGTCTATGGGTGTCCTAACTAGATGGAAAACTCTATAACTTACTCAAGCCAGTCCTCAGCCACCTGAGGGTTGGGTTCGCCTCAGAACCTGAGGGGTCTCTATCTCTTGAACTCATGGAGCGCGCTCAGCCTGCACTCCTCATTGGTCGGCACCGCAGGTACCACTGGCTACTCCACTGGTGGCGGTATAGCAGGTTCACCACCTGACGGCAATGCCTGGGGAACTGGTCCCTGTATCAAATACTCTTCACTAAGGAGGTTATCTTCTTGATTGCACTGCTGAATCCGAGAGGGTACGCGTCACAAAGGCATCTAGTAAAGAAACAAGATGTTCCATGATTATTTTTGGATAGATGACTCAAAGGATATGGAAAAATCACAACCCATTACTATATGATGAATGCACCTTTCTTTTATTTTCCCTCAATCAGTGCTTTCATGTAGCAACTCGACATGAAGGTTATCAGAGTCCTGGTATATGGATACGTCAGCTGCCCACACCAACACTGGAGTCCCTGGCCTGAAATACGAACTCGAAACACTCATCATTGTTGCCCCCAAATCAATCTCATAGACTCTTGGTCATAAGGTAGAACCAACCTCTCTCTGATACCACTATGTCTCGACCCGTCCCAGTGGGGCCCATGCCGCGACTCCCCAAGCCCGTCTCCAATAGGCCAAGGGCTGGTGACTAGCACCGAGTAGGCATATTACTAATATGGGAGGCATTTCCTAAGTAACTTTACACACGTACACATCTCCAAGCCCACAAATTCTGAAATTTAAAAAAACCGCAAAGTAACAAAATGCATACATACAACTAAACCCAAGAACCATAGTACAACAGAAGGTAAGGTGCTGAAAGTTAACAAGGCCAAAATACAATCCCACCAAAACAAAAGTTTGAAATCTGCAAAGTCCAACCTGTGAACACAAAGAGGTACTAGGACTGCTGCTCATAGATGTAGGAACACCCCGGCCAGTGGGGAACTCAGAAAGCTCGATCCAGTCCTAGTATGACTTTGACTCTGTCAGAAGGTTTCTCATCTGCACAAGACACGAAATGTGCGGTCAAGGCCAGTGTAGGGGTGAATATAACAATACTCATTAGGGGACCCCAGAAACCACAAATCAATACACAAAGTAAAAGTACATTCAGCTATACACAGTATATGTCTACAGAACATATAGAAAGTGAAACACAGTCCAGATAAACTTGAAACCCAGAACCGTGTTCTAGAGGAAAGTCCCATAACCCCATACCCCGTCTAGGGATTCTGTTCAAAGATTCCATGAAGCACTCATTCCAGGAGAACACACTCCACAAGTCTGGTAGCTCTGATGACATCTTTTCGAGAAGTATTGTTCATCATGAAACGCCACGAGAGGTAGATACACTCATTACGGGAGACACACTATTGAGTGGGAAGGATCACGGTAGATAGATACACTCATTACGGGAGACACACTCCTGAGTGGAGAGAGACCATGATACAAAGATGAGGACCACTGCTAGTTCCATGGAGGATACCGTGACTCATCCAGATTCACCAGCTAGGTAGAGGATCAACTCTCAATAGAGTTGGTCACATCGATGCCTGACTCTACCTAGGGCCAAGAAAGGATAGAGGATCACACTCTGGGCCTCTTCGAGGGATGCCTGCCACTATCATAGAAAGTCCTGCTGAGGGGATCATACTTCTATAAAAAGGAAAAGATGCCTGACCTTCAAGGGAACGAGAAGAAGAGGTACAAACCCAAATGAAACATGTCCAAGATGCGGTGGACAAGAAAACCAATCTGTTTTCCAAAAAGTACACAACGTGTAGGAAAGTAAAACGTCGTGTCTTCAGACCTCAGGTACTACCTGTGTTCAACATCCCATGTCATAAGGTCGGTCATGTAGAGAAAAACAGTACACGATGTGTGGTAGAGATTACACGCTATGTCTGAGTAACTAGGGTCAGCTCCGTGTACATTGTCCATGTGCCTGTACATGGCCTCAACCCATGTACAACATCCCGTGTAGTCAGTACACGGGGAGACCCGTGCTACTGGCCTCACCTGGCCCTGTGGTGTAGTACACAGCCCTGTACTACACCCCGTGTCCGTGTACTTTCTAAAGTACATGCCAAGAATCAGAGAAGGTGAAACACATTGTGTGACTAGTGTCACACACCATGTGATACCATTCTAACACCCGAAACCCTAGCCGTCGCTGAGCCGGTCTACATGGCGTGTTCTTCAGAGATACACTCCGTGTATTCTGGAAATTTCTTGAAACGTGAACATCCGCTGTCGCACCTCTGGTGGTGTCCTGTTTTTCCATCCGATCATCTGATCGCCATGGAACTCCCAGGTTTTGGTCACCCCGACACCACAAAGCTGTTTCCATTGTTTCCGGACCTCTAATCGGCTCAAGAAACATGTTTTGATCATCCCGCATAAAGAATGTTCAAAGAAAGACCTCTTCCAATATGAGCCGATTTTTCATCCGTCATGGACATCTCACCTCTATAGGGTCGTTGCGACGTCGGATCTCCAATTTGGGATCATTGTGTTTCTAGATGGGTGTGCAACAATTCGTTGTTCATCGCCCTGTGAAGAACGTAAAGAATGCGTGGGATGGAAAGGGGGAAAGAAAAGAATCCAATAAAAAAATGAGGAACGAACCTCTATTGTCATTTGTCACGGCGTTGATATGCTCCCGTTAGTGGTCTTAAACGGAGTAGAAATCAGCAATAATCAACATGGACTAATTTAACACAATTATCCCAATAAAACCCTCCCGCAAGAACATACGAAACCGCCAATCAACTTGTTCGTAGTTGATCCACGTTCATCGTTTAAATTCAAAAAACAGGGAAAGAGGAATGAAATAACAACCCCTAACTTTTAAGGGTGGATTGATCGTTGACAAAGGGGTCATGCTGCCATCATCATCAAGATCCTTCAACTTCATTGGCGCAGTGATTCATAGCTTCGACTCATCGTTGTTCGTCACCGAGAGTTTCCTCTGAAGTACCACAGATTCTCCAGAGTTTCCTCTTAATCCTTACCATGGGGTGAAATCCCAATAAAAATGGAAACATGTTTGGCATTCCATTACGTTGTGGAATTAATGGGTCAACATTGCTGTTTTTGAGTCATTATGACATGTCATTTAATATTGAAACAACTTCCCTATCACTGCGCTGCAACAGATGTTTCTATTAAATAAAATTAAATACCTTTTCAAATTTACTTTTTTTTTTATTTTACAAAAAACGTCCGAAAATTATCTTTTTTCCCCAACCCATGTTTATCGAGGTTAGACCAGTTCTTAGGTAAAGTCTTCATTTCGAACACAATGGTACCCTCAGATTTTTAATATGGGCATCCATTTGGAAACATCCACAACCACACACATGTTCCGACTCACATAACATAAAAAGTTTCAAACCACCGTTCCGGGCTCACCAGGCCTCATAATGATGTGTCGTTTCGGCACCTAGTCTCGTAATAATTCCATATTATATTTAAAAATAATAATAAACCACAAAATCCAATACATTGCAGATATATTTGGTGAAATTTATACCTATTTATTTTCAAAATAATAAAAAATCAAACTTTTAGATAATTATTTTGAAAAATAATTTTCTACTAGAATCTAGTATTTAAACAATAGAAATTAACATATTAGAAACTAGTCTAATAGACGTTAGACTTACAAAAGTTAGATTCATAGATATTAGTTCATCGATAGATAGATAAAAATATTAATTATTTATATAATGTATACTGATTTTTCATTATAGGTTATAAATTTTTTCAAATAAAATGATCAAAAACTACATCAACAAAAGTTAGTATACTTTCTAAGTTTAATGGTAACTTTATTTTCAAAAGTACATTTTAATTTTCATTTTTCAATAAAACAAAATTATTCACCATACATTGTTGTATTATTCATATATAATGTTTTAGCATTTATTTTATAATATTTCATATATTACAATAAAATACCGTTAAAATTTATATTTTAATACAATTATCTAACACATTCATAGATCTTATGTTCTGACACACATTTTAAATAATTATCATACTATACCATTATATTTTTTTAGTGTCAAAATAAATTTATATTTTAAAATACTTAGGCTTATTTTATTTTGAAAATGATAATATAAAATGGATTATAATTATTCTATAACCATCATCATGGGAACAATATCACATGTATTAATCAGAAGATAACTTCTAAAAGGTTTAATATCTTAAATTTTATCATTAGTTGTCCATTTTTCCTCTAATATTTTTAGAAAGTGGAAAGCATTATTAATTTTTAAAAAAATTATCTCTATGTAAAATTAAAAGTATTAATTTTTCTTATTTACTTTATTATTTCTCTTATTGTTTTATTCATTAAATATTTTCCTTTTACTCACTTTTTCATAGTAGTATATTTTCTTTGACTGTTCAATATAATGGGAGATCAAATAATACTATATCATTGGATATCACACATATATATTCATTCAATATCAAAAAATTTATTTTTTTCATATTACATTTTACCAAATTCAACATACATTACTTTTTATTACATGGAAAATTAAAAAAATCACAAGGGGGTTTAAATAAGTGTATGTTTTCTACTAATTTTTATTAATAATGTTTATAGAATAAATTTATAAAGAGAGTGGATGGATTCACGTAGTGGTTAATTTATGTTATAGGAGTATTTTTTAAATTTTATTGATGCTATAAATATCATTTTATATTTACAACAACTTTTCCTTGAAATTTTACATTAATCAAAATAATTCAATTCATGATTTGTTTTAGAAAATTGTTTAATTATTGAGCCAACAACACACTTTATCTAGGGTTTTTTAAAATAAAAATATACTCATATTTGAATTCTATATAACAACATATTTGGTGATTTATGTTTCTTTTTTTAGATATTTAATTTTTAATTCCATTGAGTTATATTGAACTAAAATGAGACATATACTTTAGAGGAAATTAATCAGACAATATATTGGAAGGATGATATTAGTTGTATATTATAGACTGAATTTAAGTGGAACATGTGAATATTCTCTGGAGGTAGTTACAATAATACTAATTAAAAATAAAATTAAAGATTTTAAATTTATCATTATTTTGGACATAAATATAACCAAAGGCTTAATGGATTTAAAGTGATATTGAACACAAAAATTAACCTACGATCAAGTTATTGTGATTAATTTATTTTATTTTTAGGATATTTTAATTATATTTGTTTTTTAGTGTGCATTAGGATATATCATTTAGATAGGTTTTCCATGTAAGAATCTTATTTATTCATTTATATTTTTCCCTGACTTCTAATCCTATGAGATCACAGAGTTATATGTTGTGTAAGTGGTTATTTTTATGATTATTTTGTCAAGATATTTTGAGGTTAAGAATACAAATCCCATTTATGGGGTTACAGTCGATGATCCCTAGGGTACGTGGAACTATTGAGTTTGATTTGACTAATAAATGGCTTAAATGAGTTAAAAGAAATATATTGTATGGTAGGTTAAAGTTAAAAAAATTGCTTGTGTGAACTTGGTGATCTTGGTTCTAGTTACAAACCACATACAAAATTTATTTAAAATAAAACTATTCTTGGAATTATATTTGTTATAATATATTATAATAATTTCTAATATTTTTATTTCTAAATCCATAACCATTTCAATATTTTTCATTTTTAGGTTATTTCTTTTATGTTTATTATTGTGATCTAAATGAGTAAATGTTCTGATTGGATTGTCCCTTTCACATTTACTAATTTTTTTTCTGTATAACTATTATAGCCTTTATTTTCAATTGTAGAAATTTAATTTACACTATATATAAATTCTAGTATATTTAAACATTGATTCACTGAGTAAAGTAGAATTTAGTAATTTCTGATCGAATGAAAATTTTAGTCTGTGTAAAATATAAATTCATCATTAGAATAAAATTCAGCCCCAGCCCTTGTAGTTATATATATTTTACTTCTAATCTCATCGAATATGATTATACCACTAATCAGATATAAGATATTTTAAACCCCCTTTCTATAAGTATCATTGTTCACAATTGTATGAAATTTTTATTTGATATTAAAAATACCAAGAGACATCATTGCCTACTGGATTTATATACTCTTGAGATTTTTTCATTCATGATTCTACCAACAAGATACACCAAAATAAGAAAATATATATAGTCAATGAAATTTGAATTTAATCATACATGCTCAATAAGTCAACAATTAATTTGATAAATTCGTAATTCTATTATAAGAATACATAAAAAATTCCCATTCATTTTTCCGTTGTCCCATTATTTTTAAGGATACATAAGATCACACTTCTAACATTAGAAATTTCATAATATATCACAAGTCACATAATAAACCCTTATCTTTAATAGTTAATTCTCCCATAAAATCTGCCACATAAAAATAATAGATATTGAAAATAAGAATATTTATACATATTTTAATGAAAATTGAATAATATTTTTAAATTTGTATCCTATTAAAGGCCTATAACTCAATAATATATGTTCACATGTTTACAGTCTATCTAAAACCATAACTTGTCAACCAGAAATTCAATGAAAGAACATTACTATGAAAGTGATTATAAACGATTCTAAAATAATTCATTATTGATGTAAACGCGTCTTACATTGAAAATATTAATTATTAATCAAATTGAACATCGTCCCATGCACCCCAATAGAATGAGAAAATATATTTATCTATATATATATATATATATTTCTTCTTATGAAATATTTTTATTTTCAACTGATGTTGTTCAAACATCAGTGAAATATTATTTACATGGGTAAATTTCATATTTCTAATAAAACTATCATGATAATTATTTACATTCACATAATATTCCAAATATGAATCGAGATCAATGATCCCAAGTTGAATATTTGAGCATATATACTAAATATTTATCATATTATTAAAGGTAGAATGAAAATTTCAATCTACTCCAGACAAAAATGATCTCAATTCATATTATATAACTAAATATATTATATCTAATCAAGAATAAATATCATTAAAAATATTTTTTTGCAACTTATTCTCACAAAAACGAGTGATAAGGTCATGCGGTTATGGTACAATGGATAATCTTTAGAACATGAGATATGTTTCTTCTATAATACATTGTTAGGTTACAACACCACACCCTATAGGACACATAGTTCGGTCAAAAAACATAATCCTCTCAAACACATAGATAATTCATGACATATTTACCTCTATAACAAGTTTTATTGTGGAAACACGTTACTCTGTAGAAAATTCAATTAGGTAATAACATATCAAAAGGTATACTATATAACTTTCAAAATCATGTAATAACTCACATAACAAAAGAAACCCATCTATTCTCATAATTGGAAGCCTATATAGTAAAACCATCAAATATATCATCTCTACATTTGGATATTTATTCCATTAAAATAAATGATTTTTGTCCACCACCCACCTATCAACCATTAAACACAATTTTCAGGAAAAAAATACCTTTTAAAACTCATTATAGTAACATATATCCTGTCAACTACCTCAACAGTCATTAATATCTAGACATTTAATATCATAAAAATCCTTATCATAATGTGAATTTAAAACTGGGATATTAAATTTGTATCAACCATTATAATACAATTTTCAATATACTAATGAAATGAAATATTCCAATCAATGAGTTTCTTAACATCAAATAATATGAAAATCATGACCCCATCACATTAAATAAAATAATAAATCAATGAGATCCCAAACATCAATGTAAATATCATTAAATAACATGTCACTATCACATGTCCCCCAAATCATCTCCCACCCTAACAATAACACGACATTTAATACAATATAAAAAACACCATACATTGTATAACTGTAGAATAAAAACCCTTATACTCAAGTCTCTTGATGATGACTTTGTCATTACCATGATCAATAATGGGTGGAAATAAGATAAGTATAGACCACATCCTTGAAATTTCAAGATTAAAAATATAATATCACACACAATATAATAATACATTGAAAGGAAAACATAAATAGTTTCTTATTATTTGTATAGTGAAGAGTTGAATTAAAAGGTATCACTAAAATTTTCAATCTATCTATCTCAAAACAATTTTATATATCATAACAAAACATGTGCATAAATTAGTTCATAAACATTATGTAATTCATGAAATAACATAAATTTAAATAAAATCAATTATCTGTATACATATGTTCATATAAAATCAGAGACTTAGTATATAAATATGTGAGTCACCAAACACTACCTAGATTCCTTAACCGATTATCTTTTACTCTAATACTAATAATATTGTTTCCATAGTATTACCAAACAAAATAATAATTCACTTGTTCCAAACTCTAAACTCTAATAAATTTCTAACCCAAATTAGTTGATTATACTATTTCATTAAAACCCATCCTATGAATGTTATGATACCAAATCTGACCCTCAAATCACACCTTTACTAGGCTACAAGTTATATACTAGAACCAATGACATACATATTGTCAATGGGAACCATTACCCTATGAGAAGCATGAAAAAACTATATAAATTTTTTACCAAACAAACCATGAATAATAATAAATTCAATAATGATAGATATCATATAAAATATGTGATTCATGAATATCATAAATAAAAACCAAAATTTAGGACAACTATTTCTATAGAAAAATACCACTAAATTTCAAAAATAAAATAAAAACCAAATCATCTATATAAATTAATGGTACATGAAAAAACACCCAAACACAAAACCCCTACTATACAACTATTTCAATGAAATAACACCACCTAACCACTCCACAAACACATTCTTATAAAACTATATATAAATTTTGTGGAATTATATCCATGTAATCATTAGGTATTCCCATAAGGATGAAAAACTATGTCAATATCATTAAATAATAATAATCAATAAATTAAAATAATATCACATAGCTGCACCCTTTCTAATAAAATCATCTAGTGGTAAATTAGATTAAAAACATCCATTGAATTATATCATCCTCTCAACCTCATAATATATAATACAAAATTTAATTCCATTCTAGTAATCCATAAACCAGGGTTTTTAGTATAACTCGTTGGATAATTATGTCCCTAAGATTACACAATTATAACTCCCAAAATAAAATTGAATATACAATATATAACATGATATAAAAAAAATAGGGACTCAAAAAGTAACACAAACCATCCCAGTCATCTATATTACCAACCAAATATGTCATAAAGGAAATCAAACTCATTCCCTCCTCTTTCTAAACACATAAACCCCATGGATACATCAAAAAATTACTTTATGTATTTCTATCCACCTTGTGATCATATCAAAAATACATCCACATCATAAATATATCCTTATATGAAGAGGGGGATAGATATACTTGTTGAACATCACAATTTTCTTCTCTCTTAGTGTGTGTTCAGTAATAATGATAAAAAACATACCTCGGGTGGTTATCATATAGTTAATGGCACCCCATCATTCAAATAATACCAAACAAATATCGTACAAATTACATAACCCCATATATATAGTTGAAACTAATAACACAATCAATCTTTATAGTGTTCATGAAACTATGACCAACAACCATATAATGATTATCATTAAATTCATCCATATAATTTCTGTATCACCATATACTAACTTCAAAAAGTCAAAGAAATCAACCTAATAATATTGAAACTACCTTCCACTAAGACAAAAACTTCTAAAATAGAGACATATAAATTCCATCATCAAAATAAATCCACACATTTCTCATAATTTCTCTCTCAAATAATAGAACTCACAAGGTATGCCCTCTATAGAAACATAAGTTTATTAATGATATACGATTTTTTCATACATAATTTTATATAGCATAAAAATTAAAAAAATAGTTAACATGATACATTAAAAAATTTATAATCATTATTAAATACCCTCCAATAGTACTAATGAAAATGGTTCTGAATATAGTTACCCTCACTATTATAATGAAATATAATTTAAGATAAAAAAGTTCTCATTAATCACATAATACCTCAATTTCCCTTAATCAATATGTTATGATCAACCTCACTTTTATATAAAGACCTATTCATCTTATGTGAATTAAAAATTTTAGATATTGTTAAAACAAAAGTGATATAATATAAAATATAGTTCACATTTACAAAATCCTTCTAATTTCTGATGAAATCATTTCTCTACACAAACACATTCCCATTATTCAATGATTCACTCTATCAAGATTAAATTCCTAAAACCAATATATCATAATAAATCACTATTGATATGATTCAAATTAATTTTAATTACATTACTGATTCCAATTGATTGTTACTTTTTAATTATGATCCTCAAAAACGTTACCATGCCACCCTCACACATGTACATATCCAAATATACATTTATAAATTTCACCAACAAAAGAGTTTGAAATCCAAAAATTAAGGGAAGTTGGAAGTTTTATCCTGAAAATTAGTTTAATGGTATTTTCAAAACATTTAAAATTGATTAATCATAAATCCCCGCATGTATTAATTTAATATTTCAAAAATATCCCTTAAATATCTTATGCTGGTCTTTATATTATCACTTTCATGATCAATATCGTAATTCATGGAGGTTTACTGTTAATGTATCATATTTAGAAAACTAAATAAAAATATTTTTATATTTTTATATAAAAACTATCTAATATAATGTTAATAATTATTATTATAAATAATCATTCAAACATTAATGTGTAAATTTATTGATAACCACACTTAAGTATTTTCTCAGTATTTAAATTTCTTTTGTTTTTGTTTATGGGTTTGTGTGTTTTTATACATAATCATATCCATATATGAATATATACATTATATTATAATATAAAAAGAATACATATTATGAAATAATTAGGGATTTATATATTTTTCATGGGTTCTGATTTCCATGGGTGGAATTTTCCAGAATCATTAATTAAAAATTTGTATCCCATGTAATTAATCATAAAAATTTAATATTTCACACATAAAATTTATTAATCCATACTATTTAGTATATATTCATGGATAATATATGTATATACATAATAATGAAATAAAAAATTTGGGTCTATATTGAAGTCTATATTTTTTTTCTCTATTTCATTTATATTTTTATTGTGATTGTACACATGATTAGTTATGAAAAAATTTAATCTTTAATCAGAATCAATATTCATCTATGATTTTCAAAATAGTTTATGTTTTCAATAAAAATTATGTTCTTGTTTCATAATATATTATGAAACTGAGTTGTACTATGAAATGGAAATTTATTTTAATTGATTCAATCATACATTCAAGGATTATCATTTATATAATCATTTTACATTTCTAAAATCATTAAAAAAATATTGGTTTTTAAATATATTATATAATAAAAAAATTATCCCATCAACTCATAATGAGTAATCAATAAACTTGATCAAATAAATTAATCCCATTCCATAATATAAATTAGTTTAGAGTTAATATTATAATAGAAATTTACATAGTCAAGGTAAATGGAAATAATCTAATTAATGTTTGTTGATGGAAAATGAAAAAATGAAACCATAATATGTGTTCAAATAATGAACAATCATATTCATTAAAATAAGAACATGATAACTATGGATGATTTCGATGTGGTATAAAAGGGAAAAATTTGTGTACTATCATATACCAAATTTTTTTTTTGATATTAATAAATAATAAGTTAAAATAAATCCTAAAATAATTTTAGAGAAATTTTCTAAGAAGTCCTTAATTTAGGATGATGGTATGACATTATCGGTATATTTTTTAACCATTAAGCTGTAGAGCATAATGATAGTGTTTAAATTATCATGATCGATATGATCTATCTTATTTAATGGCTTTTCAAATATTATTGTATATATTATTTATTTTCAATATATTCTTACTTCTTATATTTATATATAATTTCATTTTATTGAAAAGGGATTACAATTTTGAAATACATATTCAAATTAATTATTATAATGACATCAAAAAATGTTATCATATAATTAAAATACCTATAAAAAATGTATTAAAAATTAATTAAAAATAATTTATTTCACTTGTATAAGTTAGTATTAATATTTCTAAACTCAGGGTTTTAGTTAACATAAAATACTATGTCCATTAATGAGGCAAAAAATTGATGTTGTTTCATTTTATATTGAATAAAATATAAATTTATCAAAAAAATATCTTATAGTGGTAATATAATTTGTTATTTCATCCATATAAATTGACAATATTAATTCAAATAAAAAAATCAATATCATTTCTTAGATTTGATTTTACAATCTTGTTATTCATGGTGGATTAATAAAATTAATGATCCTATGAAATTTATATAACTATTTTTGCATCTTGATGTTATCAAGCAATGTTTATTATTATAAATAAAATAACTATCTTTATATGTGATAATGATTTATGATAAATAATGAATTATATTTCAAAAAAATGAAATAAAATAAATAATTTATAAAATAAATTCTATGATGATAATTCAATTTCAATTTGTTGTATTCGTTCCATTTAATTATGGAAACTATTGATAAAATTTTTATAAAATTTTTGTCATCGATCGTGAATGTTTGAGATATCTTATAAATTAATAAAAATATTTTTCATTCATTCTATAATGTGAATAAGATGATAAAGATATTTTAAAAAATAATAATAATCATCATGATATGAAATGTGTAGTGAATTCACATGATTAATTAGTATTTATTCTTAGCAACATCATCCATAAAATACATGTGGGCACCATCACCTAGTATGCACATTTTAAAAAATCTAGACTGGAGGATACAATGTTAAAAATATCACCAGGAGGTGATATTAAATTATTAAATTATATTTTAAATTTATTAATTAATTATCAATCATGATAATTGGAAATTTTAATAATAATTCATAATATAATAATTAGGGGTTATCATTTCATTATCTTATATTTTTTAAATATGCATAGTGAAGGATCAAAAAGATGTTATGTACATATAATAAAGTAAATGTTTTATAGATCAAAATTTAATTATTATTTTCATAGGAACTCATATAATTTTATTATTAGTAAATTCTCTTGAATAGATGGTATATTCTCATGTAAGTACCCTGGTTGGAAGTGTAAATTAATCAAAGGCTTAATAAAAGTAATTTTTTTTTTGAATTAGTGGTGTACAATTTTTTATTATTAATTCATTGTTTGATCTTATATCTTAATGAATTTTTTTGAACTATAAATATATTATTTAAAATTAAAATCACTTGGAGACCATGGATAAGGAATATGTGGAACACCTTTTTATATAAAGAGAATTTATAATTAAAAAATTGTTTTTAGTTATTTTATTAATATTTTTATTTTATTATATACAATCATATTTCTTACAATAAATAAACTTTACTATTCATGATACATTTATTACATGAAATGGTAATTTGGGTCAACTAGAATCAATTATAATAAAAAGGTATTAACAATGTGATTTAATAAATTTAATGATAATATATTATGAATATATAAAGGGAAGAATATTGATATTTTTAATGGATATATGACTTATAAATTATAACTTAAAATAGAATTTTTATTTTTTTAATGATATTATAAGTTCCCCATATATGATGATTCTCCATCAATTTCCTATTATTAACGTAAATTATTAATATTATCACCAATAATAATAAATATAAATTTAAAATATTTATATGAAGTAATAGTTGTAGAAATTTATTTTGGTGCACCTACCTATTATGATACCCTAATATTTGAAATAATACCATATGGTTGGATTTTGAGAAGAAGAGGGAAGTTTAAATGCTTTTTTAGGTGGAATGAGATTCTGTGTCATCATCCATATTTTTACCCACTGAGGTTGTGGCTATAGGTTGGTTGGTAAATTCAAGAATTGTGGCTAGTTTTGGTGTTTCTAGTTTTGTTTTCATAGGTGCAATGTGGAGAGTCCACTATGGTGTGGAGGATTGAGAGCAAGATTTTGGTAAGTTCTTTTAATTTTGGAAATATTATGTCATGGAGGCTGGTTGCAGCATAGTGTTCATATGAGTGCATAGAGGTTGTGATGTTGTAATGGTCATTGCACTGTGGTCCCTTTCGATAGTTTATTGGATCTCCTCATTGACCACATCATGTATTCAAGACATGTTTTTAACTTGGACCCATTTAATCATAGAAACATTCCTTATATGAATGTACGAGACTTTACTTCTGACTCATGGGTGACTCTGGGGAATATTCAAGATATATTTCACCCCCAAAATCTTATCCTCATTTCGAACTTCATATGATAAAATATTATCAGTTCTATGTGATTTCATCTTCTGTTCTACTAGTATTTCCTCTTTTCTATGTGTATGAATCACATATCAAATACTATATTTCCATATACTTCTTAAACCATTTTATAGAATGTTTTTTTCTAATGATCTAGGATAGGTTCTATATATCCTTCTTATTTGGGAATGATCTAGTTGATGCAAGGGCATGACTTGGCTATCATCTTTTGAAAATATTAGTTTTTTCATGACATACTTGAGATAGGTAGTTCTTTACCAATATGTCACTTGTATAAGGTGGTTTCCTTTTATATTTATCACATGTGTGTTGATATGTAGCATGTGAGACCTGGGTTTGATATTGATCACATGTTTGTGCATAAGTTTCCTATGAGACCCATGTTTGATATTGATCATATATGTGTGTATATTTGTAGCCTGTGAGATCCATTGTTAATATTGATCAAATATGTGTGGGTGTCTATGGCTACTAAGACTCGTGACTAAGAATATATGATTGTTCAAATATGTGTTATACTATTTTGTGTGTAAATAAATGGTCTATTGATGTTTTAATTCATATAGAAAGTGATAGGTGGACTATCATGGTTTAGTTATCCCTGAAAGGGGAACAATTTATGACATGTGATGATGAAAACAATATGCCAAGACCTAGGGAATTGGTATAATATCCTTGAGTCCTGAACCATTGAAGTTCTTGGATACTATGACCTTATAAGAAAATACAGGGTTTAAATAATGTATGATATCATATTTCTCTAACAAGTGATTATGATGGGATGAAATACCTTTATGGCATAAACCATGATAGAGATAGTCATCGAAAGCCTCGTTCCTGATGCATGACTTTTGGACATTTGGATACTCATGGATATGTGTGGTGGCCTTGTAGTCAAACCATGATCACAACATTCATTAAGTCTATTCTTTGTACATAAATCCAAAGTAGGTATGCTCATGTTTCATAGAGGTTTGTTTTGTGCATGAACACTTAGTACATAACTATTTATTTATTGATTAATAATTTACTCATTGTTATATAATACACTTCTAGTGTATATCCACTTATTTTTAGGATTCATTTTTTTGTGACCCATTGGGTTTATACTCACACCCTATATGTGAATCTTGATTTGTGTAAAGAATTCATGGTTTCAGATCTCAGAATGGGTAAGGGCCTAACTATAATGAGTTAAGTAGAAGAAGAAATAGTTCATTGTAAATACTAAGATTGACACTAGGTTAATTCTTTAGTGCCTTATTTATTTCAATGTTACTTGTATATACACTGGGGACAGTCCACATTTGGTGTCCTTGGTTATTTTCATTTTATGAATCTGAGTTACCTTCCATGAAATCTATTATAAGATTAATTTTATTTATTTTTATTATTCCTTTTAGGTTATTATACATATCATGAATTTTTAATGATTTATGGATTTTGATATTGAGTGTATATTCCCCCAAACTAAATCATTCAGACCATCAGATATAGAGGGTGGCCTTTTTCATATGGGGAGGTTCTCATGAGGTCATGTTAAAATCCAACCTAGACTGGCTAATTTGGGTCAGGGAATTAAAAATTGGTATCATGTTATATTATCCAACTATTTTATTCTTTGATATTTTTAGGATAGGGTAAAAAAGAGTTAGGCTATTTGAAAATTTCATAGGGGAGTCACGTAAGTTCCTGTATAACTCTTATGTGACCAAACTCTAGGTTACCAGTCATGGGAATGTTGATAAAGTTGTATATTTACAACATCATATTGATCCTATGTATATTATGTTTTTAAATTTCATAGTATTTTGGTGAATACATGAAACATGAATGGGGATTTAGGATCACATAAAATATATATGAATATTAATTTTAACGCATGGTAGTTCATTTAATTAAATATCTTGAACTGTGATTTAGGATTCTATGATTTTTAGTGCTACTATCTAAATTAATTGAACATGAGCATGCTTATTTTCACACACACACATGTATATATATATATATATATATTACTGAGAATAATGTGCATGTATAGAAAACTGGGATTGAGGACTAGATATTTTTAAGAGGGTTAGGCTTTCTTATTGTCAGTAGCCTCCTATAATAGGTCTATTATAAAAATACCTTCCATGTGTCTATAAATTTCTATGTTTATAATCCTAAGTAAACTATTATTAGTGTTTATGTATGATTGGATTTTCAGATATTCCTACCATAATATATTTTACGGGATAAACTGGTTTAAAATAGATATAATATTCTCTCTATGGTGGATACCCATATTCCACCACTAGGTATACCCGGGGATGCAATTGAGCATACTCATATGCCTACTGTAGTGGTTCAGGTGGTAGATCAACTCCAACATGTGGTATTCTGTATAGTGTCTTTGTACTAATTGAAACCCTAATGGATTTATGGGTACAGTTGGATACTTTCATTCTATAGGTATGTTCTATGAGATGGTGGGGTCTCATGAACCAGCCAAGAAGATATGAGGGTCTTACAATGGTGAACAGCAAGGACCTTCTCTTTGAGGAGTTCATCATAGGCATGCTAACATAGAATCATGCTCATGAGTTTATAGAGATTCAAAATTTATCAAAGTTTATATCTCTTCACTCTACTCATTTAATGAATATGCTTCACTTCACTCCCCTTTTGCCTCTGTATGAGGTGTATATTTATTGAAAATTCAAGATAAAACTCCAAATGATATTGAGGTTTCATGTTATGATTTTTGACCTGATGAAATATGCACATGTTCTTCACAAGGTCTTGATGATTAACAAGGGTTGGGGGGGGGGGGTAAAAAGTTATTTTACTTATTTCTTTATTCAATGGACTGATGTGTGGGTTATTTGGTGATTTTTTGGGAGCCGATTTTGATAGTAGGAAGAGGAAGGAAGAGGAGATTCACTAGGGTGATATAATGTTTTTCATGCAATGTAGGGTATCATATATTCCCCCTATGGAAGTAATATCCATATGATGATATAAATATGGACATAAGGGGGTCATTAGTATATCGTTTAGATATTTAGAATGGGAATGTCACGATTTTGGAATGCTAGGTCATATGCAGTTTCACTATTCTAAACTGATGCATTCAGACACCAAGAGTATATGTCAGAGTCTTCTATAGTAGATTCAAACAACACTGATATCACATTCCAATGTGACCTATGTGCTTAATTCATAGGCTTGTGGAATAATTATAGGTATTATTTTCGAATTTGACCAGGTCCCGGTGAATATAGAGAGGGAACATTGACTATTTTAGGTATGGTCATGATCACATTTATATTATCTTCTACCTGGTTTGATATAGGAGCTTTCCATTAATTTATATATGCTCATATATTTATTATATTTTAATTTTTAGTCAAGTTCTCATCATATTTTTTATCTTTTTATAGACCATTGAAGAAAAAGTGAGTCATATATAGAGAAGTATATAATTTCCTATAGTAAATTTTGTGTATATAAATCTATAATTTTTATGATTCATGATTTGACTAGTTTTGATGGTATTTTCAACATGTATTGGTAAACCAATAATTTATTTCACATATACTTATATAAGTGACAAGTATCTTTTATTACATCTAAGGGATTAATGTTTATTCATGCGAGTGAATGAGATTTTGGAGCCAGATAAGTGGTCATATACTTTAGTCTGTTTGAAGAAATTTCATCATAGGTAATGGGAAATGTTCTTACGATGGACTAGGTCATAGATCCATCAATATTTATTCTAATGGTAGAACTATATCTAGCTGAATTCCTGGATGATTTCTCATGGTTTCTTCTTGATAGGGGAGTTTATTTTGAGATCATACTCATGTCAAGATCATAACCTATATTGATCCCTTCATATCATATTAAACTAGATAGGTTGATTGAACATAATGTGAAACTCATGGATTTGTAGGTTAATGGTTTTACAACACTAAGTACATTTCAATGGAGTGCTTTGGTGTCTTCCATAAAGAGGTAATATGGAAACCTTCAGTTTTCTATGGATTAGAGTAAGTAGAACTAGATGAACATGATGACTAGATATCCTTTACCAATAATTGATTACTTCTTAAATTAGTTTTAAGTAGCCATTGGTTCTCTATGATTGTCTTATGATTAGGAAATCACTATTATAAAATACGAGAGGTGGATATTTAATGTTCAAGAGTAGATACATACTATATGAGTGTCTTATCAGGCCTTTTGGTTGTAAAAATGATCTAGTGGTGTTCATGGATTTCATGAGTAGGATATTCCCTCTATATCATGAATCCTTTATTATTGTATCCATTGATGATTTCCTTATATACTCAAATAACTATAAGATTCACACTAGAAACTTGGAGAATGTGTTGAGTATACTTAAAATATATCATATCTTTTCAATGATCCCAATGTGTCACTTTTTGATCCAAGAGGAAAATATTATGGGGCATATATATTCTGATGTAGAAATTTCTAATGACCTAGAGAAGGTAGATGTTTTGATTTCTTTCGCACACCCATAAAATGTGTTTAAGAGTATGAGTTTTCCTGGTTTGATGGGATACTTCTGAATGTTAATCCAGGACTTCTTAGATTCTACAGGAACTATGACTTGGCTTACCAAGAAGAGGGTGATATTTGAGTGGGTATACCAGTGTGAAGATGAATTCCTAGAGATAAAGAGGAGATTAACATTGGCTACAGTTTTAAAATTACATAATATTGTGAAAGTACATGTAATAGTTGTGATGTTTCGGGCATTAGTTTTAGAGTTTTTTTGATTTGGAGTGATCATGTAGTTTCTGTTGGGTCACATTAGTTGTGAACACATAAGTGAAACTACCCAATGAATGGTATAGAGTCTACTATGATTTTCCATGATCATAAGTGTGTATAAAACAATATTTTTGATGATATATTTTCCATAAAATAAAATTAAAATAGACTTTATCACGTCCTCTCTCAGTGGGTTTTTAGTGTCAGGAAAATGTGTTTGGTGGAGTGTTTGCAAACCATTTATTTCAATATGGATTAGGATCTTGGAAAATGTAATGATATTAACAATTCACTCAGTATAAAAACAATGGATCTTTGAGAGATATCTTCCATGGTGTAATAAATATTCATGATATTATTGGATGAATAGTTGGTGGATGCATCTCACGACCTTGAGGTGATGAAATGTTCTCCCTTGGCAATTAAATTGACCTTAGTGGATCGAGTAAAGGCCATGCAGTAGTCAGATCTTGAATTATTAGTGATGTAGAAATAGTTAGCAAGAAGTGACCTAATTCTATGATTGTTGACATATATTGGTTTCATGATATTTTCCTATGGGATATTTATGGTTTATGTATCCATGAAAGAGGAGTTGATGTAGGGATCCCATTACACTCAGTGTGAATTGAATCCAAATTTACAGAATACGTAACGAGATATTTGGTGATGGTTTTATTATGTAAATGAAGACATACATTATGAGATTCATCTCTTATTTCATGTATTTTCATATGATCAATATAGAGAATCACTCTATAGATAGGTTTGGAAATGATTATAAGTAGAATATTGTTTGACTTCACAGAGTTCCTTCCTGTATCAGATTGGATAGAGGCATTTATTTTACATCAATATTGAGGTATGGCTTAAAAAACATTTTGGGAACTCAATTTAAGATATATAAAGTGTATCATTCATAAACTAATAGAAAATATGATAAGAAAATCCATATCTTATTGGATAGGATTTGGACATGAATCCTAGACATTGATGGAGCCTCATATGGTCAAATATCCTTCTTGGAGTTTGCAAGTAATAATATTTTTATGATTCAATTAAAATTGAACATTTTGAGGCTGTTTGGGGTCAGCTGTGTTTATCACTATTATGTATCCATGAGGTTGGTGACATAGTAGTTTTGGGGATGGTAATGTTGTATGAGTCATATGAGTGGGTGCAGTTGATTAGGAATATATTTCATACCACTTAGAGTAGACGATGATCGTATACTGACCAGAGAGATGACCTTTAGAGATCATTGTGGGATAAATATTTTTCATGTGAGTGTCACCTCATTTAGGGAATCATCATTTTTGGAGGTAGGGTAAATAAGAACCATTTTTTGGACCAGATCACTGAGTGTAATGGAGTTGTGGCTTACTGAATGGACCTTCTTATGATAACAAGGAATGAAAAATATGTTCCATATATCTCAGCTTAATAGGTTCAAGCTTAACCCTATGCATGAAATAAAGTACAAGGAAATTGAATTAAAACCAGATATATCCATTTTGGAATTCATAGTGATAATTATATATTTGTGATACAATGTGTAAATGGGGGGAATATGGTGTAACTTCTATGAGTCTTAAGGAAACATTGATTGATCCATGAGGATATGTGGATGTGAGAGTCTAAAGTTCAGGACTAGTGACCTAAGTTAATCAAGCATGACCACTTGGGAATTCTTGTTAATTAGAAGTTGTTAGAGTGAGAGATTTGTGACACCCTTGAATTTTAAGGAATATCCTAGGGTTTTTTTTGGAGGATAAAGTGAGAAGTTGAAATAGTTATTCACATTGAACTAAAATATATAGTGGGGTTCATATATTGTGTCATAGAGGATATGGTTACAGTATTTTTGGGGAACTACAGTGTAGTGACAAGATTCCATGGTTCCAATTATGTTATAATAGGTACAACATGGGGTGTTGGTTATGGCATTGAGGCTTTGGGAATTTTATCCAATTTTGGTATCATCTCATGGTTTAGGGTGGTTATGACATAGTTTTCATATGAGGTATTAAGGTTATGAAATAATGATATAAATTTCCCCATGGATCATCTCCTCAATATATAGGATATTTATATCACCACATAAATAATTCAAAACAATGTTTTTTACCAGGAACCATTACATCATGCCCACTTTTCTGTGTCATAGTTGTTGCTGATTTAGTATCCATTATGGAATGACCCTATATGTTTCACTGCGACTCTTATTTTTCCTGTTTCCTTATGATTTATAAATATCACCTGACCCCTATATTTTCCTATCCTTTCTCTTGGAACCTTGGGAAACTCTATGGAGTTATCAAGAGATCATTCATCAACCAAACTCTTGAATAAATTCGGGACATTGGATGATCAACTGTTGGTGATTCTAGGCAAGTTCCTCTTATGTTTTACTTGGTATTACTCCCTTATATTTGGATGGATCACATTTATGGGAATCTATCTCTATCTATTTCTTAAAACGCGTTCTAGAATATATTTCTCGGTGATTTTCGATTGGTTCTTAGGATTCTTGGATTACATGCTTGATCTAGTTGGTGAACAAGCATAATTTGGGCATCAACGGTTGAAAATAAAAGTTTTCGAATCACAAGAATTAGGAATAAATTTACTTATCAAATAGGTCCCTTGTGTATGTTTTTTGCTGATATTTATCACATGTGTTTACGTATTTTTTTCATGACACTCATGTTTGATAGTGATCCCAAGTGTGTGATCATGTATCCCATGAGACCCATGTTTTTTATTGATCACATGTGTGTTTTTATCCCCTAAGACCTATGTTCGATATTGAAAACATGTGTGTATGTGTGTTTATGATAAGAAAAATGGTTGATATGCCACATTAGTACTTATATGTGGTAGGCGGTTTTGTGTGTGAATGTATTGTCTTTAGAGGTTTTTCATCTAGTAGAAATTGATAGGTTGAAAATCATAGATTGGTTATCCAATGCGGGGTATGAATATATGACATATAATGATGATGAAAATGGAACTAGACATAGGGAAGGGGTGAAATGAACTTCAGGACCGAACCGTTGTAGTTTCAATATTTGATGGCCTTATGGCCAGACCTGAGGTCAAAATAGAGTATGATGGACCTTTTTTATAACCCATGATGGTGAAGGTTTATGATTAATTTTTGTTCTAACCCATCATAGAGATGAGGTTCGATGGACATGTGGTTTTACATAAGGTATTTGTATTTTTACTACTCAAGGATATGTCTGGTGGCCATTTGTCTAACACAGTATCATAACTTCCATTTTTATTGTCCTTCAGGAATTGAGTTGATGTAGGCATGACCATGATTCACAGAAGCTTGCTAGTTCATGATCACTTATGAGATGTTTTTTTGTTTCTCTATTTTTCATTTAGACATTCTCATGGAATAAAATTATCATGAATTTATATTTATGACAAGGATTTATTGGTGGTGCCATATTGGATTTATACTTTCACTTGACTCAGGAATATCAATGTGCGTTCTGACTTCATTCTTAGGGATATGGGAATGGTCAAGGTCCCAATGATAGGGAGAAGAGGAGATAGATATTTCTATCAGATGAGGTACTTCTACATACTCTATATTTATGCCTCGTTGTCTTATTTATTTCATGTATATTTCTTTTACTATGGTTGACCATCCGCAGTGGGGATCGTTTATTATTTTATGTGTATGAATATGAGTTACATTTCATGACTTCTACTCTAACATTGGGTTTATTTATCTCCATTATTCACATTAGAGTTACTAAATCATTGATGATATGGTAATTTGGCACGTCGGGTGGTGATGTGGGACCCCAGTGGTGATGATGGTGTCGGAATACGGTGGATCTTGGCCAACGACAAGGAGGTGATGAGGGATGTCCAGTCAATGGTGAGGGTTTTATGGATTCAGGATATTGTCACCCTAGAGGTCGACTACAGCCAGAGTAGGATGCTGACGAGGGTCTTTTTATGTGGTGGAACACAGCCGGTTGGCGCGGATTTTTGGACGGAATGTTCGGACAATGGTGATCATAACTTCCGGCGATGTGTGATTGATTGGGTTAAAGGGCTATCTTAGGACGATTTTTTCCATAGTGAGGACCTGACCTTAGAATGCTGGATGGTTGACCTCTAGTGAGTCGCTGAGGCAGGCATGCATGTACAGGATGGATGGTATGATTTTGGGTGGGTTCACAGTGAATGAATGGGGAGCTGATCCACCGGGATCATGACCTTGGGATACCGAATGGTTGACAGGCTGTAGTCTTTTTTACCATAAGATGGCCATCTGGGTTTCCTTATAAATGCTTGCATCAGTATTATGATTGACGATTTCTATCATAATTTGATAATAATGTTCTGGATAATTATGAGTCACAATTACCTATATATTTTACTAGGAGTATCTCATTTCAATTATTATCTCGAAATAACATTTTCAAAACTCTAAAAGTACTTGAGGACATTGTAAAGCCAATTTTTTGAGAGTTAGTGATAAAGTCATCGTTGAAATGAATTCACCTTAACTTACATGAATTCGTGGCCATCAACGACAAATTTTTTTCAGAGAAATCATTATCTTGTATTTTATTAGTATCAATTTTATATACATTAGCAATAATCTAATCATCAATCATTAAATTTAGCTGCAATTGAAATAGTTAAAAATTCTCTTAACATTACTTGACATCTTCTTCTTAAACAAGGTCTTTATCAGTTAAACTGTCTTCATGAAGTTATTATTACCTATACTACTCCTATTTTTAATTTTCAATCATCTATTTACTTGAAAATCACTTCCGGATGGTTCTTATCAACATTATGTGTCACTTTGGTTTAAGACTATACAAGATAACCATTCAAACAAGCTATAGGTCCTCTAAGTGGGGTTGCTTCAAATCCCATTATGTTGAACATATAGGTGTGATGAGAAATCCTATTCCTAGGAAGTGCACTATGGACTTGACCCCTAGGGATATAAGAAATTGTAGCTTCAAATTCCTTTCATGGTTCATGGACTGTATTGATCTTTTACACTAGAAGTTTTAATATCAATAACAATTTCTAGCAGGGAATAAAACCACCAGTAGCCTATAAATAATTCACTACTCGGGACTAATCATTAATACAACCCCCATCAGTTCTATCATAATTTTAACACCATCAGTGTAATTCTTGAAAGTAGAAACATCATTCAGACTCACAGTCCTATGGTTTACTTATTTCAATAATTTGTCATTAATCAATATATTTATCCATATAATTTAAATAATATTGAAACTCTTGAAGAGCTTCAAAATGTAATGGAATATTTGATAAATAAATTGAAATTAATTCCCTTATATATTTGAGTTACTGTTATAACAAATAAATTATTAAATTTAGAAATGATTTACATATTCATTAAAAGTAAATTTTATAACAATTTAAATATTTTACTATTAATAGTGATATACTTCATAAATAAGGGACAATGAAGAAATTTGTTTTCAGTGGACAATTAAATATTAGTTCACATTTTAATTATCTATAAAGGATATACACATACATGTTCAAATATACATTTTTAAATAAGTTCATTTCTTAATAAAATTAATTTGATGTAAGGTAATATTTTACTCTGACTTTTTGATATTTTAATGGTATAAATGCTAACATTCAATGGTGATATATCACATGTATGTGTCTATCACATGACATACAAATTTGATTGTGATACCATGTGTCTTTTATGTGTATACCTTGTGATCCATGTTTTATATTGATCATATGTGTGTGTAGGCCATGAGACCCGTGATTGATATTGATCACATGCGTGTATGTGTGTGGCTGGTAAGACACATGTCAAATATGAAATGTCTGTACCTATATGCGGTATTATCTATTGTGTGTGGATGTACTGTCTTTGGAGGTTTTACTTCTAGAAGTAATATATAATTGAAAAATCATGGATTGGTTATCAAATAGTGGGAAAGCATTTGTGACATGCAATAATGACGAGAATGGACCAATACATAAGGTAGGGGTGTGTTGACATTGAGTCCCAAACAATTGCAATTTCAAGATATGATGGCATGTCCCATATTAATGAAGAAACAATGTATGATGGACCATTGTTTTGACCCATGATGGTGACATGATATGATGTATTTTTCGTCTTACCTACGATAAATAAGAGTCTTGATGGGATTGTGGCCCAACATGAGAGAGTTGGACTTGTAGAAACTTAGGGATATTTGTTGTGGCCTTGTGGATAACCCATGATAATAACAACCATTTTTATTTTCCTTCCATAAACAAGATGAGGAAGGTATGCCTAGGGTTTATGGAATCATAGTTCATGCATGACCACTCAGAACACTACTGTTTATCTCTTAATTATGAATTTACTCATTATCAAGTAAAAAATCTACTATATATTTAAAATTATGTATGAATTGGTAATTTCTTACAAGGATTATACTCTCAAATTAAATGAGAATCTCAATGTTTATATATATATATATATATATATATTTTATGATCATGGATCTGGGAAAGGAACTACTACATATATACCCTTTAACAACATGAAAAAAGGTTTCTAACCGTGCTGATAAAGGGGGTCCCCTTTATCATCAATAAAAAAGCATAGAGAAAGACCCTCCTTTATTAGAACTTTAAATAACACTGATAATGGGGGCCATTTATGAGCGGTAAAAATAGCGCTGAAAGAGGCATAGCTAGCCGCAATGTGCTCTTAATACAACAACACACCCAAAAAAACCCTGTAATTTCAAACAAAGCTATATGCATTTAATTGACATCATGAATACACAAATTTCCACCCATGGTATATAGAAAAAAACAATGATATATCCATTTCAAAAAAAATTATATAATCACATTTACAATTATCCAACTTACATTTAAAATCATTTATATTTCATCTATTGACACCCGTGATCCCCTCTACAAAATGTCTGGACATGGCATCAGTTTCCAAACAAATCATCTCAACCTTGGAAAAATATTCTTCCAAAATAAGAAAAAAATATTATTCTAGTAATAGTATATATAAATAAATTAAACATTAATATGAAAGAATAAATTAATAAAATTTCAATATTTAATAAAAGAGAAACGTTTAGATTTATATCAGTCACACTGTGCTTTGTATTAAGGTGGGGTTGATTCCTACACATCATAAATTAGTTATGGATAATTTCCCTAAAATATTAAAACAATATGAACGTGTTTTCTTTTTTTAGTATGTCACTTGTTCTTTTACTAAAATTATTGTCAATTTTATATAATGAAACATTTGGAGTTATACTAGCCACACTGTGTATCATATTGGGGTTCTATTGATTTTAAGTTTTCAAAAATTACTTATATATCATTTTTCGAAAGTATCAAAACATGCCGAATGTGTTTTCTTGTTTTTCAGCTTGCCGACTGTGTTTTTTATTAAAATATCATTTCAATATGGATGCATGAATTTTGAGTCATACAGGTCACATCACCTGTCAGTTTTATATGATACTACTTCATACATGTCAAAAATAACATATAAATCGATGTCATAAATTATCAAGATAATTAGAGTGAGTTTTAATGGTTTTTAGTGAGGGACACGTTTTGAACAGAAATGTCAATTTTAAACTGATAACGGAAACATTGAGCCATAATGATCACATCATGTGCCAAATTGAGGTGTGGTTGATTCTTACACATCACAAATGACTCATGTATCATTGAACTAAAGTATCAAAACAATCCAAATCCATTTCCTTTGTTTTCAGTCTGTAACTTATTCTTTTCACTTAAATTAATGTCAATTTTAAATAAAAATACACAATTAAAGTCAAAGAGGTCACATTGTGCATCGTATTGAGGTTCTGTGGACTTATACATGTCACAAATGAATCATGGATTGTTTTTCAAAAATACCAAAACAATCTGAATGTGTTTTCTTAGTTTTCTGTATGTTACTTGTTATTTTTACTAAATTAATGTCAATTTTAAATAAAAAGAGACAATTTGAGTTAGAACTACCACACCATGTGTCATATCAAAGTGAATTTGATTACTAAAAATCATAAAAAACATACAAATAATTTTATTATAGTATCAAAACATTCCGAATGTGTTTTCTGTGTATTTAGTATGCTAGTTTTTTTATTAAAATGTCATTTTAAATTAGAAACATTCATTTTCAGTCATACTGGTTGCATCATGCTTCAGTTTTATATGAGACTCCTTTATAAAAATAAAAAATGACATATGAATCATTGTCTTAAATTTTCAAGACAATAGGAGCGTGTTTTCTTGGTTTTAAACGAGGGACACATTTTGAACTAAAATTTCAATTCTAAATCGATAAAGGATACTTTTAATCATACTGGTCATATGTGCATCAGATTGAGCTATTTCCAATTCTTACACATAAAAAATGACTAATGGATCATTTTCTTAAATTATCAAAATAATCTAAATACATGTTATTGGTTTTAAATATGCCACTTGTTCTTTTCACTTAAATTAATGTAAATTTTAAATAAAATGTCACACATGGAGTAATACTAGTAATACTGTGAATTTTATTAAGGACAACTTGACTTATAAATGTAAAAAATGACAAATATATCATTTTCCTAAAATATGAAAACAATCTGAAAGTGTTTTCTCGGTTTTTTGTTTGTCACTTGTTCTTTTTACTAAAATTTATGTTAATTTTAAATAAAAAGAGATAGTTTGAGTTATAACCGACAAACTGTGTAGAATATGAAGGTATATTTTATTTATACACATCAAAAATGACATATAAATCATTTTACAAATGTATAAAAACATTTTGAATTTGTTTTATTGGTTTTATGTATTCTAGTTTTGTTTTTTGAATAAAATCTTATTTCAAACTAGAAACATGAATTATGAGTCATACCGGTCATATCGTGTGTTAGTTTTATGTGATACTTCTTCATACCCATCATAATTTTCTTATGAATAATTTTCCTAAATTATCAATGAAATTGTTGAATATTTTCTTGGTTTTTAAAAAGGGATAAATTTTAAATTAAAATGTCAATTTTAAACCGATAAAGAACACATTAAGTTATACATATCACACCGTGCATCAGATTGAGCTGTGGGTAATTCCTACAATTCAAAAATGACTCATGGATCATTTTCTTAACGTATCAAAACAATACAAATACATTTTATTAGTTTTCAATACATCACTTTTTCATTTTTTTACTTCAATTAAGGTCAATTTTAAATAAAAAGTCACAATTGGAGTCATATAGGTTACACCATGCGTCTTATTGAGCTTTGGTTAACTTCTACACATCAGAAATGACTCATAGATCATTTTCCTAAAATATCAATAAATATGAATGTGTTTTCTTGGTTTTTAGTTTGTCACTGGTTCTTTTTACTAAAATTAATGTCAATTGTAAATAAAAAGAGACACTTTGAGTTACACTAGACACACCGTGCATCTTATTGATGTGTGGTTGGTTCTTACACATTAAAAATAACATATCCATCATTTTCCTAAAGTATCTGAACAATAAGAATGTGTTTATTGTATTTTTGTATACTAGTTGTGTTTTTTATTTAAATGTTATTTCAAACTCAAAAACATGCATTGTGAGTCAAAATGGTTACATCATGCATCATTTTTACATGAGGATACATCATACACATCACAAATGACTTATGAATCTCTAACCAAAATTATCAATACAATTGGAGCATGTTTTCTCAGTTTTTAATGAGTGACACTCTATAAATTAAGAAGTCAAAAATTTAATTTAGATTATGTTAATGCAGTAGAGAACATATAATATTATGAGGAAATAATAGTATTTTAAAAAACAATACCTTCTCATTGAATTATGAGTTACATCCTCAAAGTCATATCTTTGAAGAGCATGAGCATCTTCGAACAAACCACCCTGACTCGAACAATGGAATCCACCTGTATATGTAATTTTTTTATGTGAGTAATACTAAAACAAATTAAATTAAACATAAATATGAATCAATCTACTACTTCAATAGAAGTCACATATTTATGTTATTTGTGTACATTACTCCATTAGGTATGCTTCACATTTGTTTCTAGGAAAATCTATATCATCTTGTGTATAATAGTGTTTTTCACAGTCATAGTATTACTGAAAAAATATAAATACACAAATTTTTTATAAATATTTTAATTGAAATAGTAATTATCATCAAGAATACCTCTTCCTAGAAGTTACTTTGTTGATGGAATATGTTCTCTATTGTAAATTGACAAGCACAATAACCATTATATTTTAAATTTATTTCTTTTAGACACTGAAGAAACATTGAGGATAATAAGTAATTTATTTTGATATGTGTCTCGATAGTGAAATATTATTATATATACCCTAATATATGTATAATCATAGAACTTGTCGTGGTCCTCATACTTAGCCCATGGCCCCATTATTTTTTTCCAAATATTGATTTACCATGCTATCATAATAAAATCATCATTAAAATGTAATATAAATTATATACTTTGATTTTTAGTTCTAAAAACATTGGATTTAGTGTATTAATAATGGAAAAACGCTATCACGTGTGGTTGTTTTATCGGATATCCCTTTATTGAATTCTGGAAATAAATCTTTGGAGTATCCAAATTGACCGTAATGAGCATCCAATGTTGCCTAAAAAACAATGGAATAAGTAATTAAAGAAATGAAAATATATTTGAAATGATTAAATTTTAGTGTTTTACCGCTACATCATTGGTATTAAGAAGAGTATGTCATCCAAATGTTTTCTCTCAAATGAATTAACCAGGTCTGCCAATATTTCATCCTTTTTTTATTCATTTTTTGGTTGTACTATAATGGATATGTGAGGACTAATGTGTACAACTCTTTTCATTGGGAAATCTAGTCAATTGTTTTTTATATATATTCCTAAAAAAATATGAAATTTATTTTATCATAATTAATATAATATATCAACTTTTGGAAAATAAAATCATGAAGACATACCTCATGTATGCTTTTATAACATATGTGCCTATCCAATCATAGTCATGGATTTCACTTACATTTTTAATGCCAATGATTTCTTGAACTTCCACTCCATACATATTTTCTTCAAATTTAACTATGTGACTACAACCATTTTTTTTGACATTATATCCCAAAGAACCACAATGATAGTAAATGTGGATATAGAACGAGCAGGGTAAACGTGATTTCGGTAGATATTTTTGATCAGTTGGTCGATCATTTGGATGGGTTTGAGTCGGTGTTTCACATCACCCACATCCCTTTGTCCATATGTAACAACATTCAGAAGTTTATAAAATATTTTATTAATTGTTAAATGTTTATCTTGAAAATTAAATTGGAAATGAATAACTCCTTGTCGACATGTTTTTTTACAAGATGTGATGGCCATGTGATGAATATTAAAACAGATTGTTCAAAATTACAAATACTTTCCTTATAAATTCAAAGAGGTAGCTCGATGCCTAGCTCATGGGCTTTGCTAATCGATACACTCACATTACTTGTTGGATGTTTTATGTTGTGTAGCATGCAATTTTTGATATTGAACATCATATCCCTTATTATAAAGTGATGGGTGGGTGTTGATATATATAAATCATAGTAATTATCATCCTATAAAATATTAGTATTGGAATGGTATTAGTTTCTGTATGATTCACATTTTATATAAAAAATTATTACTACATTGATTACCATGGGGAAGATATCTCTTTTAAGGGAATTTATCAAATCAAAACTGGTGGTGGGGTGGGGGGGGGGGTTCTAGCTAATGGTTATTATTGATTTGTTTCTTCTCTTTGCTTCCCCCCATAAACGTTTCTAACATCTCTCTATACTATTGGAATTGGTCATCCAGGTTAGTTATTCTTTCTCTCATCTATTTCATTTCTTCACTTTGATCCTCTTGTTTTTTACCAAAATATGTATAGGGTGTCCCCCCAAAAACCACACCACTAACATGGCCATACTATTCTGGATGATTCAATTCCACCGATTATAGGTGTTCATCTGGTACATGTGTTGCTTATTCCTATGATTATGTCAGATAAAAAACATAGGAAAATAAGTCATCATTGTTATGTAATATTGATTTAAGAAAATAAATTTTTTATTATGTCATACTTACTCATGTTTTCCACACTTTTTGTGTGTTTTAATATATTAGTATCCCATGTTTATTTACATGTTCTTCCATTCATAGAACATGCGTGGGATGGATGTGTATTTTTATTTGGAGTCATCGATATACAAATAAATAGAGGATCATGATTATATTATTTCTTCATGTAACATAAAAGTATTACAATAGTTTTAAAATATGTACAAAATTTTTTCAAGTGAATCTCACCCCATACTTTGTTTATGGTAGGGTTACATTGGTTTTACTGTCCGTTCCTTATTTTTAGAACTCAGTTAATATTTCAGAAATAATTTTTTCAAACAAATTAACGACTGCAAATATCATCAAACGTCATATTACTAGACAAAATGAACATGAAAAGACACATCCAGACGACGAATTGTAAATGCATCCCATGCTATATGTGTTATCAGGTGTGCATAGATAACTAGTGGGTGTGGGTTTATTTTCCCTGCATCATCCTTAAGATGATGTCTCGTTAGATTTTTTTGAAACCCTATGTGAATCCTTTCAGAAAGCTTTAATACATATTTCTTATAAGAAAAATCTATTATAAATGAACTCTGAGAAAGGATGGTTAAGAGTAATTAAATTTTAAATTATTTATTTTTAAAAAATAATAATGAAATGATATCATAATGTTATTGTAATCTCTTCCCACATCAGTTTCTTTTTCCCATACACAACATGGTGCTGTAAATATACATCAATCCACATGAATTGTCAAGTGATGATTCCATTGTAACTACTAAACATGGACTTATTGGGGTTTATATGATGGCCCCACTCATTCCATCTAACCTCATATTTGATGCCTTTGATTTTCACCTTAATGATTTTTGTTAACACCATCAAACTATGATGCTCCTATTTTTTCTGCATTATCAGTTCTTCATCACCTACCATTTCCTCAGATTCCACATCATTAATATGTTGTTACTATGAAGAAGTAGCATCATATTGTGCAGAGGTTCATTATACCTCCAGACGTGGAGCAACAACAGGTTGAGAAACCTTTTGTTCCTCAGGATTGAGAGCACAAGGACATGAAAAAGATCTTTGTTCCTCTACACTATGAGCAGAAACATGTTGAGAGACCTATTGTTACTCTGGATTGAGAGAACTGGTATGTGAAGAAGTCATTATCTACAGAAGTGGTTTAACATTTAATTTAGAGTTCATAAATGCAGCAGCGTACAAATAATAACATGAGGTAGCACAATTTATATTACAAGAAATATAACCATTTTATTAAAATATATTTCTTAAATGAATGAAGGGATTTAACCCCTAAATCGACTATACAAATCCCTTCATTTTGGTCTCCTATAACATAAATATTTCATCCACATTGGGACCACTACAAAAATTATTGCACCATCCTAATGAAAAGTCCATCCTTAGTTGAATTTTCATCTGACACTTCAGTGGTTTTAGTTGATAACAGATCAATTGCATGTTTTGGTTTGCGAGATTCTAAAACTAAAATACTTTTATTTCAGGTGATTCCATTATACATGGTTCTCCTTTTAACCCATCCTTACTAAAATAAACTTTCAAGAATCCCAATTCATCTATTTTGAAACACTCTTGTTATCAACACACTTTCATTGAAAAATATGCACTTGGAATGTTGTATAATCCAAATACCATATTTTCTCAGTGATGCCAAAGTATGACATATTCAAGTAAATTGGATTATTATTCTTAGTACCAAAAATATACTTTACTTCAGCCATATGTGTAAATCCACTATTTTGTATGGTACTGTCTTCATCATGTTCATTTTTTTAAGAAGGTATAAATGTTAATTACATAACCATTATAAGACCTCCAACCATCCATTGAAGTCATTCCGAAATTGAATATAAATTTTCATCTTACTCCAAAAAATATGGTCTAAAACCATCCTATAAACTATTGATTATGTGTATTTCATATATATCTTTCCGCCCTTTATGGATTCAAATTCCTAATAATTTATTTGTAGGTTTCAACATATGAGGAAACTTCCATATTTTTATTCAAAACGTAAAGGAGTGTCTGCTCCCGATCTGTAATATTGACTGTGATAACATCTCTTCTAGAAACTCCTTTATCTGCAAGACACACAATGTTATGAGATTTCAGTAGATCAATTATTTCAACACCAAATAGGCATTCAGTATACAATTCAACGAATTCTTCAATAATATATCACTTTTCAATACAAACCTTTTGTCGACATTTATTTTTGATATACCCTTTCAATATATTTATATACCATTCAATGGGGTACATCCATCTATATTGTATATGATCACGTAGTCAAAAATCAAAATCAAAATTATTTTTCAAAGAATATCACAAATTTTATATGGAATTTTAAGGGAGTATTTTTATTATTAAATTACTAATTTTATGTGTAAAATTATCATTTCATATTATGGATGTTGTATATGAATAAATACATGGACATGCAATATACATATCATTAACATTCCATTAATTTGAATAAAAAATTTTGTTTCTAATTTAATTATGTGGTGTGTTCCAATTTTTTAATGGAATTTATAAAATTCATTTATTTCTTTAAACAATAAATTATTTCATGAAAATTAATTTTTGAAAATGTATTCAGGATGAAAATTTATGTTCTTCATTGAAAATATTTCAAGTTATTTTTTGAAAAGTTTTAATGGGTTCTAAATGAGGAAGGTAGATCTTAAAAACATTCCTGAAATTAATTTTTTTCTTTCATATAAAATGTGATAATAATGAATGTGGAGTGAACTCATGACCTCAAATAGAGAACGTCCTACTAGTGATACGACCATGTAGCTACAAGTGTTTCATAAGATCACCAAAGTATCAATTTTATGTCCATAAAATTATTATTATTTTAAAAAGGCCTTTATGGGTAAATCAATGTTTTTTGCAAATATTATATTTGAAATGGATATTAAAAATGTTAATTATTTCCAAAAAAAATTAGAAAATGTATTTTATATATAAAATATATGTATTTGATATAAAATGTTATAAAAGTGTTTTTAAATTAGTATTTATAAAGTTAATTTTCACTAGTTTGGAAACCCATTACTAGAAATTTTTATGTTAATAGATGTTTTTAGATATTTTTCGCAGGAATTTTAGAATCACTAAGATAAATGGATTCTTTTAATGAATTAGAACACATGAATATTTATAGTTATATTATAATTTATGTAAACTCTAATATTTTGTTAGACATTTTTCTAATCCTCCATAAACTAGACCGAAAAATATCCTTGGTTGTGTAATGTATTGTTTATTTTTAAGTTATATTTTATAAAAAATAGCAAGTTTTTAGTATAAAATATGGAATTTTGGGTTCAGGCTGTGACAATGGTATTAAAGGAAAACGATCTCGACAATATTTGATATTAGAAATTGTTGATTTAGGAAAACTATAAGGGATCAAATTTTATTTTGAACTTCTAGTTAATCATGTACACTTAATAATTCAATAGTTATATTTTTTCTTCAATTATAATGATGGAAATTCAAAATTTTCTTATTTAAGATGACTGAATTTTGAGAGAGAAATTCATTTAGGAGTGAGAATGTAACATTCTGAGTTTTACTAGAAGAATATTTTACTTATTCGTGTCTTGATTTAAACATTAATTCAATATTAGCAATAATAACATAAATAAAACAAAATTATAATGAATATTAAGTTATCAATTAATAATGAAAATAAATAAATTAAGAAATTATAATGACACTTTTATTTGAACATATTATCACATAATATTTTTATTAGTTAATTTTATCAAATAATTATATTGAATTACTTAGCTTGTTTAAAACAACTAAAATGTGTTTAATTATATTGAATAAATATTCATTAATCAATGGTGGTAATTATTTTACATATAAATTTATAATAAAAGTATCTAATTTTTGGTCGTAAAATATTATTTTTTATTACAAATTAGAAAAATATAGGAATTATAATTTAAACACATTAAAAAATTATGATATATCATATTCATATAAAATAATTTGAAAAACTAATTATTATTATTCAAAATTTATAGCATTAATTATATAATAATGTGATATATAACATTTAAAAATCATAAAGATATATATTTATAAAAAATATGAGATAAATAAATTTTTATAATCATTAAAGTAAATATATCTTATGCAAAAATTTATGAAATTATAAATATATTAATATAAAAAAATTATGAAAAAATATGATATATAATTATTATTTTCATAAACATCTAACAAATTAATTTCAAATGAAAATATACTAAAATTATGATTATATATAAATATTATTAAACTATAATTTTCATTTTAAAAATTATTTTATTATTATAAAAATATATGGAAATTTGAATAATAATAATAATAAATGAAAATGAACTCAAAAGAGGGAATATAGGGAATTCAAGTGTTTCATTTTCTTAGGAGAAGTTGAGTAAGGAAGAAGGGATGGGATGAACATAGTGAAGTCGATGCCGAGCAGATGGGTTGAACACCGAAGGAAGATCAACTGTAGATGTAGGTCTTTGAGAGTTGTTGAGGTCTCATGCATATATGAGAGGGATTAATTATTGAAGGAGTGGATTGATTTCCGAAAGGGGTAAAACTTGAGATTTGGCTATTCACGGTGGGAACCCATCACCTTCCCCATGTAATTTAATTTTTCGGATCATTGAATATTTGCGTTTAGGTGTCTGAATCTTTAAGAAAATCTTAATTTGAGAGTAATTTTTCATTTTTTATTCCTTTGTTGATGTATTTTATCCATCTTCAATTTGGATTCTCTTTTTAAAATAGTGGTTATTTTGAATGCTAGTATTAAATTTAAATAGATTACAGTTGGTGTTGGATCATTTTCAGTTCCTATGTGGACCAATATTATTTTTTCATTATATCTTCTCTTATAATATTTTGAGTTGGATGTAGTCAAAATCCTCATGAGGTATCACTAATAAATATGAATCAATTTGAATAAATGCAACAATCATTTTCAAAAATCTAATCTAATAGTTATTTTAGGGAGATTTAATCAAATATCAATTTATGAATTTCTTATAGTTATATATATATTTTAAATCTATTTAACATGATGGTCACTAATTGATTGAAAACTAATTGACTCGAAGGATGTCACTGGATCTTGTGTGTATACTCTCAATGGTATTATGTGATGATAGTGTATATAAGCAAAAATATAGGATGACATATAACTATTTTAGTCATCTCTCTTCTCGAGCTTTCAGGTTATAGTGAAAATCATTTATTTTATGTATACCCTGTTAAAATAAAATATAAAAAAGGTACGATATATACATAAAGACTTCATTTCATACATCAAAATAATCAAATAACATACCTATCTCATTTTCCTCAAGAATATTGCGAGACCAAGAATCTTGTAGTAGGCTTCTTTGTTCATTTTGAGGTAAGGGTCTTATTTTTATAAGATTCTATTTTCAAGAATCATTTATATTATTATAAACCCCTTTATAAAGGATTAGTTTCCAAAAATAATATACAATTTGATGTATCAAATTTAAATATAAGGGAGTTAATTTATGTAAAAAATTATAGTATTTTTATGTTTATAAAATTTTTATATTAAGGTAAGGGAAATTATCATTTTATGTTAAGATTTCATCATTTTCAAAAATAGTTTGTAGGGATTGTATTTTTCATAAAAACAAGGATGATTTTATCTTAGAAATTCTATAAGGTGGTTATTTATTATCTAAAAATATGTTTAAAGAAACATTTATTTTGTAAAGAATTGTTTTTCAATGAAAACAAGAATTACTATTTTAATATTTTCAAGCTTATATTTATGAAATGGAATTTTTTTTTCAAATTTCTATAGGGTAATTCTTATCTCCGAACTATGATTTTAAATATAAAGTTTTTTTATTTATCAATTTTTTATATTATTATATCAAAATTAACATTATTCTACAAGGAATATATTATATTTTATATGTAATTTTAAAGGTAGCATTTAATTATTAAACTCATCATTTTATGGGTAAAAGTATCATTTGAAATCATGGATGATTTATATGAATATAGATATGGAAATGCTTTTTACATACCCTTAACATTCATTTAATTTGAAGAAAACATTTGTTTTTAATTTAATTATTAGGTGTGTACAAATTATATCATTGAATTTATAAAATTAATTGATTTCTCAAAATAGTAAAGTCTTTTATGTAAAATTATTTTCTGACAATGTGTTGAGGATAATGAAATATTTTCTAATTTGAAAATTACCCAAGTAATTTTTTGAAATAGTTTTAATAGTTTTTAATTTGTTTTAAATGAGAAATTAAGATCATCAAAAAATGTTTTTAAAATTAATTTGGCACTTGAATATCATATGAAATAATGACGAATGAGGTGTTAACCCACCACCACAAAGAGATGATTTCCTGCCAATGATATTTCCATCAAGACACAATGGTCTTATAGGTTCTTCCATGAGTCATTTTTAAATAGAAAAACGTATTATTGTTTTAAAAGGGTTTTAAGAAGATATCCATGTGTTTTACAAGGAAATTTTTTGAAATTGATTTTCAAAATGATATTTAATTATGAAAGAAATTTAATTTATTTTATATATCAAATATATTTATTCAATATAAAATTTTTTAAAATAATTTTTAATTAAGTATTTATAAAATCATTTTTAATTCGTTTTGAAACCCCTTTCTTGGAAATTTTATGCTAATCCTATGTTTCTAAAATATCTCACACAATTCCTTTATAAGATTTTAGATATATGGATTGGATTAAGGAAATATGGAAAGTGAAGATGATTATTTATTTTATAATTTTTTAAACTCTGAATTTAGGTATGGTATTTTCCTAATCCGCCAAATCCTAGACTGGAAAAGATCTTCGGTTGTGTAATTTAATGTTTATTTTTTCAGTTATCTTTTATAAAATAATACAAAACATGTTTTTCATATAGGATCTCAAAGTACGAGTCCAAGCTATCACTTTACACCTGCCATGTAAACTATTTTTACATTTTCTAAAATATGTAATGAAATGACCAATTTTTCTACTAATTATTAAT